>JAAGEH010000286.1:18870086-18925915 GCA_011751065.1 Lasiurus cinereus | reverse complement strand
CCAGAACTACTAGTTTTAGGAATGGTTAGAGTGGTGCCTTTGTCTTGTTCCCGATTTTAGACACAAAGTTTGCAGCATCTCACTATTGAGTATAATGTTAGTTGTGATCTTGTCATATATGGTCATCATTATATTAAAGTACATTCCTTCTATACTAACTTTGTAGAGAATTTTTATTATGAAAGGATATTGAATTGTGTCAAATACTTTTTCTGCATCTATTGAGATGACCAGATATTTTTTATAATTAATTCTGTTAATACTATGTGTCACATTGATTGATTTGCATATGTTAAACATTCTTACATCCCAGAGATGAATCACACATTGAATGCACTGCTGATTTCAGTTTATCAATATGTCTTATATATCTATATTTATCAGGACATTGGCCTATAGTTTTCTTTTCTTATAGTGTCCTTATCTGGTTTTGGTAACAGATTAATGTTGGACTCATACAGTTAGTTCAGAGTGTTCCATTTCATTCATATTTGGGGAAGAATTGGCATTATTTTTTTCTAAAAAAACTTTTGTAGAATTCACCAATGAAAAAGTCTGATCCTGTTTTTTTTTTGTTTTTTTTTGGGGGGGGTTGTTTTTTGTTTGTTTGTTTGTTTGTTTTAATTTTTTATTTGAGTATGTCTTTCTCAATATTCCTCTATTTAAATTTTCTATTTTGTCTTCATCAAGCTTGTTAAGTTTTACATTCCTAGGAATTTATTTATTTCTATAAAAGAAATGTATAAAATTATAAATAACTGATTTTAACATTTTGTGCAAGCAATTTTAATTGCAACAAATTTTGTTTTTGAGGAAGTATTTATTTGTCCATAATTTTGTTTTCTAAAGGACTCTAGGGCACCCATGTATCTCAAGCCACCCTCATAAGCAAGAGTGGTGCAAGTAAAGTGGCTTGATTTGAATATACTTCCAAGATAAAGGCAGTCCTCTCCTTCACTTTTGAGACAATTTTCTGAATTACAGAATTCTAGTTAGTTTTTTTTTCTCTCTCTCTCTCAATGGTTTAAATATTTTCCTCTTGCTTGAGGTGACATTAGATATAAATCTCATCTTTGCTTTTTTTTTAGGTCAGGTGTTTTATTCCTCTTTCTTCTTTCAGGATTTTTCTATTTACCCCTTTCTTTAGTTTGAAAATTATATTCTTAAGTGTAATTTGTTCTTGACATTTATACTGCTTGGTGCTCCTTTGCTTCCTGGATGTGTGGTTTGGTGTCTGACATTAATTTGGAGGAAATTCTTAATCATCACTTTCAAATATGTTTTCTTTTCCTTTCTCTCTTCTACCTCTGGTCTTCCTGTTATACATATGTTATAACTTTTGTGGATGTTCCACAATTCTTAAATACCCTGTTTTTCTGTGTGTGTGTGTGTGTGTGTGTGTGTGTGTGTGTGCATGTGAGTTTTATTGATATATCCTCTAACTTAAAGATTCTTTCCTCAGCTGAGTCCAGTCTACTAAGTTCATAAAAGACACTTTATTTTTCTGTTTCAGTTTTTTAAAATCTACTAAAGCTCTTAGCATACTAATCATATTTGTTTTAAATCCCTGAGCTCATTTAATTTCAGCCTCCTTGAATGTCTGATTCTGATGTTTGCTCTCTGTCTTCAAATTGTGCTTTTTTCCTTTTGGATATGCCTTGAAATGCTTTTCTTTATAGCCAGACATGATGCACTACGTCAGTGATTTTCAACTGGTGTGCCACAAGAGTTTAAAACATGTATATAATAGATGATTATTTAGTCAGGGTCACTGACCTCTTTTTCCTTAGATGGTTAAATAAAAAATGACAACAGTCAACACAACAATATCCATCTGGTGTGAACAAATCAAAATTATACATTTTTTCTATTTTTTTGTCAGATCGGCAAAAAATATATTTTGTGTGTGCCACAGAATTTTAGTAATTAGTTTATATATGCTGTGTGACCAAAAATGTTGAAAATTGATGTACTACATAAAAAGAACAAATGTAAATGGACTTTTAATAATGTAACGGAGAGAGGAAAAGCATTCTATGGCCTTATAATTAGTGTTCAGTCTTTGAGTGAGCCTTGGCCTCTGGACCATGAATTTCACAATAATTTTTTAGCTTTATCTCTCTCCTTAAGTGTGAAAAGAGGGGTAGAGTGGACTTGAATTGTGTATTTCCTTTCCTCAGGTCAGTTAAGCTCTGATAGTAGCCCAATAGATCAAGCTCTAGTTAATTAGTTTCTTCAAAGGGAAAACCTTGTTAAGAAGAACAGAGTATTGTGGGCTATTTCAAAATGCTTCTTTCCCCCTTCCTCTACATGTAGCAGGAGTCATTTTTCTCTGATATATACTCTGAGAACTTGGTGGAGTTCCTGGAGGTTAATTTCACAGCATTGTGAAGACAATTTATGACTGGCTGGATTCCCTTGGAGCTTATAACGCTCAGACTTGTTCACAAAGCCTTCAGCAACTTGTCAAGAACAGGGTTTTTTCCTCCAGTTCTGCCAGTTCCCATGGATATTTCTGCTCCAGAGTCTGCTCCTCCAGGAATCTGTGACTTCTTTTATTTGCCTGTCTCTTTCTCCAATATTGAGGCAATCATCTGTCCTGGAACCTCCCTTCTCCTATAGATTAATTGATTTTTAAATATTAGAATGGAGTGGTGACTTCTAAGCTCATTATTTGTGGAACTGGAAATCTTAAATGCCTTGATTGCCTTTTCATTTTCATTTTTTGTTTTGTTTGTGTCCTTTGAAGCACAAAAGATTTTTAAGTTTGATGAAGCCCTATTTATCTATGTTGCTATTGCTGACGCTCTCAGTGTCATATCTAAGACATTGTGGCCTGCCTCAAAATAATTAAGATTCATTGCCATGTGTTTGTTTGTTTTTTTTTAAGAGTTTTAAGTTTTAGCTCTTACGGTTAAGTCTATAATTCATTCTTGATCAATTTGTGCATACACTATGACATTGGTATAGAACATTAATCTTTTATATGTGGTCATCTTATTTCTCCAGGACAATTTTTTTAATGTATAATTATTTATATATATCTTCTTCAGGTTATCTCATGAGAAAAACAAACTTACTTAGAAATAGCCCAACCAAAAAGGAATTTTAAAAACTGAGATGGGGAATTAAATATTTCCTTATGTATTATATTAATCACATTATATTATCTGAGTCTTCTCAATAGTATGTGTGTGTGTGTGTGTGTGTGTGTGTGTGTGTGTGTATTAAAGAGGTGTTATAAGAATTAAAATTTAGGTAAAGTTTAATGGCATTCTTTGTTGTAAGTCAATTAAGCTGTAGTTAGATGTAGTTTTATGCCATCCTTACGGAATTTGTCATAAAGCCACAACCACCAATAAAGTATTATTTTCTCCCCCATGTTTTCTCTAGGCATTTATTTTTATCAGGGACCTTACAACAGTGGGTATTCATGGATAGTCAAGGACTATTCTATAACCCATAAGATATTTTATATTTCCCACCAAATTCCAATAGCTCTGCCTATATAAACATATAAATTTTTATGTAAATAAAGCAAGTGAATATGAACAGATTATTGCCGAAATATATAGCACAATTACAGAAACAAATAATTGGATAGATTACATTAAGAGACTACTTGTGTTTACAAATAGTTGAAATCAGAGAAATGAAAGATTAGTGTAAACACTTCATAAATCTTTTTTTCAGAACACTGTTTGCTTCTCCATACTGAGCACAATTTAACTACCATGCAAATGTAGTGCAGAATTTGAGAAAGCACAGTCTTTGTAAGGTAGAACAAACCTTATCTGGATTCTTGGCTCCTCTCCTATCTATTTGAATGATGAGAAAGATATTAATCCCTGTACCTCAGTTTCCTCATCAGCAAAATTAAAATGTGACACCTATAGCTTATAAATTTATTTTATAAATACTGTGAGATTTCAATGTAATGCTTGCTATGTAAAATTGTTAGAAAAATGCCTGATGCAAAGCTGATATATTTAATGTATTCACCTCAATCACTGCCTCTTTTAAACTCTGTATTCTTATTTTTATAAAAGTTATCAATCATGACCTGAATATGTGTTATGTATTTTAAATTTATTTGTTTACAGTTTTTCTCTCTCCTCTAAGATATAGAAACTATGACATCAGAAGACTTTTGTTCATTTCCATGACTCAGAAGTTAGAATCATGTCTGGAATCAACTAAGAATACAAAAATATTTGTTGAGGAAATAGATGAATGGTAATTATTAGTAATAAGCATCATTATTTTTTAATTTAAGTACTATGTAATTTGGGATGACACCTGCATATGACCCCATATTTACTTACTGTGCTTTGTCAGCAAGTGTTAACACTTGCACCTGGATAATTAAAAATAGCATTTATCTTTTTTTTAAAAAATCATGTGATTAGAATGAGACAATACTACAATTGCATTGAAATAAATTCAGCATTATAACGAATAATGCTGAATTTATGTCAATGTGACAAAAAATACATGTGATTTAATTATTACTTTAATTTATTACATTATATTTAGTAAATATAATTTAAATATGATTATTGTTAATAATTACTATGATGGTATAGGTTTAATTATGTCCCTCTCCCCCCAAAAGATATGTTGAAATGTTAAAGCAAAATATTGGTACCTAGTGGAAACTGAAAGCTTAACTATGGGACACCCATTACCACAAAACATAATTATATATATACTAGATGCCCATTACAGGAAGATTCCTAAAAGAATAGGGCTTCCTGTGGCTATCTCCACCACCCTGCCTGCTTCCCTCCCTTCTCCAACATCCTGCCTGCTTCCCTCCATTCTCTGCTGTCCTGCCTGCTTCTCCACAGCTTTTCCCCTTCTTCAGTGCCTGGCTTCCTTCTACACTATCTACAGTCTTCTCTCTGCACCTGGATATGAAATTAACTGTCCCTTGGTTGGGTTATTTTGCATACTTGCTCCTGATTGGCTAGTGGATTTGGTTGGTGGGCGTAGTGGAGGTACAGTCAATTTGCATGTTTCTCTTTTATTAGATATGATAGAAGTCTGGTGCAAGGGTGGGCATCAGCTGGTTTGCTCTGAAGGGTATCCTGGATCTGGGTGAAGGTTCCTTTGGGGTATGGGGTGACCTGGACAAGGGGCCTATGGTGGTTTGCAGGCCAGCCATGCCCTCTGGTGACCCAACCAGAGACCATGGTATCTGGGATTTATTTATCTTCTAGAATTGAAACTTTCTAGTCTTGAATGGAGGAGGCTAAGGCAGACCAGGGCTACAGAAGCTTGGCTTCCTATATCTCCAGGGGCAACTCAAGCCACAAGACACTGGGGGGTTAGGGAATGCCTGGGAGAGGTGGGGGGCAACAATGGAAAGATATGTATACATGTAACACACTATTAAAAATAAAAAAAAAAGCCTCCTGCTCTCTCCAGCTCCTTGGCTGCTGCCATTTTTGTTGGGGTATATTTATCTTCTATAATTGAAACTTTGTAACCTTGATTGGAGGCCTGGGCCTGCCAGGATGTGCAGAAAACTTGGCTTTCTCCATTGCTGAGGGTAAACCAAGCCTCCTGCTCTCTCTGTGGCCACAGCCATCTTGGTTGGAAAAATGTGCATACTCGCTCCTGATTGGCTGGTGGACATGGCTTGTGGGTGAAGCGGAGTGATGGTTAATTTTCATATTACTTTTTTTTTTTAGATAGAATGATCAGGCTCAAGCGGGCCCTAAAGGTATAGACAAGTTACATAAAGAAGTGGCTCAAAAGCCCATAGTCTCCACTCCTTCTATATAGTCTTCTTTCTCTGAAACCTTAACTATAGACTCATGAAGCGCTATCATAAGCCAACCTAGAAAGAGAAATCTTGAGGCTGGTTTAATAATAATCCTGCAGAATGTCCAGGTACCACTTGAAAAGCATAGCTGCACAACTACAGGCTAGTTGAGGGACTTCCCTGAGGAAAATGGTGAAGGGAAATTCTTTCTGTGGGCTAAAAAATTCTTTCTGGGGGCTGAGAGGCACGTCATTAAGCTACAGAGAATTATTCTCAAGTCTTGACATCAAATGGAATTGTCCTGCTAGGTTTTGTTAGTGCTTGGGGGTCTCTGACTCCTTTTCTCTTTCAATTTTACCCATTCGGAAAAGGAATACTGTATCTATCTATCCCATGCCTGTCCTAACATTAGATGTTGAAAGCAGTTTACTTGTCTGGTTTCACAGGTTCACAAACATACTCAATATGTAGAACTTAATAATTCTAAAGCATTCATTAAAATGTGCTCAATGACACTATCAGAGAGATGTAAGTTAAAATGACAATGAGGTACCATCTCACACCTGCCAGAATGGCTACTATTAATAAATCAGCAGTTCTGGCAGAGAGCGCAGTGAGAAGTGGAGCCGGCCTTCTCTGGGCTCCTCCGGGCCCCGCCAGCGGGAACTGGGGGGCCGGGACGGGCGACAGGCTCTGTCCTGCAGACCCACAGCTCTCCCTGCGGGAGCCCCCTGCCCAGGTCCAAGCTCGGAAGCAGCAGCGAACCTCTCTCTCCACTCAAACCTCCTTCTCCGCGCCCTGGTGGCGGTGCCCTCCCGAAGGCGCACCCTGGGTGGGGACCACAGGATCCCTGGGCCTAACCCTCCCTGGCCTAAGGGGAGCCCCAGCCAAGCCTTGGTGAACAGCCCCGGGACCAGACCAGCCCCCAAGGTCACGCTGAGTGACCGGGTGGCGGGGTGAGAAGAATGGCGGCTGCTGGAATGTGCACAGGGAGGCCCTTAGGCCCTCAGAGGCCGAGAAGCGGGTCTGCGTGGACACAGCTCACCCACCCTCAGGACTGGACACCTGGTGGGCGCCTCGGGTGACTCCTCCGTCCCAGTTGGAGGAGACCTCACCTCCTCTTGACCAGGATGGACAAAGTCCTTAAGGGACCTTTAGGGAGCCTTCGGGCGGTTGGTCTTCGTGATGTAAACCTTCATTTCAGAAGAGAAATGGCAGGAGAACATGCCACATTTGGCTGATAGGAAGTGCCCTCCACCCTTTGCGAAGACTTACTGGCCCTTTCTAGGCGCCTCTGTGTAATATGGAAAGGCTGCTCTCAGCTTTCCCCCTAACCTTTCAAAAGAGAACTTTGCTACATCTAGGCCTTCTAGATGGAAAGAGGTTGCCAACGTATGATAGAGTTGGAAAATCACACGACTTGCTAACGCCCATTTAAAAAAAATATATCAAAAGAAATATCTTCTGAAAATGAGTTTGAGATGGAATTGTCAGACTCCCTCTAGAAACGGCAGGCGGCATCAGGAGCGACACACATCCACGTTTCCCCAAGGGGTAGAAGATCTGGAGAGAGGACCTTGAGGAGGAAGAAAAGAAGGTTCTATGTCAGACTGGTCCTATTTAGAAGACATTTTCATATTATAACCATTGTTTTATGTGTGAATTTTATTCCTCACTATTGTATAATAGTTGACAACGCCAAGTACTTGTTTGAAATACCTAATTTTCTTTATGTTCTTAAGTGCCTGGTAAAAGTAAAGGTGGTAAAAAAAAAGACATTTTAGTAAATATCTTGTTAAAATTCATATCACATCCTCTTATTTTGGGAAATGGCCAAACCTCCTCTTTGACTGTACACATTTGTGCACTGGTTCAAGGGAGAAGGAAAGGCAAAGAGCTGGATGCCAGTGTGTTTCAAAATGAGGCAGATTAACCATTGTCCTTTATGTTCATGCATTTAGTTTTACTTAACTGTGTATAAAATGTATATAATGGACAAATGAGTCCTAATTTACAACATCTAGTCTTTCTAGATGTTAAAGAGGTTGCCAGTGTATGAAAAAAGTAGTTAGTAAACTAGGGCATTTTTTTACATTTGTGCTAAAATTTCTAGGAAAGGTTGTCTTCTGAATATTTGAGCATTATAGCCTAAATGGTTGGTGGAGGAGGGGAAGAAGGGAAAGATGGTGAATATTTGAGCATTATAGCCTAAATGGTTGGTGGAGGAGGGGAAGAAGGGAAAGATGGTGTTAGGCCACAAAGACACTTTCAGATTATAACTGTTAAATTAGTGCAGTTTACTCAAGACTGCTGTAAATATAGTGGACAAATTAAGTCCTTTATTGAAATATCTAGTCTATCTTGATGTTTAGAAGTGCCCAACATATGTTAGAAGTAGAGGTAAAAATATCACTTGTAAATATCTTTTTACTAAAATTCATAGGAAATACTATCTTTTGAGAATGAAATTGTTAAACCAACTCTGTGAGCAATATACTATACTCCTATTTGTTCAGTAGTGTGGAGGAGGTAGGAGGGAAAGAATTGCAAAAGGTAATATGCTAGTGTGTTCATATTTGGACATTTTCAGATAAAACCATAATTATATGTTATGTGCATTTTGTTTTGCTGTGTATATAATGGACAAATAAGTCCGAAATTGCAATAGCTAGTCTTTAGATGTTAAAGAGGTTTCCAGTATATGACAAAGTAGTTAGTAAATTTATCATATTTTGTTAAATTCGTAGGAAAGCTTGTCTTGTGTAAATGACTTCTGGATGTGAATATGTTCAACCATCTTTAAATATTATACACACCTGTACTTGTCCACTGGATTGGTGGTGAAGAGAAGGGAGTGAGAGGGAATGGTTCAGGCCAACATGGTCATATTTAGTAGATACCTCAGATTAAAACCATTGTTAGCATGTGCAATTTTAACAGTGCTGTGCACATAGTGGGCAAGTAAGTTCTTATGTGAAATATCTAGTCTCTCTAGACATTTAGAAGTGCTTGATATACTTAAAAGTAGAAATAGTAGAATAATGCTTCTTATAGCTTTTAAAATCTAATAGAAAATATTGTCTTTAGAAATGGAATTGTTAAGCCACCTCTCCAAATAGTGTACTCTATGTACTTGTTCACTATGAGGTTGAGGAAGGTGGGAGGAAAGAAATTGCAAAAGGATGTTTTGCTAGTGTGTGATAGAAAATTTTAGGTTACCCTTTGCCATGCTATATGTTACATGCACTTCATTTAACTTTACTGTATATATTGTGAATATACTGGATAAATAGGTCCTAATTTTATAATATCCAGTCTCTAGATATTAAAGAGGTTGCCAATCTATGACAAAAGTAGAGTTAGTAAACTAACACATTTTGTACACTTTGTGTTAAAATTCATCAAAAGGCTGTCTTCTGAAAAGGACTTTGGAAATCAAATTGTGAAATCTACCTGAAGTGATACATGTGCCTACTCAATCCATTAAGTTGATGGTGGTCAAGAGGAAATGAAGGGTTCCAGACTAGAATGCTCTTATATAGAAGACACTTACAGATATAACCATTGTTACATGTGTGTAATTTATTCAACACTATTGTGTATATAGTGGACAAACCTAAGTCCTTATTTGAAACATCTAGTCTTAGATGTTTAGAAGTGCACAAAGTATGTTAAAAGTAGAGATAGTAAAATAACACATTTTGTATATATCCTTTCGTTAAAATTCATTTCAAATACTATGTTTTGAAAATGGGGTGATCAAAACCATGGCTCTGAGCAATACACATTATTTGTACTGGTTCAGGGAGGAAGGAGAAGAAAGTGCAAAGGGATTTATAGCAGTATGTTTATAGTTTGGCAAGATTAAACATATTCCCTTGTGCTTGTGCATTATGTTTTACTTAGCTGTGTATAAATTGTATGTGAAGGACAAACTTCTAATTTACAACATATAGCCTTTCTAGATGTTACAGAGGTTGCCAGTGTATGATAGAAGTAGTTAGTAAACAAATACATGGTGTACAGTTGGTGTTAGATTCCTAAGAAGAACTGTTCAGAAAACATAAGAAGTAAAATTGTTAAAATCCTCTCAGCATTACAGATGCTTATTGTACTGTCCACTGTGTTGAGAGAGATGAAAAGGGGGAGGGTTTTAGGCCAGAAGTTCCTTCCTATTCAGAAGATACTTTCAGATTATAGCCTCTATGTGCAGTTTAATCAAACAAATCCTTACTTGAGATGGCTAGTCTTTCTAGATGTTTGAAAGTGCACAACATATGTTAAAAGAGTTAAAATGACACCCTTTAAGTATTTTTGTTGTTAATTTATAGGAATGTAGTGTTTGAGGAATGGAAGTGTTAAATTTGATGTCTTGGTGTGCTGATGGTTCACAAGGGAAGAGGGAAGGAAGGAAGTACAGAAAAAAGGGTTCTGAGTCTTTAGATAAATTAAAATTATCTAATCATTGTTATATATGTGCATATTAGTTAATATTTCTGTGTATTCAAGGATAATGCCCTAAGTATATTAGAAGTAGAGGTAGTAAAATAATATCTTTATAAAAGCCCTCTTGTTAGTTTTTAGGAAAGACTGTAATCTGGCAGTGTCTTTGTTAATCCACCTGTTGAAGCCAGGTGTTCTGTATTTAATCACTAATGTGGTGAAAAAGGGAGAAGAGAAAGAGTGAAGGGAAGGGCTCTTTGCTAATATCTCCATACCTAGAAGATCTAACTATAGGTCTATATGCATTTTTGTAAAGTTACTGTGTTTATTGTGGACAAGGTTCTTTGTTTTTACAACATTGGAGCTTTTTAGATGTCCTGAGATGACAATGTCTGATAAAAAGTAGAGCTAGTGAATTAACCAATTTGTAAATATCTTTTTGTTATTATTGTTAGAAAAGAGGCATCTTGGACATGGAATTGTTGAACCATCTGAGAAATGAACATCAAGACTTGTTCATGCGAGGGGTGTGTGTGTATGTGTTCATATTCACATTGTGGTGATAACCACTGATGTGCGTGCATCTCTTTAGACTGTTCTATAGGAATATGTTGTTAAGTACTTCAGTCAAAAGTTGCCACTTTGCTAATATTTTAAAGTATAAATCTTAATTCTTTTAGAAACATTATACTTTGTGTACTCCTGCTTTGGATCTCATTTTTAATGGGACATTAGTATTTTAATTGTAACTTTGTGAATATCTTTTATCTAGAGGTCTGTTGCTATTTTTGTCCTTTATAAAATGTTTCTCACCAAATAAGGCAGGATTACATTTTCTTCCAGATTGAGTTGATGTAGGGTATTCTTGGTTATCAAAATACTCATAGCTTTGGGACCCTGAATTGGTAAATATTCATGATGTGTGAGAAAGCATGATACATAACTGTACCATCTTAATTACATAAAAGTGAATACACAGGACTTAGAAGAACACATCAAACTGTAAACTGCTTGTGATTATGGATGGCTTTGTTCTTTTCTTGTGTTTTTCAGTTTCATATATATGTACATGTTAACTTTAAAAAAAATAAATGTTTCTTTAAAAGCCAAATAAATAATAAATAAATCAAACAAGTGTTTGTAAGAGTGTGGAGAAAAAGGAACCTGAAAGTACTACTGGTGTGAACATAGACTAGTACAGCCACTATTGAAAACAGGTTGGAGTTTTCTTAAAAAATTAAATATGGAACTGCAAGTTGACCCACTGATCCCACTTCCTCAGAAGCTTGAAATACCAATCAGAAAGAATATATGTACCCCTATGTTCATAGCAGTGTTATTTGTAATAGCTGAAATCTGGAAAGAGCCTAAGTGCCCATCAGTAGATGAGTGGGTAAAAAAACTGTGGTACATTTATACAATGGAATACTATGTAGCTGTTAAAAATATGGATCTCTTACCCTTTGAGATAGCATGAAGGGACCTGTAGAGTATTATGTTAAGCAAAATAAGCCATTTAGAGAAAGACATGTATCACCTGATGTCACTGATATGTGGAATCTAATGAACAAAATAACCTGGTGAACAAAAAGAGATCCAGAGACATTGCAGCATGAGACTGACTCACATATTTCATATGGTAAGGGTGGCAAGACGATATTAATCAATGAATTATATGTATATATGTATAGTCCATGGACAGATAATAATGAGAAAAAGGGGAGGGGGCAAGAGCAGGATAAAGGGGTCAATGATGGGATGAGAGGAAATTTGTAATACTTTCAACAATAAAAATGAATTTTTTATATTGCATTACAAATTTAATTCATTAGCTCTTAGCCATGCAGAAACAGTTATCCTTTATAACTCTGTGATTCTAAAAGGAATAGAGTTTTTGAGTTTGCTTCCCCAGACTCTAGTGGAATTAACTTCAGCCAAGTTATCTCTGCAATTATGCCCATACCTAATAACTAGCGCTCCAAGGATCCCAGCATCTTGTATTAACTTCTGGTCATAGGTCTTCTTTTTTACCAGACTCACTACTATGATATAGCCTCTAGGTTTAAGCCTGCACATGTCTCTCTGATTTTAAACTGACATGAGGTTTCTGATTTTGATAACTGCCACCATACTTTATGTTTGTAACTCAGCCAATCTGGATTCAATCATCCTCTGTTCCACACTAAAATGAATTATGGAATATAAATTGAATGACTTATTAAAATGTACACCACTACAAAAAAAACTTTACAATTTTTTCCTGGTCCAGGTTTCATATTCATACATCTACCCCCATAATAGCAACCTTAAATTTTATTTTAACCATTTTTCTTGATAAATGAAGACAAGTAATATTGCTAAGTCTGTTTGCCTAACTAAAGCAATCTTCCTTCTCTGTTCTTTGTAAACCCATCAACCTCCCAAATAACTCCAGGCCATATTGACTTCCCTGTCTTAAACCTTACAAAATCAGTCATTAGTTGTGCCATGTACAGTATGTTGAAATTGTATTATCTTCATTTAGCACTTTGTATAATCTTACACTATTTTATTAATTTGCTGTTTGAGGGATAGGAAGTAACTGAGATAGTAAGGTATTTTGGGGGAAAAAAGATAAGTAACCAGATAATGTTGATTATAAATATTTACCTTAACCTAATACACTGAGCAATGACCAAGAAACCCAATACATATTAAACATTGAATGAAAATGTGCCCAGCAATACACCCATAAATCATAAATAAATGAAGGAATTACACTAATATATATGATTAAATCCTCAAACTGTGTTTGCTTTATCCTACTTATGGCACAGATTAAAATACATTGTATGTTTTTATGAAAACATGTTCAACTTTGCTAGTCATTAGGGAAATGCAATTCAAAACTATAATGAAATACAACTTCACATCTGTTAAAATGGCTTTTACCAACAAGATAAGAAATGTTGGAGAGTCTGTGGAGAAAAAGAAACTACCTTTGACTGCTGGTGGGAATGTAAGCTGATGCAGCTACTATGGAAAACAGTATAAAGGTTTCTCAGAAAATTAAGCACCCCCTGTTCTGGGTATGTATTTGAAAACATTTGCTTGCAATAATGTGTATATTCCTATTGTCATTATAGCATTATTATGGTGGCCAAGACATGGAAACAAATGATATGTCTTTTGATAGATGACTGGATAAATAAGATGTGGTATATACACTGAGTGGCCAGATTATTATGATCTCTGAACACGTAATAATCTGGCCACTCAGTGTGTGTGTGTGTGTGTGTGTGTATTAAAGGCCTGGTGCATGAATTCATGCATGGGAAGGTCCAGCCAGCCTCACCAAAGAGAGGGGACATGGGCGGTTGGCTGGCCTGCCTGCTGGTCGAACACTTCATTGAGGGGATAATGTGCAAATTAGCCTTTTATTATACACTAGAGGCCTGTTGCAGGAAGATTCCTGCAAGAAAAGGGCTTCCTACAGCTGGAGCAAAATAGAGAAGAGAGCACAGCCCACCTCCTTCCATCCCGTCTCCACTGTCTTGCTCCCTCACTTCCCTGCTGCCTTACTCCCTTCTCCACTGTGTCAGTCCCTTCTGCAGCACTAAGCTTCCTTCTATGCTATCTTCAGTCTTTGCACCTAGTCTGAGAAATGCAAATTAACTGACATCTTTGTTGGGTTAATTTGCATACTTGCTCCTGATTGGCTGATGGGTATAGCAGAGGTACAATCAATGTGCATGTTTCTCTTTTATTACTATAAACTAGAGGCTCAGTGCATGAAATTAGAGCATGAGAGGGAGTGTCCTTCACCTAATATGCTCCCTTTCCAATCTGGGACCATTGAGGGATATCCGACTGTCCATTTAGGCCTGATCCAAATAGGAATGGGCCTAAACAGGCCGTTGAACATCCCTTTCACAATCCAGGCCTGCTGGCTCCCAACAGCTCACCTGCTTGCCTTCCTGATTGCCCCTAACTGCTTCTGTCTGCCAGCCTGATCACCCCTAAACATGCCCCTGCCAGCCTGATTGATGCGTAACCGCTCCCCTGCCAGCCTGTTTGCCCCTAACTGCCCTCCTCTACCGCCTGGTCACCCTGAACTTTCCTCCTCTGCCAGCCTGGTCACCCATTACTACCATCCCTGCAGGCTTGATCACCCCCTACTGCCCTCCCTTGCAGGCCAGGCCCTTTCCAGCTGCCCTTCCCTGCTGGCCATCTTGTAGTGGCCATTTTGTGTCCACCTGTCCTCCCCTGCTGGCTTGATCACCCATCTTGTGGTAGCTATCTTGTGTCCACCTGCCCTCCCCTGCTATTCATCTTGTGGTGGCCATCTTGTGTCCACATGGGGTCAGGATATATTGACCACATGGGGGCAGTCATCTTGTATGTTGGAGTGATGGTTAATCTTCATATTACTCTTTTATTAAATAGGATAGAGGTCTGGTGCATGGGTGTGGGCCAGCTGGTTTGTCATGAAGGGTGTCCCAGATCAGGGTAGGGGTTTCCTTGGGGCATGAGGTAGCCTGAGGGAGGGGCCTGTGATGGTTTGCAGACTGGCCACATACCCTGGTGACCCAAATGAAGGCCCTGATATCTGGGATTTATTTATCTTCTACATTTGAAACTTTGTAGGCTGGAGCATAGTCAAGCCTTCTGCCCGCTCCATCAGGGCAGCCATTAAAACTTTGTTGCCTTAAATGGAAGCCTGGGCCAGCCAGGGTGTGTGGGAAGCTTGGCTTCCTCCATCACTGGGGGCAATCCAAGTCTCCCTCCTGCTTGCTTAGTGGCCATAACCATCTTGGTAGGGTTAATTTGCATACTCACTTCTGATTGGCTAGTAAGTGTGGCTTGTAGGTGTGGCATGTGGGTATAGTGGAGGTACAGTCAATTTGCATATTACTCTTTTATTAGCTAGGAGAATATACACTGAGTGGCCAGATAATTATGGGTTCATAGATCATAATAATCTGGCCACTCAGTGTATGTATAATGTAATACTACACAGACATTAAAAAAGATAAATTACTGCCAGTTGTGACAACATGAATAGATCTTGAGAATACCATACTAAGCAAATTAAGTCAGACAGAAAGTTAAGAACTACATAACACATATGTCTATTTAAGGTTCCTTATTCTGTGAATACTGTTTTATTCAATCATATGTGGATCTCTCATATGTGAAATTGAAAGCAATACATGAACAAACAAGACAAACAAAAACTCATAAACACAGACAACAGTATGTTGGTTACCATATGGAAAGGGAGTGAGGAATAGTAAAGGGTAAGAGGGTTAAATATATGGTGATGGAAGAAGATTTAATTTGGGGTAGTGAGCACATAATGCAATATATGGATCATGTATCATAGAAATGTACACTTGAGACTTATATAAACTTTTTTGTTGTTGTGAATTCTCACCCAAGGATATTTTTTCCATTGATTTTCAGAGAGTTGGGGGAGGGAGGAGAAGAGAGATTTAGAGGGAAACATCAATGTGAGACACATCGACTGGTTGCCTCCCCAACTAGCCCAGACTAGAGTGGAAGGGAATCTGAAACCCAGGTAGGTGCCCTTGACGAAAAGTTGAACCCCTGACACTTCAGTCCACAGGCACATGTTTTAATCATTGAACCACACCAGCCAGGGTGAAATCTATGTAATATTTTTAACCACTAGAGGCTTAGCGTACAGAATTTATGCACAGGGGAGTGGGGTCCTTCAGTCCGGCCTGCGTCCTTTCACAATCTGGTACATCTTGGGGGATGTCCATCTGCTAGTTTAAGCCCTATCCCTGCAGTTGCACATCAAGCAGTTGGACATCCTTCTCATATTCTAGGATTTCTCACTCTTAACCATTCACCTGCCTGCCTGCTGGCTTGCCTCTAATCATTTGCCTGCCTGCCTGCTTAGTCTGCATCATAATGACCAGTCATTTTGGTAAGTCGGCCAAAATGGTCATTTAGGCTTTTTTATACATAGATGTCACCCCAATAACTATAGTTAAAAATAGTTTGTATGTTCTTTTTTTCTTTGATTATTATGAAAAGAAGATGAGAAATATACTACTTGAGTTCAGTTGTGGATATTATGTATCTTTAAAAATAAAACATTATTGATTTTTTACTGATTTCTGATTTTTAAAGATTTACAAACCTATTATGTTATCCATAATTACATGATAAAAGGAAAATACTGATTTAAATTATTCTTTTGAAATAATTGACCTGTGAAATAAATTTTTTTTGGAGATTTAAACACAGAGATACCATATAATACCAATACATATATGTATTTAAGTTTCCTTAGTCTGAAGATACTGTTAGAATTAAGAAAGACATTTTTAAAAGTCTAGTAGTTGTTTTAGTAAGCCATAAACATAATCACGTTTCATTTTTAAATCTCTGTTTCCATGGAGACATTGAATATTATATTATTTATTAAGTCTGATTCAGTAAAGGAAATTAACTAAAAACAGTAAAAAATGTTGTTGAGAAGAAATTTTGAGTGTTTAATAGTTATAGGTAGACAGATCTCTAGATAGGTTCTGGTTAGAAATTAAGGTATGGGACTATACAGAAAATATCAATTGATTCTGTTTTATGCATGTGTGCATGCTTTATTAAATTTGAATTTTAAGATATGCACAAAGTCAGCATTTCACAACATTTTCCATTGTTCCAAAAGCTTTATAATGAAATACAGTGATTATATAAGTCAGTTAAGCAAAAAGAGCATCATCTATAGGATTTTTTTACCATATCATCTTTTGTACTTATTTTGAAATAGAAACCTAAAATCCTATCTAATAAAAAGTAATATACAAATTGAGCATACCTCCACCACATCCACAAGCCATGCCCACCAGCCAATCATAACCAATTATGCAAAATAACCCAACCAAGATGGCTGTGACCATAGAAAGTGAAGGAGGCTTGGGTTGCCCCCAGCAATGGAGTAAACCAAGTTTTCTGCCTGCCCTGGCAGGCCTGGGCCTCCTCTCAAGGTTACAAAGTTTCAATTATAGAAGATAAATAAATCCCAGATACCAGGACCTCCTCTTGGTTTGCAGGGGGTGGTGTGGCCATCCTGAAAACCACCATAGGCCCCTTCTCTAGGCTGCCCCATGCCCCTAAAGGGTGTCCCAGATCCATCTTGACCCGGGACACTCTTAAGGCAAACCAGCTGGGCCCTATCTCTGCACCAGGCCTCTATACTATCTAATACTAACTAATAAAAGGATAATATACAAATTGACTATCACTCCAACACAAGAAGGCTGCTCTCAAGTGGTCAAAGATGACTGCCTCCTTATGGACACTAGGTGGCCACCACAAGATGGCCAGCAGGGGAAGGTAGTTGGGAGGGATTAAGTCTGCAAGGGAGGCCATGTAGGGGTGACTAGGCTGGCAGAAGAGGGAAGTTGGAGTGACCTGGCCTGCAGGGAAAGGCAGTTGGGGGACCCAGGCCTGTAGGGGAGAGCAGTTGGGGGCAATCAGGAAGGCAGGCAGGTGAGCAGTTGGGAACCAGCAGTCCTGGATAGTGAGAAGGGTGTCCAGCTGTCTGTTTAGTCCCCATCCTACTTGATCAGGCCTAACCAGGCAGTTAGACATCTCCCAAGAGTCTCAGACTGGAGAGGGTGCAGGCTGAGCTGAGAGACACAACCCCTGTGCATGAATTTTGTGCCCTGGGCCTCAGTATGATATAATATAGAATAGGAAATGATAAGTTTAATTTATAACATTGATCACTTTTTAAATATTAAACTTTATATAAAAATAAAGGTGTACTCTTATCCAAGCTAATCTGAAGATTAGCATCTCTATCTTTTATTTATCTCAAAACAATCCCTGCAGAAACTTAACTATTTAGTCCATAAAATAAAGTTAACCATCTTGCCGAGACCAGTTTGGCTCAGTGGAAGAGCATCGGCTTATGGACTGAAAGGTCCCAGGTTCGATTCCGGTCGGAGGCATGTACCTTGCTTGCGGGCACATCTCCACTGTGGGGCGTGCAGGAGGCAGCTGATCGATGTCTCTCTCTCATTGATGTTTCTGACTTTCTATCTCTCTCCCTTCCTCTCTGTAAAAAATCAATAAAATATATTAAAAAAAAAAACAGTTAAACATCTTGCTTCCTAGTTCTCAGACCATTGGAACAATTACATTTTCCTGCCCTAATTCTACCCTACTACTGAATTTAAAAAATAAATACCTTCACATTCCAGAGGTTCTTTCTTAAGAGTTATAAATTAGAGCAAAAAAAATGACCAAAGTGTTTGGTTAAAAAAAAAAGACAGCAGGGTGAATGTGGATAAGATTCTCTAAGATAAAACTATTGCTCAGTATGATATGGGCAGAGACATCTTAACATGGTTCTTTCACAAACAGAATAAATACACTGAATACCATGGAAATAATATTTCTTTAAAATGGCATACTAGAGAACAATCTTCCTAATATACATATTTATATTAGGTTTGAAGGATTATGGCATTTGCACAGGTGAAACCATTATGAGAAATAAAGCCATTACTGGTGATTATTCCTATTCTTTTGAAAATTTAAGTTCTTTAGTGTTTAATGTATTATATAAGTCTCCTTTCCCCCCACTGAACTCTCCCAGCTGCTTCCAACCCCTGGCACATTCCCTCAAAGCCTCCCCTGTACCATGTCCGTGTCCATTGATTATGCTCATGTGCATGCATAAAAGTCCTTTGTTTGATCTCTTATCCCTTCATCCCCCTCCTTCCATCATAGGTTGGACAGTCTATTCGATGTTTCAATGACTCTGGTTCTGTTTTTTTCATCAGTTTAAGTTGTTCATTATATTCCACAAATGAGTGATGATATATTTATCTTTATCTGACTGATTTATTTCACTTAGCATAATGCTTTACAGCTCCATCCATGCTGTAGCAAATAGTAGGAGTTCCTTCTTTTTTACAGCAGTGTAGTATTCTACAGTGTACATGTACTAACCTTTTCTAATACACTCATCTGCTGATGAGCACTTAGGCTGTTTCCAAATCTTAGCTATTGTAAATTGTGCTGCTATGAACATAGGGGTGCATATATCCTTTCTGATCGGTGTTTCTTTTTTCTTGGGATATATTCCTAGAAGTGGGTTTACTGGGTCAAATGGAAGTTCTATTGTAAATTTTTTGCAGAAAATGCTATATAATTTTCTAAAGTGGCTGCACTAGTCTACATTACCAAGAGCAGTGCAAGAGGGTTTCTTTTCCTATGCATCCTAGCCAGCATTTGTTGTTTGTTGATGATAGCCATTCTGACAGGTGAAAGATGGTACCTCATTGTTGTTTTGATTTGCATCTTTCAGATGATAAGTGACTTTGAGATGTTTTCATATGTCTTTCTGTTTTCTGTATTAGAATGTCCTATTTCAAAAGGTAACTATATAGTTCCTTTGCCAATTTTTTGATTGGATTGTTTATCTTCCTTTTGTTAAATTGTATAAAAATTTGGAGATTAAACTTTTATCAGAGATAAAATTGGCAAATACGTTCTCCCATGCAGTGGGCTTTCTTGTTGTTTTATAGATGGTTTCTTTTGTTGGGCAGAAGCTTTATTTTTATGTAGTCCCATTTGTTTATTTTCTTCTTAATTTCCATTGTTCTGGAAGCTGTAGCAGTAAAGATATTGCTATGACAAATGTCTGCTATTTTGCTGTGGATGGCTTCTTCTAATATTTTTATGGTCTCCCATCTTATATTTAAATCATTTATTCATTTTGAGTTTGTTTTTGTGTATGGTGTAAGTTGGTGGTCTAGTTTCATTTTTTTGGAATTCATCCATCCAATTTTCCCAACACCATTTATTGAAGAGCCTGTCTTGTCTCCATTGCATGTTCTTTCCTCTTTTGTCAAGTATTAATTGAGCATAGTGATTTGGGTTGATTTTTGGGTTCTATGTTTTGTTTCATGCCTGTTCTTGTGCCAGTCCCAGATAATTTTGAGAACAGTGGCTTTGTAATATAGCTTGAAATCTGGTATTGTGATCCCTCCAAATTTGTTCTTCTTTCTCAAGATCTCTGAAGTATGCCTTTGGTATTTTAATGGGGAATGCATTGAATCTACAGATTTCTTTGAGTAATATGAACATTTTGATGATATTGATTCTACCAATCCATGAACATCCTATATTTTTCCATTTGTTTATGTCTTCCTCTACCTCTTTTTTCAGCATCCTGTCATTTTCTGAGTACAGGTCTTTTACCTCCTTGGTTAAATTTATCCCTAAGTACCTTAATTTGTGTGTTGCAATAATAAATGGGATTACTTCTTTAGTTTCTCTTTCTGTGGGTTCATTATCCTATATAATAAAAGCCCAGTGACCAAAACGATAGAATAATGCCAACAACCAGAGACCAAAACAACTGCCATCCCTCACCTTGGCTGGCTTTGCTCCCCAATGGGAATTCCCAGTATAATAGAGGGAAGGCCCAGCCTGCAAACTGCCTATGGCCCCTTGTGCCAACAGGCTCTGTCCTCTAGTGGGGATCCTCACGCTAATTGTGGTGTGGCTGCCCTGCAAACCATCTGTAGTCCCTATACCCTGTTGGCTCCACCCCAAAGTGAGGACCTCCATCCCAATCCAGGGCCGCCATCAACACATGGAGGCTGGCCCCCACCCATGCACCAGACCTCTATCCCAATAATAAAGGGGTTATATACAAATTGACCCTAATGGCAAAACAATCAGAATGACTACTTGACCAGTCACTATGAAGTTGCAATCACCACCTCTTGATTCTTTTTCCTGAACAGCAGGCTCTGATTGCCCAATGGCAGATGTAAAACTGGGCACGGGTGGAGTGGCATGCAGGTGACTCCAGGCCAGTGGTTCTCAACCTTTCTAATGCCGCTTACCCTTTAATACAGTTCCTCTTGTTGTTGTGACCTCCAACCATAAAGTTATTTTTGTTCCTATTTCATAACTGTAATTTTGCTACTGTTAATGAATTGTAATGTAAATATCTGTGTTTTCTGATGGTCTTAGGTGTCCCTGATAGTGGTTCTTAACCTGTGGGTCATGACCCACAGATTGAGAACTGCTGCTGTAGAACTTAAGACCATCGGAAAACACAGATATTTACATTACAGTTCATTAACAGTAGCAAAATTATAGTTATGAAGTAGCAACAAAAATAATTTTGTGATTGGGGTCACCACAACATGAGGAACTGTATTAAAGGGTAAGTGGCATTAGAAAGGTTGAGAACCACTGCTCCAGGCCAAGGCTCCCACCACACCAGTCCCCCCACACACAAGAGGACAACATGCAGTAGAGGCTGGGCTGGCGCATGGGCAGAAGAGCAGACCTCTTGGCTCTTCTCCCTGGCCGGCAAACACCTATCATCTGATGTTGAACAGGAAACGGCAGGTGGTGGTGATGGGGTAGGTGGGGCTGGCTGCAGGCAGCCATAGAAGATGGCCCTGATTGCAGGCCAGACCTAGGGACTGTACCCATGCACCAATTTCATATGGCAGACCTCTAATCGGTGCATTAAAAAGCCACAGATTTCTGGGTGTTAATTTTGTATCCAGCTAAATTGTTGAGTTCATGTATTCAGTCTAATAGTGTTTTGATGGAGTCTTTAGAGATTTCTAAGTACAATGTCATGTCACCTGCAAATAATTACAATTTTACTTCTACTCCACTTTGTATGCCTTTTATTTCTTCTTCTTATCTGATTGCTATGGCTAGCACTTCCAGTATTCTGTGAAAAAAGAGTGGTTTAAGTGGGTATCCCTGTCTTGTTCCTAGGGAAAATGTTTTTATTTTTTACCCATTTAGTATGGTGTTGGCTGTAGGTTTGTCATATAAGGCTTTTATTATATTGAGGTTTGTTCTCTCTATTCCCACTTTGCTGAGAGTTTTCATCAGGATAGGATGTTGGATTATATCAAATGCTTTTCTACACCAATTTATATTATGTGGTTTTTGTCTCTCAATTTGTTTATGTGATGTATTACAATTTTTTATTTGCACATACCATACCATCCTTGCATACATGGGATAAAACCTATTTGGTCATGGTGTATGATCTTTCTAATGTAATCCTGGATCTGATTTACTAGGAATTTGTTGAGGATTTTAGCATCTGTGTTCATCAAGAATATTGAATTGCAATTCTCTTTATTTGTAGTGTCTTTATCTGGTTTTGTAATTAGGGTAATTCTGGCTTCATAGAAAAAGCTAGAATATATACCTTCCTTTGAATTTTTTGGAATAGTCTGGGAAGGATAGGTTCTAGTTCTTTGAATGTTTGGTAGAACTCCCCTGTGGAACCATCTGGCCCCTGATTTTTGTTTGCTGGAAGTTTTTTGATGACTATTTAAATTTCCTCCTTAGTTACCTGTTGAGATTTTTTATTGTTCTTGATTAAATTTTAGAATGTCATATTTTTCTAGAAATATGTCCATTTCCTTTAGGTTGTTTAGTTTGTTGGAATAGAGCTGTTCATTGTATTTTTTAGCAATCCTTTATTTTTATAGAGTCTGTTGTAATTTCAACTTTTTCATTTCTGGTTTTCTTTATTTGAATCCTTTCTCCTTGCTTCTTGGTCAAGCCTGCCTAGAGGTTCATCAATCTTGTTTAACCATTCAAGGAAACAGCTCTTGGTTTCATTGAACTTTTGTATTTTTTTTTTGTCTGTTTCTATGCCATTTACTTGTGCTCTGATCTTTATTATCTCCTTACTTCTGCTCACTCTGGGCTTTTCTTATTGCTCTATTTCTAATTATTTAACTTGTAGGATTAGTTAATTTATTACCAATTTTTCGTGTGTGTGTGTGTGTGTGTGTGTGTGTGTGTGTGTGTGTGTTTTGTTTTTTGTTTTTTGTTTTAGATAGGCCTGAATTGTTATGAACTTCCCTGTCAGGACTGCTTTCACTGTGTCCGATAGGACTTAGATTGTTATGTTTTCATTGTCAATCATTTCCAGGATGCTTTTAACTTATTCTTTGATATCTTTAGTAACCCAATCATTGTTTAATAGCATGCTATTCAGCCTCTAAGTGTTTGAATTATTTTGATCGTAGTTTATTTCTAATATTATGTCATTGTGGTCTGAAAAGATGCTTGATATGATTTCAATCTTCTAAAATGTAGAGAGACTTTGCCTGTGACCCAATATGTGATCTATCTTTGAAAATGTCAGGTGCATTTGAGAAGAAAGTATATTCCATAACTTTGGGGTGAAATATTCTGAAGATTGTAACGGAGCGAGTCCCCACAAGATAGACCACAAAGACTAATTGAATTCAAACAGGCATAAATTTATTACAGATTCGAATCTGGGCTCAAACCTTAGCTGACTCAGCAGCCTGGCAAATGCCTGGTAAGAGCGCCAACAGAGGGGCAGTCCCTCTTTTTATACCCATTCTGCCTTCCCCTATTGGCTCATACTGCTGGCTTGGCAATCTTTAATTGGTTCTCAGGCAGCAAGGGACCAGCTAACCCAGGAGCTTCCTAGTAAGGCTGCTTGACCTAGTTAGCCTAAGGGACTCAGGAAGTTGTGGTTCAGGTGTTGTGGTCTGGTGGAAGATAAGAGGAATAGTTTGCAGGCTTGGCTTTAGGGGAGGAAGTGTTGCAAGCCTAGCCTTAAGGGGATTCCTCAGTAGTTCCCAACTTAACCGTTTATCTCTGGACTGCTTGCTTAACCATTTATTGCTACAAAGATGTCAATTAAGCCCATATAATCTAGTGAGTTATTTGGATTGCAGTATCTTTGCTGATTTTTTGTCTAGGAGATTTATCCAGTGATGTCAGTATAATATTAAAGTCCCCTGCTATGACTGTATTGCTGTCTATCTCTCCCTTGTTATCTTCCAGAAGTGTTTTTATGTATTTTGTTGCTGTTGCATTGGATGCATATGTGTTTACCAGAGTTATATCCTCTTTTTGTATTGATCTCTTTAGTATCATGAAGTGGCCTTCCTTAACTCTTGTTATGGCCTTCACTTTGAGGTTTAATTTTTTAGATAGTAGTATTGCTACCTTAGCTTTTTTTTTTTTTTCATTTCCATTTGCCTGAAAAAAAATTTCCATCCCTTCACTTTCAATCTATGTGTCTTTTCCTGAACTGGCACAGCAAGGATATGACTCCTATTTCCTTATCCATTCTGCCACTGGCTGTCTTTTGATTGGAGCAGTTAGTCCAAAATATTTATTGATAGCTATGTGTTTGTAGATATTTTTATTTTTTTGTGTTTCTTCTTCTCCCCTATTTTTTCTTCTTTTTACATCATTTCCTTTAGCATTTCTTGTATTGCTGTCTTTGTAGTGATAAATTCCTTTAGCCTTTCTTTGTCCTGATTTCCCCTTCAATTTTGAATGAGAGCCTTGCTGGATAGAATATTCTTATGTTTAGTTCCTTGCTTTGCATCACTTTATATATTTCCTTTCATTTCTTTCTGGTCTGATGTATTTCTATTGGGAAATCCCTTTAATGAGGGGTCCCTTGTAGGTAACTTTCTGTCTCTCTCAGAGATTCTCTCTTTGTCATCAACATTTGCCATTGTAATTATGATGTATCTTTTTTGGGTCTTTTTGTGTTCATCTTGTTTTGGACTCTCTGTGCTTGTGTGATTTTTTCTTCCCTAATTAGGGAAGTTTTCTGACATTATTTCCTCAAAAACTTTTCTAGGTCTTATTCTTCTACTTGTCAAAATGGCACCCCTATTACACATATATTGCTTTGTTTAATGTTGTCCCAAAGCTCCCTCAGGCTCTCCTTCTGTTTTTTGATATTTTTTTTCTACAATTGCAGTTCAGATTGGGTGTGATTTGCTTCCCGGTCTTCTAATTCACTAAATTGGTCCTCAACTTCTCCTTTTCTACTGTTGAATGCTTCCTTATTGCTTTTTATTGTAGCTATATCATTCTTTATTCCCATTTATGAATGGTATGATCCTTATTCTGAATTCCATTTCTTACATTTCATACCTCCATTTCATTTATTTCCTTTTCTGAGGATTCTTCCTCTCTTCCATTTGGGTTGTTCTTCTTTATCCCAATTTTTGCTCTCACTGAAGGATGTAGGTGTTGAATTGCATGGGCCAGTGGCTGCCGTGGAAGGTCTGATGCCAGATCATGTGGTTGTGTGAGGCAGCTGCTCCTCAGGCAGTCACTGATGGTGGCTGCTCTCTATGCACTCTCTGGCTGTTCCCTAGGGGTCATGGGATAGCTGCTGTCTCCCCATGTAGTCATGACTGGCAGCTTCTCCCCATGTGGTCACAGGTGGCGGTAGCTTGCTCCCCACACACTGGCAGTAGGCAGCTGCTGTCTCCCCTAGCCCGTGTTATTGCAGACGTCAGTTGCTGGCTACCCATGCTGGTGCAGGCAGTGGCTGATGGATCCCCATGTGTACCTGGTCATGGATGGCAGCTGCTTACTCATGTTGTTGCAGGTGGCGGCTGCTGGATCCCCATGCACATGTGGTCACTGGCAGTGGCTGCTGGCTTCCAACAAGGTCCTGGGCAGTGGCTGCTTACACCTGTGATTGTGGTGCCCAGGGAAAAGCCTATGGCTGGTGGGAGGTAGTGTCCTCTGAAACTCTCAGTAGCCTTCAGCTGGGGAGACTAGAGCCTGGGTGATGGTGTGTTCACATCCAAGGCAGAAATTCCCTGGCTGGTGTGGCTGTAGGGTCCTGGGTGGTGTCTGAGATCTTCTCGGTTCAAAATGAAGTTGGGTTCCTAGTTACAGCAGTTCTCTCCTTCAAAATGGTGTGATGTCTGTGGCAGATCTGAGAGATTATAGCAGTAATAGAGGTTTCCCGGCTATGTGAGCCCAATGTGCTAGTCCCCGAAGGTTCTGCGAAATCTAGCTGTCCCTGCCTCACACACACAGACACCACACATCCACACACTCCCCTTTCCCTCCCTCTTTAACTCACACTCTACCTCACTGCCATCCTCCCAAGTTGTCATCTTGGAATCAGAATCTGGTTTCTCAATAACTTAAGAAATTGAGAAATCTATTGCCAGGGTCATATACAATTTTCTTTCCTATGAAAACAATATTATTTTCTATTCTTTACTCAAAAGGAGGTTATTGGTTTTAGTATTTGTTTCTCTAGAAAGGTTAAGAGAGAAAGTCTCCAGGAGAATAATCCTATAGTTTCTGGGTAGATACTTCTTTTCAATGTTTTTTTTTTTTTTTTCACTGTGCTCTCCACACCACGTTGAGAATGTTGAGTTGGGCTTAAATCCCCTTGAGAACCAAGAGAGTGACTGCTTCCAGGCAACATTTGAAGGTTGTGGGTGCACCTCATCCTGGAAAATCCTGGTTTTCTGTAAATGCTGCAAATTTCTTGGAAATTTTTGTGAGGTGGCAGTGCGGTTGACACTTTCAGTTATACTCTCAGTGTCCAGCCTCCTATTCACATTTAAAGGCAATTTGCTGCTTTTATGAGAAGTTATATTGAAAAGATAGGGTATATTTAAACCCTTCCCTCTGAGTGAGGTGTAGGCATATGACTCATGTTCTGGCTCAAGTTATATGATCACTAATCATTCAGTGGGGTCCCATCAAAGCCTCCTAATTTAAATCAGTTAAACCAGCAACTTATTTTCTTTTTGTGCTCCTTCCATCTTCCTGTACCACTACTTGCAATGCAAACGTGATGGTCTGGCTCTTAATCTAATGCTAAACTGAAGCAACTGTGAAGGAAGACACATATTTTAGGTAGAGATGAGGAGATATAGAAGGGTTTGGGGAACATGTTGAGGAAATAGAACTACATTACCAGCTCAAATCTAACCATAACATGTCATCACTGTTCATGAGAGAAAAACACCAATACTTAAAGCAATTGCTAACTTACATTTGTTGCTAGCAAATAGACATTTTTTTATTGATTTTACTATATAAAAGAAAAGATGTTTGTAAATCCCATTATGTCTTATTGCCCTTGTTTACTAAAGGCAGTTTGAAATTTATTGTCACCTCCAACATAGCCTGACATATTCTTTATGTGCTCAATAATATTTGAATAAGGTATCACAAGGAATTACTCTTTTTTATATTTTTCAGAAATATAATACGCATCATTAGAGAGACAAGGGTTGAGTAAAAGTGGCCATGGATTTTCTTCAACATGGGAAAAAGTTGTTATTGGTTTTAGGAGACCAGGATTTTTGTATAGGAATAGAACCAGTCACTGCCTCATATTTCTGCTTTGTAAAAGGACTTTGAGTGAATTTTCTCAGAGAAAAATTTATATCAGGAAACAGTATTTTTAAAATTTATTATCTTAGATAATACACTGCTTAGGTTTTCATATGTATATATTTATCTAGAGTTATAACCAACTTTTTATTTTAAATAATATCAGTAATATGTCAAGCTGTTAGTGACAGCCTATACTTTCACTTTCAAGAAATGAGAGATTTAAGACTATTCCCAGGGCTTTTGTTGTTGGTTATTTGTTTGTTTTATTTTTAACTGAGATAAGATTCATTTTTTTTATCAGGCAAATGAAATTTGTAGTTAGAAAGATACTTCTTAAAGAAATTTCTCACAATATTAGAAGTTTCTCAACAAGAAAACACATATACATCAATTCCTTCCTTCTCTTATTCCTCCCAATAATTCCATTTAACATTTGTAGGACAGATTTTAATCAACTCCCCATAAACCAAATATTTCCTTGTTTGGTAGTAACACATTCTTTATTGTTAGTTGGCCACATTATCATTTGAAATAGAAATCACTATTCTGCTCTCTCACTGTGTTGTGACTAAGTTTGGCCATGAAACTAAGTTCTTCCAATGAAATGTAAACATAAATTTAATGTGGTATTAAGGCAAGTTAGGAAAAACTCCTTTGTACATGATATATTGATGCATTATACTGCCATGTGGTAGAATACACAGGATGAAGATAGCACAATAAGAACAAAAAATAATAAAATATTTAAGCCAGCCCTAGCTGGTTTCACTCAGTGGATAGAGCATCAACTTATGGACTGTAGGGTCCTGGGTTTGATTCTGGTCAAGGGCACATGCCCAGGTTACATCCCAGGCTTGATCCCCAGTGGGGGGCATGCAGGAGGCAGTCAATCAATGATTCTCTCTCATCATTGATGTTTCTATCTCTCTCTCCTTCTCCTTTCCTCTCTGAAATCAATAAAAATGTATTTTTTAAAAAATGTTAAGCCTGAACGTGTAGAACATTCATAACAACCATGAGCAACAAACTCTGGATCTCTTTCATGTAAGAGATTAAGTAAATTAAAATTGTCTTTAAAAATTTGACCAGAATTGTTGTGTGTTATTTGTATGTGACCCAAACCTAATTCCAATCTTTGGAGGCCAGAATGTATATGTCTTAAATATCTGAGACAGATTTTTATATATAAACGTGACTTTGTATCATTACCTTAATTTTCTAATTCATAGATTGGTTTCAAATTTGTGACAGAGTATGTTCTTTTTAAAAAGTAATAGTTATTTTCAGTGAACTTGTTACAAAATTCATTTGCATAAGCATACACAGATTTTGCTAAATTAAGATGGTCACAGAAATAGGAAAGATTATAAATCTATCAGTGAAATTATCGCATCCAATCTGTTCCTTTAAACTCTTCATTTAGGAATAGGTTATTTAAGAGTGTTCTTTTCCTTAATATTTTCTGATTTTGAGATTTATAGAAACAGAAACATTCCAAATAGTAGCAAAACATATTGAAGCACCTTTTGCCCAAATCAGTGTAACAAAAAGGAATGCAGTTAAATAACTCTGACTTATGAACAACGATTTTGAAAAGCTCTGGGAAGAGAAAGAGTTTTACTCAATTGGTTGGAGCTTTATCTTCATCTGTACATCCTGGAGAATTTTTATTTTGAAATTAACCATGGGAGAAAATTAGACCAAAAATATACTCAGTTTTTTAATGTGTTTTTGTATATGTTTGAGGGTGTATGTTCCATTTATAAAATAGCAATATAAATTTATTTTCATGATGAAGGTATCTAATTATATAAATATATTTAGGTATATGTGTCTTTAAAATGTTTTTGGAGATAATAGATTTTCTAAAGATGTAGTCATTTTAAATGTCATCATATTTAATATTCAGGAACTTTATTATATACTAGTCTATTAAAATAAGAAAATGATACTTATTTAGGTCTGTATAACAGATAAGCAATGTAGGTTATGCAATTTAAGTATAACCATTTTATATAATTCCAGACTCAAATATTCTTATTTGTTTGGGATCTCAGAACCAAGAACTGAACAAGCAAGGATACACTGTATAACCACACTCTTTCTATCCTATTATAATAGTACTAGAGGCCCAGTGCATGAAATTTGTGCATGGGTGTCCCTCACCAAAGCCTGCACCCTCTCCACTCTGGGACCCTGTGAGGGATGTTCGAATGCCCATTCCCACTGGTATCAGGCCTAAATGGGCAGTCGGACATCCCTCTTACATCTAGGACTACTAGCTCCCAACCACTCACCTGCCTGCCTGATTGCCCCTACCTGCTTCTGCCTGTCAGCTTGATCACCCCCTAACTACTCTTCTGCCAGACTGATAGATGCCTAACTGCTCCCTTGCCAGCTCAATTGCCCTTTGCTGCCCTCCCCTGCTGACCTGGTGACCTCTAACTGCCCTCCCCTACTGAACTGAACTACTCTAACTTCTCTCCCTTGCCAGCCTTGTCCCTCCCAACTGCCCTCTCCTACTGGCCTGGTCACCCCTAACTGCCCTCCCCTGCAGGCCTGGTTGCCCCTAACTGTCCTCCCCTGTAGGCCTGGTCACTCCCAACTGCTCTCCCCTGCTGGCCAATCACCCCAAACTGCCCTCCCTTGCTAGCCTAGTCGCCCCTAACTATCCTCTCTTACCAGCTTAGTCACCCCAACTACCCTCACCTGCAGGCCTGGGTCCCCCCACAACTGTCCTCCTCTGAAGGTCCAGTTGCCTCCAACTGTCCTCCTCTGCAAGGCCAGTCAGCCCTAACTGTCCTCCCTTGTAGGACTGATCACCCACCACTGCCCTCCTTTGCTGGCCATCTTGTGGTGGCCATCTTGTGTCCACATGGAGGCAGCCATCTTTGACCACATGGGGGCACCCATCTTCTGTGTTGGAGTGATGGTCAATTTGCATACTATTCTTTTATTAGATAGGACTAGAGGCCTGGTGCATGAAAATTCATGCACCCCGGGGGTCCCTCAACCTGGCCTGCACCCTCTCACAGTCTGGGACCTTTGGGTGATATCCACCTGCCAGCTTAGGCCCACTCCCTGGGGGATCAGGCCTAAGCTGGCAATGAGACATCCTCTGGCATCTCAGGAGACCTCGGGGATGTCCATCTGCAAACTTAAGTCCCCTCTCCTCAAGCTGGCAGTCAGACATCTTTAGCTCTGCCAAGGAGGAAAGAAAGGCTCCCGTCACCACTGCTGATCTCACAGCCTTCAGCCTTCTTGTGGCTGAGCAGAGCTCCCCCTGTGGGGGCATACTGACCACAATGGGCAGCTCCTGCATTGACCATCTGACCCCTGGTGGTCAGTGCATGTCATAGTGATTGCTTGTTCTGCTTTTAAGATTAATTTGCATATTGCTCTTTTATTATATAGGATAGTTTTAAAGTTGTTAGCAAATAAAAAAGGATAATTTAGTAACAGATTTATTGAGAATATAGATATCTCTCACTTATATTACCCTACTGCTGAAATATTATTGTTTGGGGCTCTAATTCAAATAGATAAGTCAGCACACTATCTGGTAAAAACCTGTGCCCACTGCATATGAAATAAATAAACAATGTTTATTTGTGTGTGTGTGTGTGTGTGTGTGTGTGTGTGTGTGTGTGTTTAAACACCCAAATCCTAAAATTAATCACTTAAGAACTGAATTTGCAAACCTAAAATATGAAGTGATGACAGTGTTATTATGGACTAGAGGCCCAATGCATGAAATTCATGCACTCAGGGGAGCATCCCTCAACCTGGCCTGCACCCTCTCACAGTCCGAGAGCCCTGAGGGGATGCAGGCCTAAGCAGGCAGTCAGATATCTTTAGTGCTGCTGCTGAGGTAAGAGAAGCTCCTACCACCACCACTGTGCTTGCCAGCCATGAGCTGAGCTTCTGGCTTAGGGGCGCTCCCCCTGTGGGAGTGCATTGACCACTAGGGGGAAGCTCCTGTGTTGAATGCCTGCCCCCTGGTGGTCAGTGTGTGTCATAGTGACTGGTCATCCTGCTGTTCAGTTTATTTACATATTAACCTTTTATTATATAGAATTGTTTATAAACTTAAAAAAATTATCTTAAGTGCGAAGCCTTGTATTTGTTTTGACAAGGATAGAGAGCTGATGACTTCTTATCACTAACCCACTTTATTCCTAAGAAATCTATTTGCCCAAGAAATGATTTCCAATAAACCATTCACACATTAGAGTGCTTTAGAATTGTCTGAGGATATTTTTTAAAGTATAGATTCTTACACCCCACTCTCAAAGATTCTATTATAATAGGTGTGCTGTGAGAGGTTCTTATTACAATGGCTCAGGAATTGCATTTTGAAATCACTGAGTAAGTCTGCATGTTCATTCAATCTCTATCATGGTAAATAGTACAAAGTTAGAGATCTAAATGAAATCAATGAGTATGCAAAGCCTTAATTTACCAATGGAATAAAAACACACAACTCAGTCAAATGTTAGAAACTCAGTTAAATGTGTGTAGGATCAGAGATTTTCCCTATTTGTAAGCTAACAAACTAGCCTGCCATAATTTCATGGATGTTATCAGAAGACATTAATGATCTCCTGGGACAGAGACAAAGCACTTTATTACTCAGGATACATCAAGCAGCATGAGTTTCATGTTCATGCCAATTCTCCTTGTAGACACAAAATCTCACAGGGATGACAAGGAATACATAGGTAGATGCTGCACATATAGTAAATCCCAACCCTCTATAAAGGTCTGCACAAAAATCTGCCCAAATCTTGCCCTCTAGGGAGATACTATTCTGACTGTCAAATAAACGAACTCTTTATTCCTGTTGGAGGGAGATGCTATCACTATCTTTCAAGTCTGTTTACTCTGTAAATGTCCATGAAAAAAGAAATTACTCTGGAACAAAGCTTTCATTATATTAGCTTTCAAGACTTGCAGAAACATGACAGGCCCATAAAGAATTCTCCCAACAATGAACTTTCCATTTTAATTAGATATTTTACAAGAGATAATCACAGGGACATCACTATCCCATCTCATTTCCAATGTGACTTGCTCATTTATGCCTCTTTCTCAAAGAAGATGTGAAGATTCCTCACTATTACCTCACTAGGATTCCTGAATATTATAGGAGAGTGTCTGCATGGTGTGGTTCCACAAGGAAAAGACAAACCATAGTCATGCAGCATGAGAGTGGGTAATTGTGGCTTTCAGTTTATTTCCATGCAATCCCAGCTCTTCATTATGCAGTTCAACTTCTATCCTAAATTTTAGCTAACTTTCCAAAGTATGTGTGGAATATATAGTTAGTGAGGTAAAGCCTTCTGGTCTCCCCCACTCACCCACAATGTTCTCATCCCTATCAACTTTTTTATCCCTTCACTAAAAATAAAATAAAATTCAATTACCTCATCCCTACACAATAAAATTTTACTATAGAAATTTGAGACCCTTAAACACAAGCTGGATACATAGACAATTCTTCTCAACTTCTCTAAAATTAGGAGACTTAAGTCTCCCAACCTCTATACATTTATTTTCTTTTATGACTCTAGTACTGCAAAGTTGTGGAGAGAAAAAAAGAACTCTCATATTTATATCTTTCAATCAAAACTACCTAAATAGTGATATATGGCACAACTATATAACATTTAATATATCTTTTAATTTTTATTTTTTAAAAATTAATCCAAAGCCAAAAATTAAAAAGGTGAACTCAGAAAATGCTAAACAGTTATATTCTTGCTTAACTTATTACATGCTTCATTCATCACAGAATCTTTCCTTTGTGAATGGTTAGAATTTTCATTTATTGGGGATCTTTCATTGCAAGGACCTTATTAGTGGTGAGCTTAAATTTTATATTTAAAGCACTCATAGTAAAAGGCACTATGTTAAGCAACATGGTGTTTAAAATGTCCTGACCTCAAAAAGGTTATAGCCTATTAGAGAAAAACTGTTTTACCTAAAAATTGTAAGGAAAGGTAAAAAGTGATGGCTCATTGGAGAGTGTATTCCTACTGGTGCTGTAACAAATTACTACAATGTAGGGCTGGAAAATAAGACACATTTATTCTCTTTCAATTATGCAGGTCAAAAATCTAAAATTATTTTTATTGGGCTAACTGCAAGGTGCTTGGTAGAATTTCTCTTTCCTTTGCAGTTTCTAAGGGTAATACATTTCTTGTATTTTTTTTTTTTACTTCTAGGGGCTCCCTACATTCTTTGTCTAGTAGCCTCTTCTTTTAGTATTTGCATTATTCCATCTTCTGCTATTGTCACATCTTCTCTGACTAATCTCCTGCTTCCATGTGTTGTCTTATAAGAACACTTATGATTATATTGGGCTCCAGAAAATAATCTAGGAAACCTCCCCATCTCAAGTTACTTAACTTAATCATATCAGCCAAGTCCCTTTTGCCATATGGGGTAATATATTTACTGATTATGGGTATTAATATACAGATCTATTTTATGGATCATTATTCTATCTAACACTTCTAGAGAGGTATATATTTTTGCAATTATTAAGAATAAAAAGCCTATACTTTTAATTACATACTTGGTTTGAAAAGTGTGTTAATTATTTTTATATCTGATATGGGGAAATTATTTGTTTATTAATTTTTCCCCTAAAATGCTATTATTACTGAACTAGGTCATTCAGAAAGAGAATAGGGAGAGTGGGAGAGAGACAGAGATAGAAAAAGAGAGAAATCTGTTCTTTCTCATTCCCTGTCATGAAGGTGAATTGCTAATCCACACAAAAGGGAACTCCATCAACATTTTTAAATATTATAGTGAAAAAAATCTGTTAATGAAACAGTAGTTGACCTTAAAGTAGCCCTATATAACAGCTTCTGAACTTGTTGACTGCTTATTGATTTATTTAGCTTGTTTGCCAATATTCTGTGCACAAATTCAATATCCAAAGCTTAAGTGTAATGAATACAGACAATTCCAAAACCTAATAAAAATTTGAAAGGGAGAAAGTAGCAGGTGAACTTCCTATCATAATATGGTAATATTTTGACAGTACTGTCTGCCTTGAATCAAAAGACAGGAAAGAGCATACCCTTGAAGCTTCCTTCTGATATCACTAGGTGATTCAGAGCAATCTTAATGAATATTCATGTTTTCTAGTGTCTGAGATGCTGTTATGATCCCACCAGTTATTAAGTAATGACAACACAATGTTGTTTTGATGATTCTTGCTTTATTATTCTGACCAACTGTTGTAATGTAGACTTGAGCATTCAAAATCTATCTTCTAACTAAAGCTGATTTGTTACTTTAGTGACATTATAAAATAATATGTAATTCACAGAAATATAAAAAAAAATAAAAGGAATGTGTCCTTTCCAGCTTTAAAAATGTATTAAATTCTGCTTCCCCCACACAAAAAAAGAATGGAAAATTGAGATGGGATTTATTCTTCAACCTGAAGCATAAAAAAATAGAGAAAATATATAAAACAACTTTTTAATAAATCAGTCAAAGAAGGAAGGTGATTATTTGAGCTTTATTTTACTGAGACTGATTTTTAACTGAACATAGGTTCAGTCACCTGCCATAACAAAAGCCAAACTCATGAGAGATGTGTGTTCAAAGGAAAGCAGTTTATTCAAGTGCCAGCTACCAGAGAAGAAGGAGGATTCTCATCCCAAAGCCCATCTTAATGTCTCAGTGCAGGCAAAGGATTTTATAGGGAGGTAAAGGGAATGCAGAACAAAGTGATCAGGGGGGAGTGATTGTGCACATGCAGACAGTGTCCTTGCTGGTACCTATGTGAATCATTAAGGTTAAATTTCTGCAGTTGGGTGATCTGTGTCAGCCAAAGTCTTATGTTCAAGGCCATTCCTTGTACAAACTAGAACTGAAACTGCTATGCCTATAACATGTTCACAAGAAAACTATTGGTATGTAAGTTCTTTTTATAAATTTGTTAGTACATTTCATCCTAATTCTATTTTATGATTAATCAAAGTAGTATAAAGTTTTTATTTTCTATCCAGTATTGTGAAGAAATTACCTGAGGCTGAGGAAAGAAACACACAGTGATTAAAGGTTAACATTTTCCTATGCTCTTAAAGGGATCAGTGCTTACTTCTGCTAGGAATACTAGAAAGATTTATAATTCAGAGAAAATGGAGTAGGGCACATAGAAGAGTAATATATCAGTAGAGGGGAATAATTAGTTCTAATCTCAGCACTATTCCAGTGCCATCTAACAAGTTTTAAAAGCTAGAATGAAAGGATCATTTGCAGAAAGCCAACTTCTCCCAGAACAGAGCTTAAAATATTTATAAGAATATAAAATAACCACCATTACCCCAAAGTAAAAGATTCACCATTATAAAAAGTAAAACTTTTAAAATATTTATAGATATGCAAAATATCTTCCACCCAAAAAATAAAAGACATATCATGCAATAAAAAATTAATAGACATATACAGAAGCAATCAATAGAATCCAATAAAAAATCATTAGACATGTGAAGAAGCAATCAGTAGAAATAGACCCATAGGATGACACAATTGTTAGATTTAGCTAGAATTAAAAGTTATGACTATTCCATATGTTCAAAAATTTAGATGCATGAAATATATATGTGTTATTTCAAAATCACATTTCTATACATGGAAACTATAGTATCTAAGATAAAAAAATAATATTACCAAGTGCTATTACTGGCAAATAGAAATTGCAGAAGATTTAGTGAATTAAAGACATAATAATAGAAATGTAATTAAAAGAAAACCATAGTAACCCAAACAATAATGTTTAACAACATATCAGTTAACAGTAGGAACATTGTAATGGCATAATTTATATGTAATAGCAGTCTTCAAAGTGTCGAAGGGGGAGACTGAACAAATATTTAAAGAAATAATGACTAAAACTTTCCCAAATTTTATTAAACCTATAAATCCACAGATAAAATAATCTCAATGTGCCCCTACCAATCCAACAAATAAACAACAAAAAAATGAAAAAGAGACTATATCAAGGCATATCATAATCATAATCCCAGAAAAAAGATAAATTCTTATAAACAGTTGGAGAAAAAGGTACATTATTTTTTTTAAAAAAGAACAGAAATGAGGATAATGGCAAGTGAGAAAATAGAATAAAAACATATTTAAAGTTATTTAAAAAGCACCTGTCAAAAAAGAATTATTCACCCAGCCAAATTTTATTTCAATAAAAAGGTAAAGACTTTTTATGATGAAAAATATGTAAAATTTAATCACCATCAGAACCATACTACAAAGAAATTTTAAGTAATGTCCTTCATCTAGACAGAAAATTATACAAGATTAAAATATGGATATACACAATGTAATGTTAAGAAGCAGAGTTGGTATTATCATGAGTTGTTATATAAGATTTTTTCTTATTTATTTAATTATCATAAAATTCCCTGAAATATTTAAGTAACCTAGAGAAATAAAGAAAAAAGAACCAGAAAAACATAAAAAAGAGATAATGAAAAATTAAATGGCAGTTAAGCCTAATTCATTAAATGTAACTTGTTTAGAAACATTAATTAAAACAGAGATTAGCAGACTGCATAAAATAAAAGTAAGGTTCAACTATAAGTTACAAGTGAGATTAAATTCAAATTTAATGATGCACATAAGTTGAAAAGGAAAAGATGAGAAAGGATATAGTATACAAATATTAAATGAAGGACAGCAGGGACAGCTATATTAATATCACTTTAAGGAGATTTAAGAGCAATGCAATTACAGTGGTACTTTGAGATACGGGTGCCCTAACATATGAGATTTTTGAGATACAATCCTCTCCAATCTGGGACACCTACAGGCATGTCTGACTGCCAGTTTAGGCCCAAACCCAGTGGGATTGGGCCTAAACGGGCAGTTGGACATCCCTCTCACCACCTCTGACTCCCAACCACTCACCTACCTGACTTCCTTATTGCCCCTACCTGCTTCTGCCTGTGAGCGTGATCACCCCTTAACCACTCCCCTGCCAGCCTGATTGATGCCTAACTGCTCCTCTGCTGGCCAATTGCTCCTAACTGCTCTCTTCTGTCGGCCTGGTCACCCCTAACTACCCTCCCCTGCTGGCCTAGTCATCCCTAACTGCCCTTCTCTGCTGGCTTGATTGCCCCTAATTGCACTCTCCTGTAGGCCTGGTTGCCCCCAACTGCCCTCTCCTACAGTCCTGCTCACTCCCAATTGCTCTCCCTTACAGGCCTGATCCCTCCCAACTGCCCTCCCCTGCTGGCCATCTTTTGGCAGCCATCTTGTGTCCACATGGAGGTGGCCATCTTTGACCACAAAGGGGCAGTCATCTTGTGTGTTAGAGTGATGGTCAATTTGGATATTACTCTTTTATTAGGAAAGACTAGAGGCCTGGTGTATAGGATTCCATCACTGGTGGAGGGCATGGCCTGCAGGGATCAGCCCACTGGGGGAGCGTTTCTCATCCAGGTCAGCCAGTGGCGCTCACTCTGTGAACACACTGACCACCAGGAGTCAGCTCCTGCATTGAGCATCTGCCTTTTGGTGGGCAGCGTGCGTCATAGTGACTAGTCAACTGGTCTTTCTGGTCCTTCCACTATTCAGTCTCAGGGCTTTTATTATACAGGCAGTCCTCAGGTTATGTCAGACTCGACATATGTTGTTTTGTGGTTACCTCTCCATCTCTCATTTATTTATTAAAAGAAAGTTCCAACATCTCAATGTATGTATATATGTGCATTATGTTTTTTTATTATTATTTACTGTATTTATCACAGTAAAGTTCAGGAATTGTTACCTTTCTTTTAATCTTTTTTTCTGTATCGCTTCATTATTGTGTATGTGTTCCATGTGAGTTACAGTTGCTTAGGTAGGTGGGTTCCAACTTATGGCAAAAATCGTGTTATGTCGTGCCATAGAAACGATCTCTGATGTAACCCGAGAACCTACTGTATAGGATAATTAGAGACTTCAATATTTTCTTACCAATTATTAAAATAAGTTGATAAAAATAAAAAAGGATATAAAATAATTCAATAACACCATCAACAAATAGGATCTAATCTTCAATTATAGAATGTGCCCCTCAGCAGCAGCAGAATATACATTGTTTTCAAGCACTTATAGAATATTACCAAAATAAACCATATTCTGGTCACAAAACAAACCTCAAAAAATTTAAAAGATTTAAAATCATAGTGAAAGTGATAACAGGAAAATCTCTCAGTATTTGGAAACTAAATACTTTGTAATAGTAAATTTTAATAGCATTAGAAGAATTCAAGTCATGCCAAGTATATTCTCTGACCTCTAGTATTAAAATAGAAATCAGTAACAGAAAATCTGGGAAAGATTTCAGGAGTATATCCAAACATATGAAAATAGAATAACATAGCTTTAAACAAAACATAGGACAAAAAAATATAAAGTAGGGCCTCAGATAATGTTTCTAACTACATATAAATGAAAGCAAAATATTTTAATTATTATGAGCTGTCATCAAAGCAGTAGAGGATAATTTATAGCACTAAAATGTTTACATTAGGAAAGAAGAAATGTCTGAATCAACTTTTTTAGTGTCTTCCTTAAAAAACAAAATAATAACTTAAACATTAGTAAGGAACAAATAAAAATCAAAACAACTAGGAGAAACAGTCAAAAGTAGAGCAGCAATAAATAACATAGAAAACGAAAACAATACAAAAATCACTAAAACAGCTTTAGACATTTTTAAACATATTTTTAGAGATTATTGATCTCTGAATTGCATGTTTTCCCTATACTTTCCAAATGTCATCCCTTGTCTTACAGCTTGCAGAGTTCTTGACAAGAAGTCTGTTATATTTTTTGTTGTTTCTTTTTATGTAATGTTTTGTTTTCCCTCCTCCACCTCACCCCCTCCAGTTGCTTACCAGATATTTTCATCTTTCTTTATCCGTGTTTTCATTACTATGTGCCAACCATTTCTTCTAACATTCTTGGCTCTGTGGTTTATTTTCCATTATTTTTGCAAAATTTCTGTCCACTGTTTCATCATATTAGAGAGAGAGGAAGGGTGCGAAAGAAAAAGAAAGACACATTTATGTGAGAGCTAAAACTTTATCTACTGCATCCTGCATGTTCTCTACAAGGATTGAGCTACAACCTGGGCTTGTGCATTGAGTGTCACTGATTGAACATGCATCCTTTTAGTGCATGGAATGAAGTCCAACCAACTGAGCAACACAGTCAAGGGCTCATCAAATTTTCTTGCAACTGATCTCTTCTTTTTATCCTTCTGGAAGGCTGATTACAGAGAAGATAGGACCATTATATATTATTGCATAGCTCTAAGGTACTTTGGTTTAATTTTATTTATTTATTTATTAATTTATTCTTTTTTATGTTTTGTCTTGGATAATTTTTGGCAGTAGATCTTCAAATTTGCTGTTGTTTTCCTCAGATGTACCCAGTCTGATCATGAGTTCAACTATTTCTATAGCTAGCATTTCCTTTTTACTTTTTGTGTAGTTTCTACTTCTTTGTTGAATATTTCCTTTTTAGTGCATGTTGCTTACTTTTTCCACCAGATACTTTGTTATCCTAACTAATAAAGAGATAATATGAAAATTGATCATCACTCCAATACATAAGTTGGCCACCACAAGATGGCCGGCAGGGGAGGGCAGTTAGGGGTGACCTGACCTGCTGGAAAGGCAGTTGGGGGCAACCAGGCCTTCAGTCAAGGGCAGTTGGGGGGATAAGGCCTGCAGAGGAGGGCAGTTGGGGGGACCCAGGCCTATAGAGTAGGGAAGTTGGAGGCAACCAGGACAGAAGGGGAAGGCAGTTAGGGGTGACTGGGCCAGAATGAGAGGGCACTTCGGAGTGACCAGACCTGCAGCGGGGGGCAATTGGGGGCAACAGTGCTGGCAGAGGAGGGAAGTTAGGGGTGACCAGGCCTGCAGGGTAGGAAAGTAAGGGGTAATTGGGCTGTCAGGGGAGCAGTTAGGCATCGATCAGGTTGGCAGGGTGGGATCGGTCCTAAGCGGGCAGTTGTATATCCCTTGAGGGATCCCAGATTGGAGAGGGTGCAGGCTGGGCTGAGGGATACACATACACATACACAAAATACCTGTGCATGAATTTCATGCACCAGACTTCTAGTATTAATCAGAATTATTTTGTAGTGTCTCTCTGGTATATATCCAGATATCCAGCATCTGCATAATCTTTGAATTTAGTTGTATTGATTATTTTTACCTTGAAAATATCTATTTCCTTTATTTTTCTTGTATGTTATTAGTTTTTTAGCAGATACTTTGTGAAGAACAAGAGGAAATGAGGTAAATGGTAGCTATACCTGGTACACCCCTGCTTCTGTCAGGCCATTAATGAGGAATTGCTACTGGGCTGCTGTTACCTTATATTTGGAATGGGGCTTGCTGTGCTAGAAATATTTTCTTAGGATCCCTGCTTCACTTTCAGATTTCAGCAGTTACCACATACATGTGCCACAGAGGGGGATCTTTCTCTCTAGTCTCTCCACCCCCCCCCCCACACACACACACACTTTCTTGGTAATAGACTGGTGTTGCTTGTTGCTGGTTCCACACAATAGAGACAGGTGTTCTTATTTTTGGATAAAACTAAATCTTCAGCAAGCCCTGTGTCTCCAGTCCTTATGGGTAGTGATTCCTCAACATTCATGTCTCTTCTGACTATTGCAGCCATACTCTTTATCTTCTAACTATGACTGGTCTTAGGTAGGCAGTATCTTTCTGCCCCATTATCAGCAGTGATAGATTTCGTTTTGATATTGGTACATACCCTTGAGCCTGGAGACAGAGGTTTTTCCTTTTACCCAACTCATCATCAATAAATCATTGCTTGTGTGGTGGATTTGGAAGAGATTTCTACACATATCCCAAAAGCAAATTTTATTTCTCCCATTCTACCAGGAGAATGGGATTTGTAAGAACCTTGTGGCTGAAATGATTTGTTGCTACTGCACCATCAACTTAAAGCCTTTTATATACTATGGAGGAAAGTATCTAGTGAAGCAAGTGTGGCATAATGACTATCTTCTTCCAGCAGCCAATCAAATCCTACAGATGACCTATAAGGAAGTGTCATCTCTCCTTAGACCAATGTCCTTTTTCCAAGCTTTCTTGTAAGCACTAGTATAAGCTTGTTGAAAATATCCTGAGATTAATTGCAGACTTTCTCTGTTTCTTTAACTCCTAGTATTCCATATTGATATGCCAGCCTGCACTTGACCCTTAAGATTTTATGAAAGTATCAACTGATGTTATTTTAACCCATTTATGGCAATCACCTCTTTCTCCCATATGCTAAGAAGGGTATATTCCTTCTCTCCATGGAGGTTATTTTCACCTCTTGAAATACAAGGCTTTAATTTTTTTCTCTGATGGACTCAATAAAAAGTATGATTTGATAGATTATTTTTTTTCTCATGTTGGTTTTTAAATTGGAGATGACATTCTCACACATTTTCTACATCCTAAGTAGAATCATAACTTTCCTTTAATATTTTACTTATTATTTGTATGGATTTTCAACAATCTAGAAACAAGACCTTTCCATATCAAATTGACCAGTATTTAGATCCTGATTTTAAACAAAATTAAGACACATTGGACATCTAGTGAAAAATTAGAATGAGATACTATTTTAGAGTTAATATATCTGGTTGAAGATAACAATTTAGTATTTATATAGTAGAGTTTGTAACTATCTTATGCTTCAGTGTTTTCTGAGCATTGCTTAAATGGAAATGATCCCTAAAACCAATTAAAATCAAATTAAATAAAATCAAAACTTGCTTCAGTCCTTTTTGTAATTAACACAACTCCAACTGGCAATAATTTTAAGTAATAACTCTAGGCTGCCAAGCTTCTTACCTTATGTAACGGGCAATAGTAAACATATTGTTGATTTATTTAGAGAAATTAACTCAACTTTGGAATTCTTACATGCTGTTACAAGTAAATATGACTAGCCTTAATTGTTATTTAAGTATCAAAGTCTTTTCACTACATAGGAGTCAAAAAATGACTTTTCTAGCAAGGAAAAATATGTTTTGATATTCTTGTCAACCCCATTTTAGTCTTACTACTACAGCAAAGTTTATTATTAAAATTAAAATGTGTATAGTATTTGTTGTCATTTCTTTAGTTCAGTCAGTCTTTTGACTAATATTTATAAGTGCAAGGATCTATATTAGGTACCACATTCATTATACATTATTCTGTCAAGGTCCATCTATTTAGCTTCTGAAGTCTACACAATATCAGAAAAGAGATTTGAGCTTCATTAGATGGAAAGGAAGTTCTATTTAAATTTAGAATGTAGTTTCCAGTATCCTTGTAAAATACAGTTGACAAACTGTGCTAATTCATGTGGTATATAATTTTTTTTCCTGAATAGACAATATGGTTGATAATATGTTGAACACCAACTTCAATCTCAAGAAGCAATCAATATAAAATGGATGGTAGATATGCAAAATGAAGTAGCTTGATCTCAAATGCAATTACATATATCCATGCATTACTTTTATTTACAATAACTTAGAAGCTGTCTGATAAACAAGTATGCTTGAAGAAAGGTAAACTGAATAGGAAATTTTTGTCCAGGCTAAAAACCACAAATTTCAATGTTAGCTTCTGATGGGATTAACATCAGAACATAAACTACATAACATTATATAGTTTACCGGCTTACTAGAATGAGTCAATTCACCAAAAATTGCAAAGCATATGCCATGCACTTTCAAATAATTATTTTCTAAATACAAGGAAGTCCTTTTTTGATAACACTAGTAATAGGCATTGTTTTAGATTCTAATGATAAAGTAGAGATATCTCATGGTAGTTGTTTATACAGTGGTACCTCGAGATACGAGTTTAATTTGTTCTGTAACCTTGAAGCATGGGAAACAATGAGATGCTTGAGTCGCGGTAAACTGGTGGGTTGTGTGCAGCCGGCCAATCCACGCGATTACTCATATCTCAACTGTTGCTCGTATTTCAAACCAAATATCGTTCGCTTGACGGCTTGTATCTCAAAAATCTCGTATGTTAGGGCACTCATATCTCAAGTTACCACTGTACTAATAAAAGAAAATCATGCAAATTGACCATCCCTCCACTATTCCCACCAGCCAATCAGGAGCAAGTATGAAAATTAACACAACATGGAGTTGGAGTGAGCAGAAGGCTTGGGTTGCACTCAGCACTAGAGAAAGCCAAGCTTCACGTCCACCCTGGCCATTGCTGAAGGAGTGGCTGCAAAAAAAAAAAAAAAAAAAAAAAGGAGAGGCTGAGAGCCTGGGTCATGAGGGGGCATAGCCTTCCTGCCTGAAAACAGCCACCAGCCCTCACCCAGGCTGACCATGCCCCCATGGGGTGAGGGTCCATGCTGGGATGCATACTTAGCCTCAAAAAGCCAGCAGCCCCTCACCCAAGCTGGTCATGCCCCCCCAGCAGGGACCCTCACCCAATAGGGGCATGGTTGACCTTCAAACCATCATAGGCCCCTCACCCAGGCAGCTCCAGACCCCAAGGGATTCCCCACCCTGATCCAGGACACCTTTCAGGCAAACCAGATGGCCCCCACCCATGCACCAGGCCTCTATCTATACTAATAAAATGGTTAGATGCTAATTATACTGGGAGACCTTCCAGGAGACCTTCCGGATGTTCTTTTGGATAAAGCTATGGTGGCGGAGCCAAGGTAGAGGCAGTTAGAGGCCAAGAGGGGAGGGCAGTTGTGGGTGATCAGGCTGGAGGAGGGGGAAGTTAGGGGTGAGCAGATTAGCAGGGGGCCAGTTGGGGGCAAACAGGTCATCAGTGGGGGTTAGTGGGAGTTATCAGGACAGTTTGAAGTGAGCAGGCCATCAAGGGGGCAGTTGGGGATGAGCAGGCCAGTGGGGAGGGGAGGTGGAAGTAAGCAGGCTAGTAGGGGGGGCAGTTGGGAGCAAGCAGGATGGCGGGGGGACATTTGGGGGTGATTAGGCTAGTGGGGGGCGCTTGGGGGCAAACAGGCCAGCAGGCAGAGTAGTTAGGCTCAATCAGGCAGGCAGGCAGACAGGTAAGAGGTTGGGAGCCAGTATTCCCAGATTGTGAGAGGGATGTCCTACTGCTGATTTAGGCCTGATCCCTGTAAACTGGCAGTAGGACATCCTTCAAGGGGTCCCAGATTGAACAGGGTGCAGTCCAGGCTGAGGGATACCCCCCATGCACAAATTTCATGCACCAAGCCACTAGTCCTATATAATAAAGATCTAATATGCTAATTAGACCAGACAGCAGAATGACCTTCTGGAATGACTTTCCAGAATGACCTTCTGGAACAACCAGGTTTCCAGAGCTGTTGCGAGGGCTAAGCCCTTGGCATGAATTTTGTGCATTGGGCCTCTAGTATTCTTATATGTGGAAGAAGGACAACAAATAATGAGAAGATTGAATTTTAGATAGTGGTAAGTGCTATAAAGAATAAAACAGACTATTGCATAAGGGAAAATATACATTGGACTGGAACTGAGAATGTATTTTATTATTTAATTGTATTGTTTTTTAATCCTCACCTGAGGATAATTTTCCATTGATTTTTAGAGAGAGTACAGAGAGTGATGAGAAGAGAGAGAAATATCAATGTGAGAGAAACACATTGATTGGTTGCCTCCTGCAAGTGCTCCGACCAAGGCCTGGGCTAGGGAGGAGCTGCAACAAAAGTTATATGTCCTTGATCAGAATCAAACCTTGGACCCTTCAATCCACAAACCAATGCTCTACCCATTGAGCCTAACTAGCTAGGGCTTGAAAATGTATTTTAGAAAATTTGATTAGAAAAGACAACTCTAAAGAGATGGTATTTGTATGAGATTTAAGCTGGTCCATAAATAATAATCAAACCTGGCCAAAACTGGTTTGGCTCAATGGATAGAGCATCAGCCTATGTGTGGACTGAAAGGTCCCAGGTTTGATTCCAGTCAGGGCATGTACTTTGGTTTCGGGTACATCCCCAATAGGGAGTGTGCAGGAGGCAGCTGATCTATGCTTCTCTCTCATTGATGTTTCTATCTCTTTCCCTTCCTCTCTGTAAAAAATCAATAATATATATTAAAAATGATAATAATGATCAAAATAAGACACCTGGAGAAAGATTATACCAAGTCCAGGCAAATAAATATATAAAATATCTGAGCAAAAATTTACCTAACTCTTTTAATTGGCAATAAAGCATAATTCAGTCCAACTGCAGAGGATAAGAAAGTGTTAAGATATTAAGGTGCAAAAATAATTCAGGATTTTATATGGCCTTTAAGCATTCTCCAGAGGTTCATTCATTCTAATTGCTAAAGGAAACCATTGGATACTTTTGTATGAGAAATGAGGTGCTCTGAATTATAATTCAGATTACTCTTAATAAACTTCAGGGTCAGGAATTTTGTGGGAAGCTAAGAGTGCAAAAACATATGACTTGGACCCTCTCATCAAGTGGTTGAGTCTATTGTTCTTTTAATCTCAAGTATACCAGTGAAACTAAGGACCATACATGATACTCCACCACTATATTTAGCTTGTCAGGCAGCGTCTTAGAGTCATGATCTTTAAGAGCAATGTGTTTTAGACTGCTTGATAGCAATAATTTCCATCTATTACTACCTCTATTGCCATTCAAAGTATAATTTGAGTGTTATTTTTTATTATTGAGTAAGATAAATTCTAGTTTTTCTATTTTACTTATTCAAGTTTAAAAACAGCTGTTTTCTTTAAGAGAAAACTAGAGATATTTGCTAATGATCTAGATAGATTTTAGTGTAGGTACACTCGGGTACATATCCTTAAATGCTGTGAAAATATCTCTCTTCTTTGTTTTTAGTTTTAAAAATATTTACAAACAACTATCAATTTGCATAAAAATCTCAACAAGAAAAGACAAAGGAAGCAAATACTGTATTAGTATGCTTTCCTTTTTGGTTTTTAGTTTTATACAAAAAATTTGTTTCAATATAAGAATTTAGAATATTCTACAAAATTCTGATATAATTCAAATTATGTTACTGCCTGTGTTTGTGTCTTAATAAACAAGGAAGAGATTGAAAAACATGCAGAAAAATTGCTTAATAACTGTATATTTTCCCAGAAGCCACAGAAGAACTAATATATTGGGTTGATTAAGTGATATTTATAATTTTCTTTTGTTTGTAATTTGCAATAATATTAAGCAGAATGTTTATGAAGCTTCAATGGTAGCAGGTATAAGGTTTAAGAAAATAATGTTAAATTTAGTTTTTATTTCTTTCTCTTCACTACATATAATTAGAAGTCTGAATAATAATTTAGTATCCAGCAATATCTCTTTCCAAAATATATATTTACTTTTTAGAGATTAAACAAAAACAAGGAACACACACCATACATTTTAAAAGCTGTTATATTAAAGGACATGAAGCTGTCAACAATATCAATAGGTCAAATTTAACATACTAACTTTGTCTATAAATTTGGATATAAATACTAGAGTACTACAGTGATCATTCGAATGTGCTTTTCAGTATTCCATCTATGGAGAACATAATTGACCAAGGTCCACAGCTACTGAGCTCTGAGATCCATTGCTGCATGTGCACTGTGGCCACTCCCCATGAGCATCCCCTAGCCAGGCACTGAGTCCTCAGTGATGCAAAGATAGGCCGCTATTTGATATACTAGTACATGATATTCTCTGAAGGCAGACTTTGAATCAAGGATTCCCTAACAATTCTGCCAAATCCTACCCAACCTATGCAGAACTAGAGATCTTCTACCTACCTTCCTGCTCTCAGGCTTACACATGCATTGCAGACTTAGGGCCACCCAGCCTCTACCAGTTCCCTCCTCACTTTTTCTCCTAAGCATTTCTCTTCATAAGATCCTTGCATATTTCATCCTATTTTGGTGTCTTTAGAGAAAAGTATGTAGTTTTGAACAAGTGGTTCATGTCTTTAGTGTAATTTCATGTATGGTCAGTATGATACTAAGGGCTATGTGAGAAAGGAAAAGGAAGCATTATCATCATTTGACAAGGGTAAACAGACGAAATCACATAGTCATATCAACTGATGCAGAAAAAGCATTTGACAAAATCCAACACCCTTTCTTGATAAAAACTCTCAGCAAAGTGGGAATAGAAGGATCATACCTCAACATCATAAAAGCGATATATGATAAACTCACAGATAACATCATACTCAATGGGCAAAAACTAAAACCATTTCCCCTAAGACCAGGAACAAGACAGGGATGCCCACTCTCACCTCTCCTGTTCGACATAGTACTGGAAGTATTAGCCATTAAATTAGACAAGAAGAAATAAAAGGCATCCAAATTAGAAAAGAAGAAGTAAAGCTGTCCTTATTTGCAGATGACATTATATTGTACATAAAAAACCCAAAGGACTCCATTTCAAAACTAATTGACTTAATTAATGAATTTGGCAAGGTAGCAGGATACAAAATTAATGCTAAGAAGTCTGTGGCATGTTATACACTAATAGTGAAATTACAAAAAGAGAGACTCAAAAAGCAATCCCATTTACCATCGCACCAAAAAAATTAAGATACCTAGGAATAAACATAACTAAAGAGGTAAAAGATGTATTTGTAGAAAACTACAGGACACTGAAAAAAGAGATAGAGGAAGATGTTAACTGATGGAAGAGCATACCATGCTCATGGATTGGGAGAATCAAAATCATTAAAATCTCCCTACTACCCAAAGTATGGGTAGTATTGAAACTATAGATTCAATGCACTACCCATTAAAATACCAATGACATATTTCACAGACCTAGAAAGAATTCTTCATAGATTCATCTGGAACAAAAAAGACCACGAATAGCTACAGCAATTCTGAGAAAGAATAAAGTAGGTGGGATCTTAATACCAGACTTCAAACTATACTACAAAGCAACTGTTCTCAAAACAGCCTGGTACTGGCACAAGAACAGACATATAGACCAATGGAATAGAATAGAGAACCCAGATATCCACCCAAACCACTATGCTCAACTAATATTTGACAAAGAAGGCATGAACATTCAATGGAGCCAAGATAGCCTCTTCAATAAATGGTGTTGGGAAAATTGGACAGATACATGCAAAAAATTGAAACTGGACCACCAACTTACACCAAATACAAAAATAAACTCAAAATGGATACAGGACTTAAACATTAGAAGGGAAACCATAAAAATACTAGAGGAATCCACAGACAGCACAATCTCAATATATGCCGAAAGAACTTCTTCGCTGATACTGCTCCAAAGGCAATGGAAGCTAAAGAAAAAATAAACAAATGGGACTACATCAAAATAAAAAGCTTTTGCACAGCAAAAGAAACCATCAACAAAACAACAAGAAACATCACTGTATGGGAGAACATATTTGCAAATGATATCACTGATAAAGGTTTAATCTCCAAAATCTACAGCCAACTTATACAACTTAATAAAAGGAAGATAAATGATCCAATAAAAAAATTGGCAACAGACCTAAATAGAACCTTTTCGAAAGATGACAGAAGGAAGGCCAAGAGATACATGAAAACATGTTCAAAGTCACTAATCATCCGAGAGATGCAAATCAAAATGATAATGAGATACCATCTTATACCGGTCAGAATGGCAATCATCAACAAATCAACAAAGGACAAGTGTTGGCGAGGATGAGGAGAAAAAGGAACCCTTGTGCACTGTTGGTGGGAATGCAGACTGGTGCAGCCACTGTGGAGAACAGTATGGAGTTTCCTCAAAAAAAACTAAAAATGGATCTCCCATTTGACCCTGTAATCCCACTCTTAGGAATTTATCCTAAGAAATCACAAACACCAAACAGGAAGGAATTATGCACCCCTATGTTCATAGCAGCACAATTTACGATAACTACAATTTGGAAACAGCCTAGGTGCCCATCATCAGATGAGTGGATCAGAAAACTGTGGTACATCTACACAATGGAATTCTATGCTGCCATTAAAAAGAAGGAATTCTTACCATTTGCAGCAACCTGTTTGGAACTGGAGAGCCTTATGCTTAGTGAAATAAGCCAGTGGATGAAGGAGAAGCATTACATGATCTCACTCATTTGTGGATAATAAAGAACATTATAAACTGATGAACAAAAGGATAGATTCAGAGGCAGTAAAGCTTCAGACAGACTGAAATTACAGTAGATGTGTTTCAAACATGACAGGCCAAAGCTAAAATCAGTCTTAGCAAAGAGTGACACTTTCTTCAGCTATTGACTCTAATTTGGCATGAATTAAATGCGAAATTTAACATTTAAGTTAAAGTTAATTAATAAACTTACTGTCCTGCTGGAAACCGAGTATTGTCTCACTAATAGAAAGATGAAGACAGGAAATCCAGAATGCTGGTCAACAACCTTAATTGTTCTAACCACTCACTGTTTAGTTGAAACATTGTTAGCTGAAGGAGCCTCCACCTCTGTCTTATATATTTTTGTTATTGGAATTTCCTGCCTAAAGGCTGTGGGTGTATCCCATAGTTTCAATAAAAAGGATGGTAAGGCCAGAGCAGTGTGTAGTCCTCCCACTAGAGGTGGGATCCCGTCTGGCCCACAATATTCCCAAATTAATACTTTTCTAGTTTCTTTTCATTTGTGTGTAGCCTTCTCCAGAACCCAAACCCTGAACTGCAACCCTGAACCATGTGGGGAGTGAAAGGGTTCCCATACAGCCCCAATTTCCTTTATATAGAAAGGAATACAAAAGAATAGTATATAGGCATTAGGTTTACAAAGTAGAGAAATAATACAAAAAATAAAAATAAAAGGAACACCAGTACAACATTTTATATAGACATTAAATCAGGTGGGTTTTTTTTAATTCTAACCTATTTTTCAGTAATTCTAATTAACTTTTGAGTTGAATAACCAATCATATCAGTCAACACAATACCTTTTTTATTATTATTGATTTTTAGAGATATAGAAAAGGAGAAGGAGAGAGAGAAAAACATCCATGTGAGAGCAGAACATCCATTGGCTACCTCTTGCATGCTCCTTACCTGGGATTAAGTCCACAACCAGGGCAACTCAGCAACCTCTTAATACATGGGATGACACCCAACCAACTGAGCTACACCAGCCAGGGCAATACAATAATTTTTTTTAGTAGAATTTGGTAGACCTGTCACTACTGGTAGTGACAGAGGGGAGAATATCATAAATGAGGCTTTATCTGTTTGATGACCTCAGAGAGGGATTAGAAATAATAGCAGAATCCACATAGTGGGCAAGGAGAAAATATCATACAAACAAATATGTATATGTACACATGCTTTATATTTCAAAAACATAGTTTCTGTACTCTACTTGTTTTTTAAAATGACATATAATGAGTATTTTTCTATAACTTTAAATGTTCTTTGAAAGTGTGTTATTTTAATCCTCTGTGAGAGCACAGATGCTCAGAGAGGTTAGATAACTTTGTCAGATCACACTGTTAAGTTAGTGGGTACACAAATGTTATCTTCTTCATGGAGTTATTATTATGATTGAATTAAGTCATGAACCACATTTAGCATAACTTTCTTCCACATTTCAAATGAAGGTCAACCAAGTTCTACTAAAGAAGATTATTGTGTTGCCCTGCCCAGTGTGGCTCAGTTGATTGCTAGGTTCGATTCCCACAAATTGCTCTGGTTATGGGCTCAATCCCTGTAGGGAGCATTCAGGAGGTAATCAATGGATGTTCTGCTCTCACATGGAAGTTTTTTTCTCTCTCTGCCTCTAAAAACCAATAATAAAAAATGATAGGATGTTGACTGATATAATTGGTTATCCAATACATAAGATAATTGAAATTATGGAAAAATAGGTTAAAATTAACAAGAAAATGCTGACTTGTATTGTAAAACATCCAATCAATAACTGCTTTTATTTACTTTTTTCCTTTTTTAGCAGCTATTATTATTAGTATTGTAATGGTTGAGCTCAGTCTCTACTTCAATACTTTCTACTATCTAACATTGCTCTAATATTATAGCGTATTAATTTCCAAATAAAAAATACGTAGGTATTTTGAGCAATAACATATAATTTTTCACAATGACTTCTTCTGATGTGGATGTAGTTTTTTTGTCTATATGCATAAAACATTATTTTTATTATTATTAATTATAAGTACTCTCTTTGGATATCAGTGCATTTATGTTGTTCCTCACAGTGTCCACAATATCCCAAACAGAGCAAATAAAAGATAAAGACAGTTAACTGAGTTATTTGACCTCTTATTGGGCAAGACTTGTTATTATGTACCTATTTGTTGTAATTAGTTTTGAGAAAACACACTAAGATTATCCATATGTTTCTTTAGTTCCAGTATTAGTCATTTAGAAGATGCTATAATAGGTTCACTAGTGAGAAATTATTCTCCTTTTCTATTTAATTAACAAATTTTTAGTGTTAGTCTATGAAAAATGTTACTTGAATCATAAAGTTGGGTTAGTAATCTCAATGAATCCATGCAGGATCAAATTTGAAATTTGAAGAAATTGAAAATTCTCTAGTTGTCTTCAATATTTCTTAAGGACTGTATGTTTTTAAAGAGGTATGATGGGGGAATGTACATAGCTTTTTAAGTCTGCTTTAGTTATTCTGTTTAATCTGAGTTTTACCCACAAGATGACTGTCATCTTTCAATATACATCTTTCAATATTTATGCTTCTATGAGACAGATACTGTGTGGGTTTATCTTATTGTTACAGTAACTTGTTTACATATTAATGTTTGTGCCATACTTTTTGAACTTTTCATTAGTAGGCTTTAGATGATGGCACTGTGAAGGTTACTGGAATTAGTGAGGTGTCTTTCTCAGTATATGATCCGTTTTCTTCTATCTTCTTTTCAAGTTAGAATCTGCAGTATAATTAACAATGTCTTTATTTGTGGATGTTAATTACTTCAATGTTACCATATGAGCTGAGATAACCATTTACAAATTTAGAGGATGAGATAGCTTAGGATAACTTAATGTGAATAGTTTTCTCTGAGGAAAAAAAAAAGCAATATTATAGCAATCACTTTTTCTTGTAAATTGAGACTTTTTTTCATTATGCTCATTAATGAAATGTCTTAGTTTTGTCTCCATTTTTCTTCTATATCAGTTTTCAGAATAATAAATCACTCCACATAGATAGTAGGAGTCAGAAGCTAAGAAATGTGGGTCTGGTCACCGATGATGGTAATTCATTAAATAACTTTAGGCTGGTACTTATTCTGAGCTATAACATTTTGCAGTTAGACTAACTCATCTCTACAGACCTTTTCAGTTTTTAACTTCTAGCACTCTAAAATATTATGTCTTGCTCTTATTCTCTAAAACTGTGAGCTGTTACTAGGTTGTAATATATAAAAGAAACAGAATCATAATATAGTGAATAGACTATTGAATAAGGAAACAGATGATATTAGGTCTGGCTCTTTTACCAGCTGGCTGCAGGATGGAAAATTAGTAATTTACATGTTTTATCCTAATCTATAAAATGTAGGTAATATCAGTTTCAGAGTATTAGTGCTAGGGTTGAAATAGTATGCTTTGGAAAAAATAAAAATAAACATATCACCCTATAAAGCAAAGCCTTCTGGAACTGGAAGATAATGATTACTTATCCAATAAAAGACTTTAATGTATCCTAAAACCTACACTTGGCTCCTATCTCCTATTATAAATCACATCTACAAGTGCACATTTTTTACTAGGAGTTACACTTTATCTTTATTTTAGTGTAGGATGGCTTTTTCCTTTGTGTTTTAGATTTCCCATAGAGGAACTCTTTTTTTTTTTTCCAACTAGCTTTAACATGTTCTGGCATAATAATTTTAGCTACTGTTCCTAAATAATTCCTCATCTTACTGACATCCAAATTGCTCACATTTTATACATTTTCTAACTCTAATACCCATTTTCCTATGGCCTAGTCCACCAGTTTTTACATTGTAGAATTATATTAAGTTTTGAAATACCCCTACTTTTTTCCATTAATCACTAGCCTAGTTTGTAATATACTCTGTTAGGACTCAGTAAATTTTGAGGAGTACAATTTTGTGACATGTCAATCATCTGTTATATTTGTTCGTTTTTTAAAAACTTAAATGTGCAATCCTAAAAAAAATACGTACTGTCACACTCTTTTGAATGAATAAGTATATATTTTAATTTTATTTTAGAATTTTAGTAAAGTTTTAAAAATATGTCAGATAGTCCCCCTATATTATTCTCACAATTTCTTCTAATTGTAAAAGTTGGCATAATTATAGTATTAACTAAATTACAGATTATATCTTTTTTTATTTTATTGACACACTCTTTTTTTGTTCCAGGAACCAACCTAGGATACCATGCATTTAATATGTCTCTCCATTTATTTATTGTTTATTTATATCAGTGTAGAATCATAAATATTTATTTTATTTTGAGTTATTATCCAATCAATATCATTTTTGTTTAGTTTCAAACAACCATTAGACAATCTTTTATATTGGTTCCTATGACCTTTGAACATATCTCAATTACTTTTTTCTTTTTCTTTTTTGAGTTCTTCCTTATTTTCTCAAAAAAATAAGGAAGGATCATCTTGTATTTTCCCTCCCTGAGTCCTGGGATCAAGGAGCCCTAATTCTTACTACATGATATTGATTTTTAGAAACCAAGATCTGAGTGCTTAAATGCCCTAATTGTCACTTGGGTTTCAATGCTTCTATGCCCTCTCAGTGAACAGAATTAGAAAATATATGTATGTTGCTAATATATGCACACACACACAGAAACACATATACACACATTTTAATCTTTATTTTGATTCTTTCTCAGTTATGATTTGGTATAAAGGCATGATTTTTTTCACACTTTGCATAAAGATCTCATAAACTGCTTCTTCTATATTACCAAAAGCCAAAGCTAATTTTCTTTGGGACTGACATTTAAATCACCCTAATAGAAATAGTAGTTGCTGTGGTTAACTTTCAGAAGGTGTCTTAAGAAAGGCATGCTAAGTCCTCTTGAAGACCTTTGAACCTGTATTCAAGTCAACATAATAGAAATAGTAGTTGCTGTGGTTAACTTTCAGAAGGTGTCTTAACAAAGGCATGCTAAGGCTTCTTTAAAACCTATAGCATTTAAAATGTTCCATCTTTTACCTAGTGCCTATGAATGCTAATAAAAGGAGAATACCATAGATATGCTATCGGTTCGAAGGTTTAGTTTGAAACTCACAACTCTAAACAATAAACAATAAACATTTGCATCTGATTATATTACTTGCCAAGGACAAACACTAAAAGATATCCATTGCTTTTGCTGAATATGCAACCATCTCCCTTTGGCTGAAAAGAGGGCTCTCAGTTATGTTCAAGAATTCTCTTTTCCATTGTTAGTTTACATGTTTCTTTTAGATCAAATTTGAACCCTAGCTCCAAAGTTGGACATAAAACCTAGGCTTTGTTAATCAAGTCTCAACACTTGTCCACAGTGGTGGTTATTAATATATTTGACTAGAAGAGGAACATTATCAAGTACCCAATTCAAGTACTTCTATTGAAATTAAAGGAGAGAGAAATAAAACTGTACAGCTGGGGTCCATCGCATAGGAATAGGCTATCTGAAAATGAGAGCAAAGCACAAAGAAGAATAATTCAGCCCAATGAGACCAATTACTGATTCTGATGCCATCACCTGAGCCCCTTGATCTGGCAATGAGTCAAGTTTTCATTTAGGTATGCCAATAATGCAAAACAATACTCAAGTCTGTATGACTTGAAATTTTTCTCAACATCTTGACCAATATATATTATTCCTAGGAACGTATTTTTAATAGTTGTCAATTATTTTGTTCCAGTAGCTTATGTATTTATGTGTGTATATTTGTGTATGTTTTCTTTACAAAACAGAGTTTATTTTTTCCTAACTGCTCAATAGAGTACCCTGAACATCTGGCGACATTACTTGGCCTCATAGATTTATGTAAGTTACTGGTTTGCTTTTTTTCCCCCTTAAGAATATGTAAACGTTTTCATCTTTCTTCCTTTCTTTCTTCCTTCCTTTCTTTCTTCTCTCTCTCTCTCTCTCTCTCTCTCTCTCTCTCTCTCTCTCTCTCTCTCTCTCTCTCTCTCCTCTCCCCTTCCTTCCTTCCTTACTTCCTTCTTTCTTCCTTTCCTTCTTTCTTCCTTTCCTTCTTTCTTCCTTTCCTCCTTTCCTCCTTTCCTCCTTTCTTTCTTTCTTTCTTTCTTTCTTTCTTTCTTTCTTTCTTTCTTTCTTTCTTTCTTTCTTTCTTTCTTTCTTTCTTTCTTTCTCTTCCTTCCTTCCTTCCTTCCTTCCTTCCTTCCTTCCTTCCTTCCTTCCTTCCTTC
>JAAGEH010000286.1:18632472-18870076 GCA_011751065.1 Lasiurus cinereus | reverse complement strand
TTCCTTCCTTCCTTCCTTCCTTCCTTCCTTCCTTCCTTCCTTCCTTCTTTCTTTCTTTCTTTCTTTCTTTCTTTCTTTCTTTCTTTCTTTCTTGGATTTGAATAAAACCTTTTTTATTCTCTCCAGGGATCTGAAGAAATATAAAGTTGACAACTTGCACATGAAAATTCAGCACTGTGAAACTTACTCTTTTTTTTTTTTGAGTTAATTCTCCAATTGGATACAGAAAGTAATCTTAAAATACCGAGAGATTTTTGAAGTCTCCAACAAATATACATAGCAATATTATTTTGGAAAATATATAAATAATTAGATATTTTTTCAATTTTTTACATAGAAACCATTCTTACTACTGTTAATCTTTTACTTGATCATTTAGGCATGGGAACATGAGGAAGTTCTAGGGTAATAAAAAAGCAAAAATCAAAATAAAACTTTGCCAGAGATGCAAGTAAAATTGCAGTGAGTGGAGTCTTAAAAGTTGATATCAGTTTAGAAAAATAGTATATAACATGGCAGTATAAGTTTTACATGTGCTGCTGGTCAAAGACTTACAAAATTTGTTTTATTTTGTGTACTACTGAGAAAAAATTATGCCAGATTATGCTCCTGCAATGTTCAGGAAACTTTTTTTTTTTTGGTACACCGCATAAAAGGAATTGAAAAAAATTATATGAGGTATTTACTGATTTCCAGAAATGTATAGAAAATATACAATTGGGAATGCATGTTAAAACAACATAGTTGTTTTAATTTTTGAATTGTAAAATATTGCTTTCTTGTCACTTGCCTTGGTGCTCTTTCTCCCTAGACAACCTGTCTGGCCCTGTGACAAAAGCAGAGACATCTGCAATGTCTTTAAGTGAGTAAAAACAGCCATTTAAAGGAAAAAATAAAATGAAAAATAGTGAGCCATGATGGTGGCTTTTTCTCCATTATCTTTTGTTTTACACTCTATTTCCCTCTAGTCTCATGTAGATAGTTTGCATTATGAAGACATCCTAATCTATGTTATCAAAAACAAGACTGCTCCTGCCAGCTGTCACAGTGAAGCCAGGGACGATCTGCACTGCATCAGCCACTCTCTGACCATTACAACATCCACACGTGGTTTTATCTAGACCTGTTCCACCAAAGAAGCAGTCATTGTGTGGTTCTGTTTGTGAAAAGTATGAGTTTGTGGGCTTTGGGATTTTTGTATATGCTGGTGTCCCCTGAAAGCTTACATAAGGCACATTTATAAGTTAAAGGTCCTGCAAAGGCAATATTTTTACTGGATGCTCTAGGGACCAATATATTCATTTTTAGTTTTTAATATATTATATCTCACTTGTGCATATTTAAAGGATACAAGTATTAGAAGTTAGAAAATTACAAATTTGAAAGCGGATACCTTTGCAGTTATCAGTGCATCTGTTTTACTGTTTCAGTTTCTTATGCTATCCAGTATGGGAGTACATAAAGGCATGAATGAGTAATTTGTAATTACCTGGAAAAAAGAATAGAAAAAGAAGAATAGACAAAACCGGTTTGGCTCAGTGGACAGAGCGTCGGCCTGCAGACTGAAGGATCCTGGGTTCGATTCCGGTCAAGGGCATATATCTTGGTTGTGGGAATATCCCCAGTAGGGGGCGTTCAGGAGGCGGCTAATAGATGTCACTCTCTCATCATTGTTTCTAACTATCCCTCGTCCTTCCTCTCTGTAAAAAAAATCAATAAAATATATTTAAAAAAAAAGAAAAAGTGAATAGTATCTCCCATCTAGAGCAGTCCTAGGCTCTACAGCAGCGGTTCTCAACCTGTCACGACCCACAGGTTGAGAACCCCTAGCAGGTTTACCTAAGACCATCGGAAAACACAAATATTTTTATTATGATTCATAACAGTAGCAAAATTGCAGTTGTGAAGTAGCAAAAAATGTAATTTTATGATTGGGGATCACCACAACATGAGGAACTGTATTAAAGGGTCATGGCATTAAAAAGGTTGAAAGCAATTGCTGTATTCAAACATCCCATCTGGTAGAGCTTTCTGCCTGATGCATATTGATCTGAGCCTGAGAAATGTACCTGGAAAAAGTGTCCCCGGCCATGAGAACATGAAGTCTTCCTTGTTTATAGATGTGCTTGCAGAGTTCTTTGCCTTACTTCCTCAGCTTATCCCGTTTTTATCAGATTTAGAAGGAGACTTGTGAAGACTTTATGAATAGTCTAGCTGTGGTGAGAAAATCTTGACTAAACTATTATGAGATTTACCTTTTGTGACTAATTTATTCAGTAAGGTCTTTTTATTCTGTCAGAATAATGGCTAATATGACTCCACAGATTGATCCATATGCCAGGGAGAAGGGTGATACAAGGAAAATTATATATATACTTTTAAGAGATTCTTTCTCTAGTCTGCTACCAGAAAGTAAACATTAGACCCAAGTCATGATTATTTTGGCAGCTTCAAACAAAAGATAAGAAACATACAAAAACAACTATAATTTGTTCTAAGGGTTCAGCAAATAATTTATAAGTAATAGTAAAATTTCTTTCAAGCCAAGATAAAATGTGAAAATTTGTTATGCTTATCTTATGTAATTATAGGAGAAAATGGGCACAAGATATGCAGAGAGAGATTTTTGGCTTATAGAGCATAACCCAAAGATTTTTTACATGGTTACTTAATATAAACAATATGTTTCCTGAGAGTAGAATTTTTCAAATGCTAGCTGGATCAGCCTGCAAAGAGGAATGCTACATAGATTTTTATATGGAAAAAAAGTTGTTTTCTTTAATAATAAGATTGCAAATTTCTAATAGTTATTAAGTGTTTATCATGTATAAAAACATTATTTGACCAATTTTCATGATTTATTTCATTTGATTCTCACAACTTCTGCTTTTTGAAATGAATGTACTGAAAGAGAAGAGAGGGGATAAAGATTGGCTGGGGAAGATGTTGGGATCTGCACAGGCATCACAAGGCCTGAGCCAACAATGTATGGACTCAATCTGAGAAGGTCCCTGGAGATCTCCTGATTTGAGACAATGGGGCAGGTGTTCACACCCCCAGGTGAATCAGCCGCAGGAAGATGGCTGTCTCAGGACTGAGGCATAGAGTATGTAGGGACCGCTTCCTTCAGCTCACATAATTCCCAAAAGAGCTCGACAACTGGGAGGATATATTTTCCAGTCCTGAAAGGGGCATCTGAGGTGGGCATCTATGACACCAGGGTAGTAACTTAATATTCTACCAAAATGTTGCTAGTCATATAATTTCCATTGGCAATTTCAAACTGCATTTCTTCAGTGCCCCTTAGTTAAAAGGAATCTGTTTAAGTGAATACTGTACCTTATTGATGGCTCATTATTAATGGCATTTCAAGCTGTGCATAATAAAAGGCTTAGGCTGAGGAGACTTGGTTACATTTTACCATTCAACCAACACCCCTGTCACTCTTTCACTTAACAAAAATCTATCAACTCTAAGTGCCAGGTATTTTTCTAGGCATTGGAGAGAGAGGGAGAAAAATCATGTCATAAATATTGATGGGCATTTATTTGTTAAGTGAGTGACAGGTTAGGGAGGTAAATAATTAACACTTTTACTTTTCTCAGACTTGCTGTGTGTGAACCAAGTGGAGTTTTAAATTATTTGCATATATTAATGTTTTAAACTCTTGTAACATTGTTATAAGACAGGCACCACTAAACTTAAGAAACTGTGGCACAAGGAGGTTATAAAATGTGCTATAATTCTCCAGATACTATGGGCTGTATGCCTCTGGCATTTAAAATCTGTCTGCCCCCAGACTGTGCTCTGATCCACATAAATCTAGTAAGTGTAACATTATGCTTCAGTGTTTATAAAGGCTTTCTGAGGTTGCCTGACACTAGATTCCCTAACATAGTGATAAAGAATATGTGATTTATCAGAAATTATGGATTTATTATTAAAAAAGAGTGTACAATTTTTTTTCTTCCCTGACAGAATCGAAATATCTTTATGCATTTTAAACCATTTGTATTAATCTTCCAGCCCTAAAAACATTTGAGTCTGATGTTTTTGAAGATTTTCTGGTTGCCTGATCTGACACATCATCATCTTATTTTGTGCTGGGATCTGGAACATAGCAGTCACTTAGTCCTTAGGTGACAGGGCCTAAGAATAGGATGTCAAACTCTTGGTTTGTCAGGAAATGTCTGGGACTTCTTCAGTATTAACATTGCAGATCCATATCTTGGGAACTTCCTCAGTGCTAAGCAAACTGGATTGGCTTCTGAGTCTATTTTGTAAATGTATTCTTGTTGCTGATTTTATGCCCCTTCCTTATGGGGAAATACTTGATTAAGCAACTCCAGTTATTTGACTTCAAATACAAAAATGGTAGGAAGAAGGGATGCATGGAGAACTGTCCATTTGGACCTCTTTCAAGAAGGGGACTGAGGAGAAGGAGAAGAATTAGGGATTCCTGGTTGTTACATTACTTTGTGTGCTCCCTGCAGGACTATTGGCCATAGCCCAGCTGAGTAAACCTTCTTCAGCCAGGAATTTTCAAGAATTTTTAGCACTTTCTTGCTTCCTCATATTTCTCACCTTTCAGTCTTCTGGATTGAAAAACAGTAGAAAAGAGAATAGAAAAATGAAAAGAATCTTATATGATTTTTGTTTCTAGCTTTACCACTTGTTCCTAGTTATTAATCAATAGTTAGGCTTTTACCTGGCCTAAAGTCTGATCAGAAGCTTTTATAAAAATAGTTCTGATAATGGGGTTTTATACGTGGTTTCATTTTTACATGCCATATTCAAAATAAAGTGAAAACAAACAAAAAAAACTGTGTATTTATTTAAGCTGTATGATATCATAAATGATTTGATGATTTAATACCTTATTACTAAAAAAATAAAACAATTAGACAACACTTGTCGACAAAATAAGAATCTTGGTTAAAGAATGTTGAATGGAGTATTTTAAGCCAAAATCAATAAAAACATACAAAAACACGAACAATGACTAATGAGAAAATCAAGGCATTCATACTTCGATGAATGCCATTAGAATGTGTCAAAACTTGCCATGTAGTACCAGATGAAAACTTGCTCTGTAGTACCAGATGAAATCTGAAGAAAAACTAATTACACTAAAACAAGTAACAGCAAAGGCAACTTGAGAATAGCTGATGAGATAATTTTACTGAATAGTCAAAGAATTCCTAAGATCTGAAGTTATTGGTGACACTGGGGACCCAAATGGCAGAATTGAGAACAGCCATATGTATGTTGGAACAACTTTGTTTAGTTATACTGAAAGAGTGACATTCTGCTGTATTGATAATTTCTCATTGGCTATTACCTAAGGTTATACTTGTCAGCTCTTGACTTAAGAATCCTTAGAGGATAAATGAATTCAGTTATATATAGCAGTTAGCATTGCCGTTCCTTTAGCTTTCATTATATTTACAGACCAGTCACAATTTAATACAAGATTGATGAAAAGAAATTGGGAAGAAGTTTTGCTTTCCTTGTCTTGTAAGTTGCTGCTGCTGCTGCTGTTGTTGTTATTATTATTATTGTTGTTATTATTATTATTATTATTATTATTATTATTTTACTAGGAGAAGGAGAGAATGGGAGTTATTGCTTAATGGGTACCAAATTTTTGTTTGGGGTGATAAAAGAAAACCACTAGCGGTGATGGTTGCACAATATTGTGATGCCACAATTTTAAAAAGAATACCAGAGAGGTAAAATGCCTTTTTTATCACATCACAACAGGAAGTTTATGATATCCACAAGAATAACAATACTAAGATTAACTTGGTGTGGTTAATTTTGATCACTTGGTTAAGGTAGTGTTTGCTAGATTTCTCCATTTTACTTGTTTTTTTTTAATTTTTTTATTAATGTATTACATGTATACGTATCTTCCCATTGCCCTCCCCACTCCAAGGCATACCCTAACCCCCAGTGTCTTGTGTTCATTGGTTATGCTTATATGCATGGATACAAGTCCTTTGGTTGATCTCTTATCTGCCCCACCTCTCCCTAACCTTCCTTCTAGAATGTTTTACTATTTGATGTTCTACTGCCTCTGTATCTATCTCTTAGTTCATCAGTTTATAATGTTCTTTATTATCCACAAATGAGTGAGATCATGTGGTGTTTCTCTTTCATTGACTGGCTTATTTTACTTAGCATAATGCTCGCCAGTTCCTTCCAGGTTGCTGCAAATGGTAAGAATTAATTATTTTTTATTGCAGCATAGAATTCCATTGTGTAGATGTACCATAGTTTTTTGATCCACTCATTTGCTGATGGGCACCTAGACTGTTTCCAAATTGTAGTTATTGTAAATTATACTGCTATGAACATAGGGTTGCATAAATCCTTTCTGATTAGTGTTTCTAGTTTCTTAGGATATATTCCTAAGAGTGGGATTGCTGGGTCAAATTGGAATTCAATTTTTAGGTTTTGAGGAAACTCCATACTGTTCACAGTGGCTGCACCAGTCTGCATTCCCACCAGCAGTGCAAGAGGGTTTCTTTTTCTCCGAATCCTAGCCCACACTTGTTGTTTGTTGATTTGTTGATGATTGTCATTCTGACTGGTGTGAGATGGTATCGCATTGTTGTTTTGATTTGCATCTCTCAGATAATTAGCGACTTTGAGCATGTTTTCATGTGTCTCTTGTCCTTCTTTCTGTCATCTTTTGAAAAGGTTCTATTTAAGTGTGTTGCCCATTTTTTTATTGGATCATTTATATTCCTTTAGTAAGTTGTATATGTTGGCTGTAGATGTTGGAGATTAAACCTTTATCAGTGATAACATTTGAAAATATGTTCTTCCATACAGTGGGCTTTCTTGTTGTTTCTTGTTTTCTGCAGTAGGCTTGTAGAGCTATGAACTTCCCTCTCAAGACTGCTTTCACTGCATCCCATAAATTTTGTATTGTTGTGTTGTCATTGTTATTTGTTGCCATGATGTTTTTTTATTTCTTCCTTGATCTCTCTGGTTACCCAGTTGTTGTTTAATAGCATGCTGTTTAGTCTCCATGTGTTTGATTTCTTAGTATTGTTTTTATTGTAGTTGATTTCCAGTTTTATGCCACTGTGATCTGAGAAAATACTTGATAACATTTCTAACTTCTTGAATTTTTTAAAATATATTTTATTGATTTTTCACAGAGAGGAAGGAAGAGAGATAGAGAGTTAGAAACATCGATGAGAGAGAGACATCAATCAGCCACCCCCTGCACACCCCCTACTGGGGATACACCCACAACCAAGATACATGCCCTTGACCGGAATCAAACCCGAGACCCTTCAGTCCTCAGGCCGACGCTCTATCCACTGAACCAAACAGGTTTTGGCTGTCTTCTTGAATTTGAAGAGACTTTTGCCTATGACCCAACATATGGTCTATCTTTGAAAATGACCCATGTGTACTTGAGAAGAATGTATATTCTATGGTTTTGGGATGAAATGTTCTGAATATGTCAATTAATTCCATCTGTTCTAGTGAGTCATTTAGGATTGATGTTTCTTTGCTAGTTTTTTGTTTAGAGGATTTGTCCAGTGGTGACAGTGGGGTATTAAAGTCTCCTACTATGATTGTATTGCTGTCAATCTCTCCATTGATATCCTCCAGGAGGTTTTTCATGTATTTAAGTGCTCCTCTATTGGTTTACCAGAGTTATTTCTTCTTGTTGGATTGCTCCCTTCAGTATTATGAAGTGGCCTTCCTTATCTCTTGTTATGTCCTTCACTTTGAGATCTAATTTGTCTGATATAAGTATTGAAACCCCAGCTTTTTTTCATTTCCATTGGCCTGAAAAACCGTTTTTCATCCCTTTACCCTCAATCTGTGTGCATCACTTTTTCTGAGGTGGGTTTCTTATAGACAGCATATATATGGGTCATGTTTTCTTATCCAATTCGTTACCCTATGTCTTTTGATTGGAACATTTAATCTGTTTACATTTAAAGTTATTATTGATAGTTACTTTTCTGTCACCATTTTTATTCTTTACCCCTGTGTTCCTTCTTCGCTTCCTATTTCTTTTTTTTACAACAGACCCTTTAACATTTCTTACATTGCTGGTTTGGTGGTAATATATTCCCTTAGTCCTTTTTTTGTCTGTGAAGCTCCTGATTTCACCTTCAATTTTGATTGAAAGCCTTGCTGGGTACAGTATTCTTGAATTCAGACCCTTCCTTTGCATGACTTGGTATATTTCATTCCATTCCCTTCTGATGAGTTTCTGTTGAGAAATCAGTTGCTAGTCTGATGGGGGTTCCTTTGTAGGTAACTTTCTGTCTCTCTCTGCCTGCTTTTAAGATTCTTACTTTGTCATTGGTGTTTGCCAATTTAATCATAATGTGCTGCTGTTGTTATTATTATTACTTTGGTCCCACATACAGACTGAAATTGAATCTTATAATTTTCCTCTGTAACTGCATCTGAAAAGACACAGATTTGAGCAAGTACATAGTATACCAGACTGTTAGGGAAGACTATGATATTTTTAAGCCTGGATACTAAGCATCTCCCTTGTGTCCGAGTAGCCTATTTTTTTGTGTTTGGTCAGAGGTTGTATTCATCTTCCTTATGCCAGTGAGGTTTCAATTCCAAGCTTTTCCAATCAAACTACTGAGAGTTTGATATGGTTTTCATTATTGCCTATAGTAAAATGAGAAAAGACGGATATATAATAAGGGGATAATTGTTAAGCAAAAAGGAACCAGGACATAATAATTTGGGAAATTACCAAGCTATGTCAATTGCAATGCCTACAAAAATTAATTTATTGCCAAGATAAGATACTTTGGAACAAGAACCAAGGGTGTGGCTAGATAATCACTTTATTATGCCTCAGAAAGATTAAAAGATCTTAGTATTCAGTCACCCAGAAGGTTTTGTGAAAAGTAAATGTGTGACATGTAAATCCCATTAGACATATCATCAGAAACTAGGAATAGATATGAGATTATTCAGGAAAGATCTGTAGAAGAGCTTTTGCCTAACAGAGTGAATTCATGTGATATACATGGGAGATGTACTAGGTACTTGAGACTTTTATACCAGCAGAAACACTGTCAACTTATATTGAAAGGCACAGTAAGGAGAGGAAATGAAAGGAGATTGTTAAGCTCTCAAAATTCAATAGGCAGGAAACAGAATGATAAAATTACTGAGCTTCAGACACATACTACCCTTCATGAAAAAGGAGAATGTTTCCCATAAAAAAGCTGTGAGCCCAGATGATGTAACTTTCACATACCAAGTATTTTTTTCCCTAATACTTGAAAATTAGTTTAATTAGGTAATGAAATCTGAGACTTTTGATGTAAGGAAAATATAAAAAAATTTAGATGAGTTGATTCTCTAATTGGTTGAGACTTTTGGTGATCTTGGGCTGGAATGAGCATTATTTGCATTTGGGATGAAAGTGAATCTTTTGGTGTCAGAAGCTGGATTGTTATAGGCATAATAAAAGCCCCCAATAATGTCTACATTTTAATCCCTAGAACCTATCAATAAATTATATCAAATGGCAAGGAGAGATTAAGTTTGCAAATGGAATTAATATTGCTAATAAATTTACATTAAGATAGTGAAGATTATTCTAGGGAGACAATGTAATCACAAAGATCCTTGGATGTGAAAGGGAGAGGAAGGCCAGAAAGTCAGTCAGAGTAATGCAATGTAAGAAAGACTAACATTTTTGAAGATGGAAAGAGCCCATGAGCCAAGGAATGAGGGTGGTCAGTTGAAAAAGTTGAGAAAGGGAAGGGGGTGAATTCTTCCTAAGTCTTCAGGAGAAATGTATATTTGCCTATATCCTGATTTTAGCTGAGTGATACCTACTTTAGATTTCTGAATCTTAGAACTATAAGATAATAAAGTTATTTTTAAGCCATTCCTTTTGTAATTTTCTTTCAGCAATGATAGAAAACTACTGCATCCTCGTAGGGCGCTGATTCTTTGTTAATTTTTAATAATTTCCTTTAGTTAGGTACTTGTTTTGCCAGAAACCTGCAGTTTCTCTACACCATTTCAGAAATTCTTTCCAGAGCTGTGTGTCACTTTTTGTTGGTATACAATTCTGAGCAGATAGTTATTTTCTCTCCAACACTTTAAAATGCTATTTCATTGTCTTCTAATTTGTGTAGTTTACAGTGACAAATCCACTGTATTTTCTTTTTTTTAATTTTTATTAATTTTTTTTCTATTGTTATGTCAAGCAGTCTGCTGCAATTCTGATATTCATTTTGCAGTAACTTCCAACGTAGGTCCTTTATTTTTAGCTTTCAGCAATTTGTCAATAAATGTGCTTCCATGGGTATGTTTGTTTTATATTTATACCATGGCTGTTTGCTGAATTTCTGGGATTTGTAGTTTGGAGTCGGCCCTTATCTCTTCAAATACTTCTTATGCTTTCTTCTATTTATCTTTTTCTTCTGGGATTTTATTTTTCATATCTAATATTACCCTAGAGCTCATGGTTTCTTTGTTTTATTTTTTACTTCTTTTTGTTTCTCCTGGCATTATTTCTTTTGACTTATTTTTATTTTTCAGTGATTCTTTTATTTTGTGGTGTTGAATTTATCAATGAGCCCTTCAAAGGCAGAATTCATTTCTATTATCAAACTTTTTACTTGATTATTTCTTTCAGGGTCCACCTCTTCGCTCCACGTGTCGGTGCATGTTGCCAATCTTTTTCTCCATAGATTTTAACATATTAATCAATGAACAGTGAAATAACATGGTTATTTTATATTCTCTATCTGATGTTTTCAAAGATCAGAGTGATATCTGAGTCTGGTTCTGTGGGTTACTTCGTCTCTGAACAGTGTGCTGTGATTTTTGTTTCTTATTTGTCTGTTTTTTTTGTTTATTTGTGTGTCTTATAATCATTAGTTAACAGCTGGACACTGTCAGAGCACAGACACTGAGGTATATAATATTCATTCCTGGAAATGTGAATTTCTTCTTTTGCTAAGCCTTACAAGTTGTGTTGTTCTAGTGAGACTTATTATTAGTTGTTATTATTATTGTTATGGTTACTCTTAGTGGGACCCCAATTTCAAATATTTATACTTTTACCTTTTGTTCATTGTTTATTGTGAGGGCTGTTTTGCTCCATTCTCTGCTTTAGATCTTATTTTTACACTTTTGTGTCCAAGAAGGTATTTCTCCAAAATTATTCCATTCTCCATATAGTAGACTGCTTTTCATATATATATATATATATATATATATAAAATCAGCTGCCTCCTGCACGCCCCCTACTGGGGATGTGCCCACAACCAGGATACATACCCTTGACCGGAATTGAACCTGAGGCCTTTCGGTCCGCAGGCCAACGCTCTATCCACTGAACCAAACCGGTTTCGGCTAGTAGACTGCTTTTGCTTGTCATGCAACTCTGGGTAATCTGGTGGCATGAGTGAAGAGTCTGAACATTCTCTGATGTTCTAGTTCACTCTTAGTTTTAGGCAGGTGGTACTTTCCTGATTCTCCACTATGTAAGTATCTCCTTTTGGGTGATCCTTCTCCTTTCCCAATGGTTATTCTCATGATTACTAGGGTTTCTCATGATTATCTCCTGAGGTCCATGGAGAAAATATTGCAAATGAGCATGTATTATTTTTGTTTTGTTGTTACTTCCTAGGTGTTCTATTTTTTCACACATGTCTGTACTCATTTTCTAGCAATTTGTTTAAATATTTACTGAATTGTTTTTTGCTTGATGGCTTGCTGCATCTGCCCCAGGTTAATTCATGCTGTGTGATCTCTCTCTTAGAAACACATGTCTTTCCATCAATTTTGGGTTAGTTTGTGGTCGTATGCCCTTAGTTCTCTGATGAGAGTAAGAAAATTCTGATTTATCCATTATCCAGCTTTATATGTTGATGTGATATGGGTGGGAAACAATGCTCTTGCCAGAATTATAGAATTACACATCCTCAGTAGAAGCTTACATTCTTGTTCCCCTTGTCTGGAAAGTTCTCAGTATTTGTGTAGAAACATATTGAAGCCAACAGCAAATGAAAAACATACTAGATACTTTAGAGTTTATCTTTTAGTTAAAATTGTTAAATTAGTCATTCTTAAGAATCATAACTACATTGGAATGTGGTCATGTACAGGGGCCTTCTGTTAGCAATTTTCAGAAGGTATACTCTACTTAAGATAGAAAATGTAGCCTGTTAAATATGAAATGTATAGTTGTTGTTGTTTTTTCTTTTTGCTCTTAACACTGAATCACAAACCTGAGATGTCTTAGTGATTTATCCTTCTATTCATGTCCACATGGCCATAGTCACATAGACCCAGACAGGATGCCACCAGGAGCTGAATAAATCAGATTGTTGAATCTTGCATAGAAACTGATCACTCAACACAGCCCATGACACTGAACCCCTTAACTTATGCTTAGTTGTGAATTTTGCTCTAAAAATCTCTTGTAAAACTCAGAATATATTTTCATAATATTTTATTATAAGGACATAGTTTATTATAAGCTCTATAAATAAAGTAACCATCTTCATTCACTCTTTTCCAATCTTATACGCTATATATTCTGTACACATACAGTGTATATTTAATAAGTATTTCAGATTCATTAGACGTTGGGTATAAGTACCAGCCCTACACAAACATGAGTTTTGTTCATCATATACTGATATTATTAGTTCATTTGTAAGGTTGATTGCCAAAGTTGAATGTTTATGAATTGATATTCATTGTGGTAATGTTTTCTTCATTTCATTTTATATTTTTAAATTGCAGTCATTGAACGATGTACACATTGTGAATTTCTAATGGGTAGAAGCTGAATTAATATGCTTGAACTCATTCATTTTCCAGTTCAACCTAGAATTTTAGTCCATATTTGCAATTCACCCAGCCAGTATTGTTCAAATAGGGATGCAAACCCCAGGGTTTGCATCTAATAAAGCTCATTTGACAGTGTAAAGCATTGATGACTAAGTTATTTTCCCCTTTCCTATGTCTGATAGCTTTCTGTTATGAATTTCAGGAACATTTTACTAACACCTTTAGCTGGTGGAGTTTCTTTATGTAATATCTAAAGTTTGATAAAATCTATTAAAGAAATGTTTTCTATTTCTACATGATGGAATTGATAACAAGTAAAAATTCATAATCTGAAATGCCTCAGAATTTACTTTTCTAAAAGAGAAACTTCTTAATATAGTGATCTCTTTATTATTTTACAAGGAGCAGAAATCAGTATAGACAATTTTGTATTATTAATGTTTTAAATGGAGAACAGACACAATAATGGCAAAAGACTTTTCTCAGGAAAAAATAGAAATGTTTAGCTTCAACTTCCTGAGTTTCTTCCTAGTTCCCTCTCATTGCTGAAAATGGATAGTGTCTATGAGTATGCCTGGACCTTCTCTCTTTTCTCTGCCTATTGATTTTCACCTACCATAGGAAAGGTTGGTTGTTTTTTTGTTTACTTATTTGCTTGTTTGTTGTTGTTAGTTTTCCATAATAGTGTCTTTCAACTCCTCATGTTTTATAACAAAGATCCTGTTCTTGTCAGCAAAATATTAATAAAAACTTGAAAATTTGAGTTAAAATAGTGCTGGTAATCTGCAGAAATAACATTGTAATTAAAAGAATTATAATTAAGATGCCAAAGCCTTCTTCAATTTAAATAGCAGTATATTGGATAAAATATCCTGCAACTCAGAATATCAATGTATAATCCATGGCAATGATTTCAATGCTATTCTTCCAAAATGGCAGAATACTTAAAATGATATTGTGGGTATAGACTGACTAAGATTGAAACCTGTATCTACTACCTATTAGTTGAGTAACTTCAAATAAATTTTAAAATTCCCTGTCTTTTCATCTGTAAAATGGACTTATTAGTTGTACTTTATTCCAAAGGTTATTTTGAGGAAAGGTTATATATAAATCTAGAGCAATAAGCAAATAATATTAGATATTATTATTAATTTTTATGAATTTGAAATAATTATGTAGCATATTAAACCTCATCCTCAGTACCTGGGAGAATAAGAACAATGGGGAACCTAGGTTTAGACCCTCCCCACAAATTCCATAAGTAGACTAAAATCTGTGTGAGAGGATCAAATATTTGGTGACAGAAGAGCTGACTCTGGGTGGTGAGTGCATAATGCAATATACAGATGAGGTATTACAAATTGTAGTCTTGAAACTTACATACTTTTATTAACCAATGTCACCCCAATAAATTTAATTTTAAAAATCTGCAGCAGTAATTTTGAAAATGGGTTTGGCATTTTCAAAACAATGTCTGGGTTTTCAGCTATTAGAAATGTAAATAGGCATCTTTTAGCCCTACTTGTTATGGTGGCTACTTCAACTCTGACATGCACGGCTCAATATATCTCTGGTGTTCATTTGATAGAAAGATAGAGGTGACTGAGGTGGGGGGGAAGGCAGATGGGTCAATATAATTATCCAGTTCCATTCCTCTTACTATTGTAGCTTGGAGAGCTGGAATCATTTAGATAATCATTTATTTACATTCATTTTTTTATCAGATCCCTTTTGCTGCAAAGTATATGAAAGATCTCTATGGTACTGTGTTGAATTGGGGGGTCAGGAAGAATTTCTTCTGGTGTACATCATTTTGTACTCGTAAGAACACAGCATAAATTGTCATCATACGCTGTTTTCTAAAACTTCTGTTGAAGAGATAGAGAAAAGAGTTTGTGAAGTCAAATGAACCCAGCTCCCATAACTGAGAAATATGAATAAGCCATTATAGGTTGTTAGAACAATCCTGGGTTTCTGAGTAATATGAAAACACAATTTGCTAAAATAACCTCAACATGGTCCATTTGTGTAACAGTTTAGGAACTAAGAGGCAGACCAACAGGATATTTATTTCCTTGAAGCCCAGTAGGAATTTATTTTATTTCCTCACCTGATGGCTGTTCTAACTCCCTCTTTACCTTCTTCTGGATGGAATTACACATCACTGTAGAGATAAAAGAAAACAGCCTGGCAAATTCAGACTCAGACAAGCATATTTAATGTACCTTTCAATTTGGCCATTGCTTTTCTCTCTACTATAGTTACCCAATTTGGTTGCCAACTAGCACAAGCTGTTTTAATTGTCAGTCAAACTAATTAAAGTCAAGAAGGGCCAATTATGTCATCAAATATATATTTTCACCAGAGTAGGAAAGAACTGATGTTACTTTTTCCTTCTGTTTCTCCCATGGTAGAATTGAGCATTTTTTGTACTACTTGAGGGCAAAGAAGATAAGAATCAATAATAAAAGTAGATGTGTGTTGGGAGGACTTGTATCTTAAATGGGCTGGAGGAGTCTCACTTAAGCATTTGCTAAGCACTATTCATTCCATTGGATGATAAACGACCTAGTCTCCATTTTCCTTTTACTAGCAAAATAGAAATAGGTATTTTATCACTACATGTAAGTCAGACATAGAATTCTATTATCAGCATATATATTTTCCCAGGGAAATAAATTTGCCACAGAATCCTCCTGATCTGATGACAGATCCTGTCAAATTTCTCTTTTAGAATAAGAGTATTGATTTATGGGTTTCTATATTTGGGGAAGAGAAAAAGAGAAAGAAAGAGAGAAATAGAGAGAGAGTGAAAGAGAAAGAGGGAGAGAGAGAGAGATTAAAATGGGTACATTAATATGTACATATGCATATGTGTATGTGGAGAGTGTGTATGGAACATAGGAGAAACTGACTTCTATTATTTAAATGCTGATTCTTTTGATGTCAGACATGGAGTCAGACATCAGGTATTTTAGTAAAGAAAAAAATGAAGAAAAGTGGAATCAAGCTCATAAATTAAGTTATATGATTTCTTAATTCACCATTTCACCATTTTCTCTTTCTGGTTTCCTATTATTGAAACATTACTATTCAGATTTATGCCTAAAGCAATTCTAGTGGTAAATTATATACAAATAAAAATAATATATATTGATAATAATATAGCCAAATGTGTTTTGTAATCTGATTTATTCAACCATGTTTGTTAAAATTCATCACTAGTTAGTACTGCCATCTCATCTCATATTCTGATTTTTGTAATAACTAAGGAAGTAATAGAAGATTAAAATTAAAAAAGAAATGTGTATCTGTAATGACTGAATTTTCTCAGGATTTATCACAGTTATGATTCATTCTAGGCTTCATAATTATCTTTCTTATATTGTAATGTTCCAGGAATGATCCTCTAACAAGGTGTTTCTATCTTATTATGACTGGAAATAACTTATAAATACAGAATATGAACCTTGAACACTTACTAATATCATGACTACTTGTCCTCCTGAAAGCCCTATACCAACAATAGGAATAATTGCAACAGGAGCACTTTCCACTTATTGAGAATATTCATGATGTCTACCTTTGTTTTACAAATGAAGACAAAGAGGTTTGGAGAGATTAAGTGCATAACATAGCTGAAGTTGCATACTTAGTAAATGATAGAGCTGGCTATAAACTCAAGTAAATTTGACATCAGAATCCACAGCATTAAACCATGTCCTTCAATGTGTGCATGTGTATGTGTACAAATGTGTGCCTGTGTGAATATGTGAGAATTGTGCGTGTCAGTTGGAAGAGGAGAGATAATGTGAAGGAGGGGACTATGAGGTGATTGATCAGGTGACAACAGCAGCATAACTCTGATCAGAGTTTTACATTTTAAAAATCATAGTTATTGAATAATAGGCGCTACAACCTGTGTGTCTTTAAATGATTAGACAGAAAGACTAATTTATATTATTCATATAATATTATTACTGTTATTTAAGTAATGGTCAATATCCTATTTGCTAAATACTTTGATTTTTGTTGCTTTACCTGTGTGTGATTGAGGGGGGAAAAAAGAGGAAATAGGTATCTGCAATCTATATTTATATTTATATATATATATATATATATATAAAGCCAGCAACTGTAATGTCATAATGATCATTCACTATGATGCCCACAGTACATATGTATTCTTTTTTTCCCCATTGACCCAAGAGCTCTCTATATGATTAGCTGAGGCTAATCCCTGGCCAGAATTACAGCTTTACTTATTCCTCTGCTCAAACCTGCTCTTTCCCCATTCTTTCCAGTTTTCAAAAGGATACTGTTCTCAAAAGTATCCTATAGTAAGTACTGCCTACTACCAGACTCTCCCACCCAGATCAAGGGTGGGGCTGGCCAGCCAACCTCCTGCAGCCCTCCCACCGCCAGACAGCCCCACCTCCTATGGGCCCTCACTACTCTGATAGGTCTGTAGCTTCTCCCCCAGCAGACTCTGCCCCTGGTCATCTCCCCCTCCCCAATAGAGAGCAGGGCTAGTCTGCCAATCTCCTACCGCCACTCCCTCATAGCCCCTCCCCAGGTCACTGGCCCCTGATTGGCACCACCCACCCCATTTGGGAGTGGGAACGATCAGCCCACAACCCACAGCACCTCCCCAAGGCTGGACCCACCCCCAATTGGCCCCCAATGCCAACTGGGGACGGAGCCTGCCAGCCAATTCTCTTCAGCCCCTCCTCCCAGCCAGCCTGGCCCTGATGGGCCCCAATTGGGGGGAGGGGAGGGCACCAGCTAACCTCCCAGTATCTCATCATTCCAATAGGCCCAGCTTCAATTCACCCCAATTGAGGCCAGGCTGGCCGGACCTCACCCATGCATGAATTCGTGCACTGGGCCTCTAGTACCTTATATAAAATTTTAAGAAGATAACCACCATATGTAAAGTGTAATGTCTATATTCTGTGATTTTTTTTTTTGTCTTCAGGGACTGCATGTTTACCAAACTCAGCAAAACTATTTGACAAAATAAGAAAATAGTAAAGTACCCTCACTTTGAAAAAATAAAATGGAAATAGAGCAGATATCATTTTGAAAATAGAGAATAAAAAGATTTCTGTTTGTCAGCAAATAAAAGTTTACAATAATTTCACCTCATTATTAAAGTCTAAAGAGTTAGATTATAAAATTACTATGGGTGGAAGTAACACAATTAAATTTATGCAAGCTTTATAGATGTCATTTATACATTCAGGGGATCATATTTATTTTCTAAGATAATGAATTATGCATTTAGATCTATTTTTCTGTTTTGTTCAATTTAAATTTTGTATTAAGCTGCATTTAAATAAAAAATTAAACAATTTAGTCTGCATTTATTACAATGGAAGAAGGCAGGTGTAATACAGGAGGCTTGATTTACTTCCAGCTTCTTGCTGATACAAAAGATTCAGAATTAATCATCAAACCAGTCTGAAAAGAACTCTTTAAACTTGTATGTTTCTAGACAAATTTATTTTTTAAATGCTCCTCATGCCCATCCAGCTAGTTCATTGCCTGCTATTGTCATTGATGAGACTTTAATAATGAGAAATTTTGAGTTTTCTAATTCTTAGTTGTAATTTTTTAAAAACTGTCAAAATAATAATAAATCTATAGCATACAGTTGGGTTTGAAAAAAGGTGGTTTGTTTAGCATCCGTTCCTCTTTCCTAATTACGATCAAATGTTTTCTTTCTATTCTGTGCAGCACAGTGGTGCTCTTAACTGTGTGCACTGTTCTGCCCTTGGTTGGGCTCAAACCAAGGTCAATTAGAATCAGAAACATGTGCATGCCATATAAAATATGTAAGTATGCTCAATTACATATCATTCCTGAAGAGGCTCTCAGACTGCATGCCATTGCTGAAAGGCCCATACCACTTTCCATACTCTCCAGTCCAATTTCAAGCTTGGATCTCCCATCTTATCTCCAATAGTGTCTTCCCAAATCCTTTTTAAATGTACTTCTTGGTTCAGATAAGCTATAGCCAGTTTCTGTGATTTGAAAATAAAGAATGCCAGTATTGCAAGATCCTAGTAGGTCTGTATTGTTATAACTTAAAAAGGACTGCAACATTGGGATGCAATGAGTTATTCCATGGTTTGTCAAAGTATATCATTTTGTTGTCAAAATCTGCTTCTCACAAACATCAAAATAGCTGACCCTGGGAACACCTACGATATTTAGCATAAGTTTGGTATATAGTTTTGTGCCATATGATTCCTTATGAAGAATGTTTTATTTTATTGGCTGAAGGCTACATCCTCCAGGATTGTCCTGAAAAAAAAGTAGGATATAAAGATTAATTTAAAGTTACTGACAAATATTATAAGATCTATAAGTTCAATGAAGATTATAATGGAATAAGTTCCTTAAGATTGGTAAATTGGTCATAAAATATGCTCCTACAAGAATGTAGGTTTGTGCTGCTAATATAAACTTTTTAAAATAGTTTGTTCTAAATTATTTAAATGATAATTAATATGGCTGATGATACAAATTTAAATATTCTCAGTTAAATAATATGCATTATAGAGACATAATTTTACCTTTTATAGATGTAACATTATATGCACATTTATAAGTTGAGAGTATTTCTAGAAAAATAAGTATAAAATTTTGTGAACATTTTCCTATGAACTTTACATAGCTAATAATTAAAATTCTAATATCCTTATGGGTCTTTCTTTTTTATATTATGATCTTAACATTTTGGCTATTTTGTTTTTTCTAATCCATGCTCTTCCATTAACTTCAAACAACAATCATTGCTTTTAAGCATAGATTTGTGGGGGGGTTTATGTTTGGTTTTGTTTTTTTCATATTGTTTCCAGAGAAATAGATCAAATAATCTATGCCAGCACCTACATTTGTGACCTTCCTCAATTATAAGTAGTGGGAAATTGAGATTAACATGAGAGTGGATGGCATTCTTATATCCCAACATTTTGTTCAGGTGAAGGTGCCCATAATTAGCTATTCAATTACATGTATACAAATTGAATTCTATTTTTAAACACTATTTTTTGTAAGATATTTTTAATGTTTTTATTGACATTAGAGATAAAAGAAGGGAGAGGGATATATAGAGAGAAACACTGATGTGAGAAAAAACATTATTCAGTTGCCTCTGGTACATGACCAGGGATGGATCCCACAACCTGGGCATGTTCTCTGACCATGACTTGAACTAGCAACCTTTCAGTGCATGAGACGACGCTCAACGAACTGAGTCACATTGAAGAGAGACATAAACAAGATTTTTTTTTAGTATTGTAAGAAGTACAACATCACATGCAAAACAATAAAAACAAAACAATAGCAAAAGTACTTGTGAAATATGTTTTTATGATGATGGTGATATTTATTATTTCATATTTCTGCTAACAGATAAATTCAACTTTGAATGTTCTTCCTGAGAAAGGTACCTATTTAATCTATTATGGGATTGTGAAGGTTAATATTAGGGGACAATTGCTACATAAGCTCAGAAATTGTTATTATTTTCTTGTGTTTTTTTTTTGTCTGATGTCTTATCTAGGGTTCTGAGCTGTCATTTTATAATTTTAAAAAGTATGAATGCTATTACCAGAAGAGGTGGTTCACCACCATGTTTGAAGCATAGTTATATTGTCGTTGTTAGTTATTTTGCTTTTGTTTCTCACTGAAACTGAGATGACTTCTATATATGACAATTGTGTGACTGTGAATGAGCTATGCAATAATTAAAGGTTGAAACATCTCATCTAGTGCAAGAATTTATGAACAGCAATCCAGAACATATCATAGTCTAACAGCTCTTCCATCCCTCCAGATCACTGATTTTTCTAATGAAAACAAATGTCTCCTATATAATTGGGTCAAAATGTACTACAATTGAGATACTTTCATAGCCAAGGACAAATACAAAATATATCATCCATCACATTTGCTAAACTCAGAAACAGGATGGTGGGAACAAAAAAAAAATTATGACATCTGCAATTTTCTATCCTGCAGTGAAGCAGTTTAGGTATATACTCTATCCCTCTCTTATGATTATAAACTCTCTGAAAGCAGAAATTTTGTCAAATACATTTGAAATCTTTTCTACCAAGTGGTTACTATAGAATGATAATGCAGCTATTTGCAAAGAAAAAGTAAATTCTAATTATACCTTTAATAATGAGAAAAATAAAATTTTAATAACAGCATAGTTTTATGAAAACTTACTGTGTGTAACACATTGATATGATAGTTTTAAATTCATTAACTCATATAATATTCTCAAAACCTTATAAGTAGGTGCTATTATTATACCTACTGTACAAAGCAATAAATACTTGCCAAAGTAACTCTCCCAGTGAAAGGAGATAGGGGACTTAAATTCATACATTCTGGCTTCATAGACTACTCTCTTAAACACCCTTTCTTTTTCTCTTTCTTTTTCCTTTTCTTTTTTTTCCTCTTCAATAAAAATTATGATGATGGCTCTATTTTTATTGTTGTAACAAATTAGCACAAATTTAGTGGCTTAAAACAACCAAAACTCATTATCTTACAGTTCTGAAAGTCAGAAGCCCTAAAATCAAGGTGATAATCAGGTTGCATGTTTTTGAAGCCTTAAGGAAGAATCCATTTCCTAGCCTTTTTCAGCTTCCTAGGGTTTTTCAAATTCCCTGACTGTGGGCCTCCTATGAACAGTCAAATTATCTCAACCTCTACTCTTTCTTTCTTACTTTTTCTTTCTTTCTTCCTTTCTTCTTTTTAAATATATGACATTGTGTAAAAATTTTAGGTGTACAGCATATTGGTTTGATACACTTATGTATTGCAATATGATTACCACCATAGCATTAGCAGCAATCCCACTTCTGGGTAGTGTGCTTCTTTCTAATTTACAATAAGACTGTCAGTTCAGTTAGGTAATTTGTCCATCTTATTATCAATACAATTATTTACCAATATAGGTTGCATTAGTTGTGAATACATGAAACATAGTTTATTATTGTATTATTACTTATTAATTGTTGCATTGTTTTCCATATGCACGCCCTGTATATCTGAAGGAATTGAAATAATTATATCATAGAGGTATCTTCACACCAATGTTCACTGAAGCATTATTTACAATATCCAAGATATGGAAACCACTTCAGTGAGCAGCAATGGGTGAATGGGTAAATAGTGTATGTTGTGAATATTTACACAATGGGATATTGTTCATCCATGAAAAGAAGGAAATCCTGATATTTTTGACAACATGGATGAACCTTGAAGGCAATATGCTAAGTGAGATAAGTCAGAGAAAGACAAATAGCATATGATATCATTACATAAGTAACCTTAAAAAGGCCGAACTCATACAAACAACTTCTTCACATCTCTTCTAACCTTGACTTTTCTAACTAATTCTTATTTTTATTTCTTATATAAGAAAATATTTAAACATCTTTATTGTTAAAAGTATTACATATTCCCATTTTTTCTCATTCACCCATTAGTCTATCCCTGCCAACTGTCCCTCACCCCAGGCCTTGACCACACTATTGTCTGTGGCCATGGGTCATGCATATAAGCATTCAAAGTCATGGTTGATCTTTTGCAACCCATCCTCCCCAGCCTTCCTTCTGAGGTTCAACAGTCTGTTCCATGCTTCAATGTCTCTGGGTCTATTTTGTTCATCAGTTTATTTTGTTCATTAGATTCCACATATGAGTAAAATCATGTAATATTTATCTTTGTCTGACTGACTTATTTCACTCAGCATAATATTCTCCAGGTCCATCCATGCTGTGTCAAAAGGAAAGAGATTCTTCTTTTTGCTGCTGCATAGCATTCCATGGTGTAAATGAACCACAGCATTTTATAAGGACCTTGTGATTACATTGATCCTTCTTGGATAATACAGCTTAATTTCTCTATTTCAAGATTTGAAATTAGTAAAACATGCAAAATCTAATTTGAATGTAAGATAACACATTTGTGGGTTCTGAAAAGGAGGATATGGGTATCCTGTTGTCCTTCAGGGAGATAATTTTTTAGTTCATTGCAGTGATCAATCATACGTAAAAATTTAGTAACAGCACAAATGGTCTTTTTACCTCAACCAAAATAGGAAAAGGATATGCTTCTATTACCAGAATCAGAATTTCAGGAGTTTATGAAAAGATTTGAATTTTGTGGCATTTATATCTTGTTCTCTTCCTCCTACTAACAAATCAAATGATTTGAATTTATTCAAAAGAAAAATAAGTCATTTTTTTCCAGAGATTTAACAATAGGATTAAGGGAAAACCAATTGCAAATAACTGAACAGATCAGCTTCATCTACACATAAAAATAACTTTAAAGTTCAATGTCTAACCTTTTAATTTTTTGCATTTTATTTATCTTTCTTTTGTTCTGGCCACTGGTATGACTGTTTAGAAGACTGAATTTACAAAATAGCTGAATAAAATACCAGAAAGTCAAAATCTGATGCTACTTAAAAACTTTCTCAAGGGTCCAAAGGAAGCCAGAAGGCTATAATTTTAAAATTTGACATTAATTATAGCACTTATAAATGCTTCAATTTTTACAAAATGGTTTTATGTACATTGCTTCTTTCTAATTCTATCTAATAAAAGAGCAATATGCAAATTGACTATACCTCCGCTACACCTACAAGCCACACCCACCAGCCACATCACCAGGCAATCAGAGTGAGTATGCAAATTAACCCAATCAAGATGACTATAGCCACAGAGAAAGCAGGAGAGAGTCTTGGGTTGCCTCTAGCGATAGAGGAAGCTAAGCTTTCCTCAAACCCTGGCCTGCAGAGTCCTCCACTTAAGGCAACAGAGTTTCAATGGCTGTGCGAGCAGAAGGCTTGGTTCCACTCCAGGCTACAAAGTTTCAATTATAGAAGTTAAATAAACCCCAGGTACCAGAGCCTCCGCTTGGGTCACTGGGGGACGTCGCCAGCCTGCAAATCACCATAGGCCCTTTGCCCAGGCCATCCCACATCCCAAGGGGACACCCACCATGATCCCAGACACCCTTCAGGGCAAACAAGCTGGCCCCCACCTGTGCACCAGGCCTCTATTCTATCTAATAAGAATAATATGCAGATTTACCATCACTTCAACACACAAGATGACTGCCTCCATGTAGACACAAGATCCTACCCCCAGGTTGACATAAGATGGACACCACAAGATGGTTGCAGGGAAGGGCAGTTGGCAGGGTCCAGGTCTGCAAGGGAGGTCAGTTGGGGGTGATCAAGCCTGCAAGGGAGGGCAATTAGGGGTGACTAGGCCAACTAGGGAGGGCAATTAGGGGCAAACAGGCTGGCAGGGGTGTAGTTAGGCATCAGTCAGGCTGGAAGGGAAGTGGTTAGGGGGTGATCAGGCTGGCAGGCAGAAGTGGTTAGGGACAATGAGGAAGGCTGGCAGGTGAGCAGTTGGAAGCCAGCAGTCCTGGATTGTGAGAAGGATGTCTGACTGCATGTTTAGGCCCGATCCTACCTGGATGGGGCCTAAACAGGCAGTCAGACATCCCATAGGAGGTCCCAGATTGGAGAGGGAGCAGACTGGGCTGAAAAACAGCCCCCTCTATGAATGAATTTCATATACTGGGCCCCTAGTTTACAATAAGCCTATTGGTTCAGTTAGGTAATTTATCCCTCTTATTATCAATACAATTATCTACCAACATAGGCTGCATTAATAAGCACTTGATCTTAGAGTACAAACTCATTCTATGATTTCTAGTCTTCTTAACCAAAGATACTATTTCATCTTTTAAAAAGTAACCAATTTGGTTTCAGAATTTTATAGATTTACTTAGTGTTTTGCAAACAACAATAAATTGTTAAATTGCTATTACATAAAAGATTAATTAGTTTAAACTAAAACATCTATGTTTTAAAAAACTATCACTGGCCCTAGCCAGTTTGGTTCAGTGGATATAGTATCAGCCTGCGGACTGAGAGGTCCCTAGTTTGATTCATGTCAAGGGCGCCTGGATTATGGGCTAGATCCCCATTAGGGAGTATGCAGGAGTCAACCCAACAATGATTCTCTTTCATCATTGATATTTCTATATCTCTCTCCCTCTCCTTTCCTTTCTGGAATCAATAAAAATATGTTTTTAAAAAACTATTACTGGAATACTTAATCACTAAATTAGATTTAACATAGAATAGAATCATATAGTTATGAGTAATACAAATGCAACTTGTGTGTGTTGATGTAAATAATGAGTTTCATTGGCAAAGAAACATATTTTTGGAATGAAGTGGTGACTTTGACAAAATTTAAAAAAAACATCTGAGTATATGTATTCCCTTCCTCTCATTTTTATCCTACCTTGAATTTTTCTGTTTTCCCCTCTGAGGTGGATTGCTTTAGTATCCCAGTAATTCAACCTTCTCCAAACATCAATCCATGTTTTTTTAAAAATTAATTTATTTATAATGCTATTATTATTCAGACAAGTCACCATGTGTTGAACACTATAGCAAAACCTATAGCCCTGGAGACAGAAAGAAAAAAGTAGTCCCTGCCCTTCAAGAATTTGTGAGTCACTAGGTGAGATCATACATGTATACATACTAGTAGCTGATTACAATAAAAGACAGAAGGCAAATATGATACTTGTAGAGATATGTAACTGTGACCTATTTTACCATCAAAGTGTTTATTTTCTTGATATGTTGCTTCATTTACCTATGGAGAAAGATGTCTAATAAAAGATTTTAGCAACAGAGATAAAATTACTTTTATCACTATTACTGATATTGGCATATCTTTAGCAGAAGATTTAATGGAAGAGGATGTATAGAGATCTGAAGAAATAATCTTATAAAATGAGGTTTCAAGTGTTATGGTAAATTTACAGTAGTGCTAATTTATTGGGGAGTTAATTGCAGATGTAATTAATCCTGTCTATACATATCAGGACATGGTTCTACAGAACACCACCTAAATAATGTTAAAAGCAATGCTGATAACACCTCACTGGGCATATTAAACATACAGAATGCTATTTAATAAAAATAGGGATAACTGTTCATCAATTTTTTTTGTAAGAGGAGTTCAGGAACATGCTTTTTATAAGCACTGTAGTAGTTCTGACATGTAGTTCAAAGAACTCACTTTGTGCAAAATGAATATCTACAGGAAAAAAGATAAGTAAAAATTCTCAATTTTTCTATATTATCACACACACACACACACACACACACACACACACACACACACACACAGCTTCAAGCAGTCTCTAAAACAAACAGCAAATGGCCAATTCTGCTTAGTCGCTCAAATGCCTTTTACGTATAAGCCAAGAATAAGGTCCTCAGGAACAACCTTTGATTATTTGACCCTATTCTAAATGCCCTTATAGAGGCATAGTGATCCATCCAAGGGTGGATTCCTAATTTCTAGGAATTTAAACTTGGTAGTCACATTGATAAATCCAGTTCTGCATAAAAGTCAATACCAAAACAAGCACATTTTTTTTTTTATCTAAAAGTTCACCTCAGTCTAAGGCCAGTGCCTGTCCAGTTAAATATTGACGGTACTGGCAATATTCTTTTTTTAATTGTCAAAGCCATTTGGATTGAATTTTCCAGGCAGATGTCTTGCAAAATAGTGACATGTCACCACCTTCAGATTTGTCAATGAGTGGTATCCCACAGTCTTCAGGCTGAAAATCACTTTGCCCATGCATTCTTTGTCAGTTAAAGTTGCCAATTTAACTTTGTCAGTTAAAGTTGCCAATTATTATATATACAATACATACTAGTGTTCTGCTGATATGAAACAATATATTTAACCTCACAGATGTAAAAACAATTAACTTACAAAAAAACTAATACATATTGTACAATCATTTCCAAAATGCAAACTAAAAGACCAGTATTCTGTAACAGTGATGCAAAGAGAGATGGTTGAACAGCCATTATTTTCCAAAGTTTCCACTTTATCTTTAATTTCATGTGTATTTTAAAGAGATTAAATTTCCTCTTGTGTATCATTTTTTTTTACTTGCAAGAGAAACATTTATTGTTAAGATAACATTTTATGATAAAAATTGTGCTCCTGACATTTTGCTAATGTGGCCAATATTTTGTCTTTGATTTTGAGAAGTAGACAAATACACATAGTCGTTTTTGAATAAGCAATATTTTAAAATATAATTAAAATGACAAGAAGGAAATACAAATAAGTATACAAAAATGAAATTTAAAGGGAAATGCTACCATTTTATAAAACTTCTTAGCGTTGTAATTAAAAACAGAAAACCTGGTGGCTAATATTGAGCAAATTCTAAACCTTGATGTGGTTCACTTAATCTTCTGTAAATAGACCTCTTCCTGTGTGTGCTGTTCAAGGTATGCAGTTCCAGTGATGACTACATAAAGGGAGATGCTGTTTTCTGAACTTCTGTCATGATGTGTCACCTGTGGTGACTGTGAAGCTTTTCCTGCCCACAACCCTCCTTGCCTTGAAGAATCTTATTTAGAAGGTCAGGGGTTTAACTCCCACATTTAAATATTAACAATGAGGTCTGGGTGAGTCTTACCACTTAGGCATTTTAGACAATACTGAAAGGAATATTTGGAATATTTTACTGGGAGAAAATAAGCAGCAAACACTTAAAGACATGACTAATATTTAGCCAAAACTCATTGGCATACAATTACAATATGGAATACTTCTAATCTGGTTGCAGTTTCCTCCTCTGACCTCAGCGGTCCTCCTATTCCCCATTCCCAGCAAAAGGGCAACTAAAGAGTTAGTGTTTATCACTGCAGGTGGCCTGCTAGATTTTGTTGTAGGCTTTAGCTACAGGTTTTCTAGTTTGGACAGTAGAAAGTGTTTTTATAATATTACCACTGGATCAGTGTATATCCATAGAGAAGTCTAGTAAATCCATAGAGAAGTTGTCCAAAATCTTTGAAGTAAGATTTAATATGGTTTCTGGAGAGGCTAAATAGACTTGGAAATGAAGGAGCAGCATAGTGACAGAGTGCTTGCATTATTTCAGAGGTTTTTGTTTGCTGGGAGCTAGACATTTTCCTTCAATTTCAGAAAATGTTTTAGGAAAAATCAGTAGTTATTTTCATACTGAATAAATTTAGTCAGAAAGGAAACCAATAAGAATAGATTGAAGAAAAGTAGGTAAGACAATATAGAACCTTCAAACAAGTTGACTTCAGTGCTGGCAGGTGACGACAGCTCAGTGGTAGACCCTCAGCAAAGGAGAAGGGAGGAAAGGAAGGAAAGAGAGAGAGAGGGAGGGAAAGAGAGAAAAAGAGAGAGGATTATATATATAGGATTGAACAATGAAATACGTGAAGATCGAAATGCATAGAATTTGAGAAATGTGCTGTAAAGACAAAATGTATTTTTGATAAATTGCAGCAAGAGCAACAGAACCTTAAAATAATTGTTGAATGCATTAAAAGATTTTGAAACTGTGCTACAGTTTTATATAAAAAATAACAAGATATGCATCATTACTTACTCTAGGATTTCAAAAACTTAATAGTTTCAGAATGTGGATCTACTAATAAGCTTATACAGTACATAGGAAAAAAACTGGGGGTGCTGTCAATTAACAGTAGACTATTATCATGGAAGATTTTCACTAGAAATGCTGAGTGATCTTGAATGGCAGAAAAATGAGAAAAGGTTGAGAATGAGAGCAGTATAGTTCAAAGAAAGCATTAGTGTCAAAACCTGTGTTTTTGAGAGGAGATAGGAAAATGGAGGGCAGGGAGACAGAAGACAGAGTCTGGCACCTGAGAGCTAACATGAAGAATAGTAGATACAGGAGCTGCTGTTTGCAGGAGAGTTTGAGGCTTTTGTTGGTTTCCTTCACCACCATCTGTGGATAGACTAACTTTTTTGAGTGCCAAGAACAAATGAAAATGGAATATTAATGATCTTTTATTGACACTTTTGTGAAGTTAAGGCAATTGTTAAAGTTCACCTTACAATTGCACATGTCAAAGATTATTTGAGAAGTTTAACTTAATTGCTTGGTGAATTTGGCCTTAGACTTATATGTGCAGTGTTTAAATGTTTCCAAAATACCCCCTTTGCTTTAATTTGTTAAGTAAAGAGAACAAATTAAGTGCGAACCAAAAAATGGTGGTGGAATAAATGGACGTGTCCGAGCCTTGTCCTAGAGCAGACAAAGGGAATAGCTGAGGTTTTTGTATGGGGAGTGTTTGTTGGTGAGTTGAGGGACAGCTATACTCCAAGAGAAGGTGGGGGACTGCTGGATGGGCTCTCTTGACCGGGAAGCCCCTACTGCTGTTGGGTTCCCTCCTGGAGCTGCCAGCTTGGATGTGGAGACCACACCATTTTGAAGGGGAGGGTGGATGCTATCAGAATCCCGAGACTCTACAACTGCAGCACCCACTGAGAAGCTGCAAACCCCAGAACACCAGTCCCCAATTGGCTCAAATACACGGATTCAGAGGAGCTCTACATTGAATCATGGAAAGATTGGATTTTGCCCACGATGAGGTGAGATCTCTGGTCCTGCAGGACAGAGAAACGCACACACTGTGGGATCTGGAGGACCAGGGGAAGTCTGTGCCTAGATATATCCATGGCTATTGCGGCTGGCATGATCTATGAATGTGAAAGGGTGTCCAAAGAGCTGCTAAAAAAGGGGATCTCTAGAAAGCAACCCATTTTGATCTGGGAGTTTTAAAAGTGTGCCAGCTGCTTAGACATGAGGGGCAAAGGGAATTCACACACTGTGCTCTTTCCTCTTCAGATTCTTGTTTCTGATTGCTGAGCCCAATACATAGGATCACCCATTTGGGGATATCCTAGGAAACTTCAAGAGAAAGTTGTTTTTCTGGAACCTGAGGATCAAAGCTGTGAATGCCTGTCAGAGAACCAGTTCTGGGGCAGCCCACTCCCACAAACCCGTATTGAATGCCACAGGGAAAGCAGGATCTAAGCACAGGCTAGAGAGGATTTATAGTCTCCAAGGTCAATCCAGAAACACTGTCAACTAGGGGCTGAATCACAAATTGACTCTTGTGGAATCACAAATAAGGAATAAAGTAATCAAGACATACTGCCTCCTTCAAAATCAGGACTGGCTTACAACACTGTGAAGCAGTGAAATGCAGCAACTGCAATACTTTCCTGACTAGGAAACAGGTGCACCAAATAGAAAAATAGAGGAAGTTAATGACTTTTACTACTGCACATTCTATTTTTTTTTCTTCATCTTTTACTTAAGAAACTATTTTTTTCTTTCTTCCTCACTTGATTTTACCTTTTTAATTATTACATTTTTACTTTCAATCAGTATTATTATTACTACTAATTTACCTTTTTGTTAAAAAAAAGTGTCATTTTATTTTCTCTTTATTTTACTTAGGGATCAGTATTCTGCATCCTATTTTCATCATTCCTTTAAAAACATTGTACTCTATCTCTGCTTTACCTTTATTCCATCACTCTCTTCCTAACTTTTCCCCTTTTGTTGCCCTGTTTCTCTTATCATTTTTCTACTTTAGATTTTCCCTATTTTTTCTTTTTACTCCCTGTTAAAATTTCACCATACTTATATGTCTAATTCCCAATTCCCTACTCCAAGTCTATACACAAATCTCTCTTCTCTATCTTCACTATCCAAAAATTGTTTTTCTCTCTGTCTTTTTTGTTGGTGTTTGCTTGAATGTTGATTATATTGAATTTTTATGCTTTTTTGTAAGATTGTTTTGCTTATTCTTTTTGTTTTGTTTTTATTTACTTTTTTTGTTGTTTATTGCTTTTGTTTTCTCTTGCCTTGCTCAATATCAGTTGTTGTTTATAGTTTGTATTAATCTCCAGCTATTTTTGGGGATTAGTGACTGTTCTATTCTAGTTTTCTCCCCATATATATACTATGTTCCCCTTCTCTTTCTTATTCTCTTTATTTTCTGTCTTATATTTTTATTCTCCCAATTTCATTTTGGCATTTCTTTCTTTCTTTTTTTATATATTTTCTTTTCTCTCTAATTCCTCTCCTATCCCCTAATTTGCCTCTCTCTGTGGTCACCTTTATTTGTTAATATCATGAATACATTTCTGTTCAGTGCCTTCTGCATTGTACCTGGTTGTGTTGATTTTTGTGCCTTTACATCAATGAAGGAGAGAGAGAAAAACATAATCAGACATCTGGAGAAGAGAGACCATGGGGAGACAAAGAAACAGCATGCCTATAAAAGAAAAGCAGGCATCACCAGAAAAGGAAGTAAATGAAATGGATGCAAGCAACCTACCAGAGAAAGAATTCAGAGAAATAGTTATAAGGTGGCTGAAAATAATGGAAGACAAATTTGACAATATGAATAAGAAGCAAGGGGAAATGAAGAAGAACCAAGAAGAAATGAAAAATGATATCATGGCTGGAAAGAACTCAATAGAAAGGCTAGAAGAAGCAGAGGGCCACATCAGTGAGCTAGAAGACAAGGTAGAAAAAAATATCTAAGTAGAGAAACTTCTAGTAAAAAATAAATAAATAAAAAGCTGGAAGAGAGTTTAAGGGAACTTTGGGACAAATGAAACAAAATAACACCCACAAAATAGGAATACCAGGAGAGGAAACTGAACAAGGAAAAGGAAACCTGTTTGAAGAAATAATAAAAGAAAATTTCCCAGATATAGGGAAGGAAAAATCCACACAAATCCAAGAAGCTCACAGATCCCCAAGCAAAATGATCTCCAAAAGACTGATGCCAAGACACACTATAATTAAATTGGCAAACACTAACAACAAAGTAAGAATCTTAAAAGTAGCCAGAGTGAGACAAAAAAATTACCTCCATAGGAACCCCCATCACACTAGCAACTGATTTCTCAACAGAAAATCATCAGGCCAGAAGAGAATGGAATGAAATATACAAAGTTATGCTAAGGAAGGGTCTGAATCTAAGAATACTGTGCCCAGCAAGGCTTACAATAAAAATTGAAGGTGAAATCAGGGGTTCACTGACAAAAATGGTCTAAGGAAATTTATTACCACCAAGTCAGCAATGCAAGAAATGCTAAAGGGTCTGCTGAAAAAAAAAAAGAAAAGAAAAGAAAAGAAATAGTAAGTGAAAAAGGAACAAAGGAACACAGGGGTAAAGAATGAAAATGGTAATAAATAAATGCCTATCCATAGTCACTTTAAATGTAAATGCATTAAATGCTTCAATCAAAAGACAGAGGTTAATGGATTGGAAAGAAAATATGACCTATATATCTGCTAATTAAAAGAAACCCAACTCAGAAAACAAACAAAAAACAAATAAACAAACAAAACAAACAAAAAAAATGCCACAGACTGAATGTGAAGGGATGAAAAAGGTTTTTCAGGTGAATGGAAATGAAAAACAAAAAACAAAAACCTGGGGTAGCAATACATATATCAGACAAATTAGATCTCAAATTGAAGGACATAACAACAAATAAAGAAAGCTATTTATAAAATGAAAGGGAACAATTCAACAAGAAGAAATAACTCTAGTAAACATATGCACCCAATACAGAAGCACCCAAATACATAAAAATACTCTTGGAGGATGTCAAGGGAGAGATTGACAGCAATACAATCATAGTTGAATATTTTAATACCCACTGTCACCATTAGACAAATCCGATAAACAAAAAATCAGGAAAGAAACATCAATCCTAAATGACTCACTAGACTAGATTGAATTAATTGACATCTTCAGAACATTTTACTCCAAAGCCACAGAATATACATTCTTCTCAAGTGCACATGGGTCATTTTCAAAGATAAACCATATGTTGGGTCATAGGCAAAATCTCTTCAAATTCAAGAAGATAGAAATCATATCAAGCATCTTCTCAGATCACAGTGGCATAAAACTGGAAATCAACTACAATAAAAACAATCCAAAGAAATCAAACACAGAGACTAAACAGCATGCTATTAAACAATGACTAGATTATCAGAGAGATCAAAGAAGAAATAAAAAACATCATGGCAACAAATGACAATGAAAACACAACAATTCAAAATCTATGGGACACAGCAAAAGCAGTCTTGAGAGGGAAGTTCATAGCTCTACAAGCCTCCTGTAAGAAAAAAGAAAAAGAAAAAAAAAACAATGGTAATAAATTACTTAACCCTACAACTCAAAGAGTTAGAATGGGAGCAACAGGAAAAGCCCAGTGTAAGCAGAAAGAAGGAAATAAAAAAGATCAGAGTAGAGATAAATGACAGAGACCAGAGAAAAAATACAAAAGATCAACAAAGCCAAGAGCTGATTCTTTGAAAGGATAAACACGATTGAGGAACCCTTAACCAGACTCCACAAGAAGTAAAGAGAGAGGATCCAAATAAATAAAATCAGAATTTAAAGAGGTGAAATAACAACAGACCCCACTGAAATACAAAGTATTGTTAAAAAAATAGTATGAACAACTCTATTCCAACAAACTGGACAACCTCGAGGAAATGGACATATTCCTATAAAAATATAACCTTACAAAACTCAATCAGGAAGAATGTAAACATCTCAATAGGCTAACAGTTATGGAAGAAATAGAAGCAATCACCAAAAAGCTTCTAGCAAACAAAAGCCCAGCATCAAAAAGATTGCCTGGCTTTACAGGGGAGTTCTACCAAACATTCAAGGAAGAATTAAAACCTATCCTCCTCAGACTATTCCAAAAAATTCAAGAAGGAACACTTCCAAGCTCCTTCTATGAAGCCAGCATCACCTTTAAACCAAAACCAGATAGACAATACAATGAAAGAGAATTACAGGCCAATATCCCTCATGAACTTAGATGCCAAAATCCTCAACAAAATTGTAGCAAAATGGATCTAGCAGTACATCAGAAAGATCATACACTATGACCAAGTAGGATTTATCCCAGGAATGCAAGGATGGTACAATATCCACAAATCAATAAATGTGATACATCACAATAACAAATTGAGAGAAAAAAATCACATAGTGATATCAATTGATGCAGAAAAAGCATTTGACAAAATCCAACACCCTTTCTTGATTAAAAAATAAAATCTCAACAAGGTGAGAATTGAAGGATCATACCTCAACATCATAAAAGTGATATATGATAAACCCACAGCTAACATCATATCTAATGGGCAAAAACTAAAACATTTCCCCTAAGAACAGGAACAAGGATGCCCATCTCACCACTCCTGTTCAACATAGTACTGGAATTATTAGCCATTGCAATTAGACTAGAAGAAGAAATAAAAGGCATCCAAATTGGAAAAGAAGAAATAAAGCTGTCCTTATTTGCTGATGACATGATATTGTATATAAAAGACTCCATCAAAAAACTAATCTACTTAATAAATGAATTTGGCAATGTAGCAGTATACAAAATTAATGCCAAGAAATCTATGGCATTTCTATACACCAATAGTGAACTACAGAAAGAAAGACTAAAAAAGCAATACCATTTACCATTACACCAAAAAAAAAAATTAAGATACCTAGGAATAAACTTATCAAAGGTAGTAAAAGACCTAAACACGGAAAACTACAGGACACTGTAGATAGAGGAAGATATAAACAGATGGAAGAAAATACCATGCTCATGGATTGGGAGAATCAATATCATTAAAATGTCCATACTACCCAAAGCAATCTATAGATTAAATGCACTCACATAGTCCTAGAAAGAACTCTCCAAAAATTCATCTGGAATAAAAAAAAAAAAAACAACAACAACAAATAGCCACAGCAACCGTGAGAAAGAAGAATAAAGTAGGTGGGATCTCAATACCAGATTTCAAGCTGTATTACAAAGCAACTGTTCTCAAAACAGCCTGGTACTGGCACAAGAATTGATATATAGACCTATGGAATAGATTAGAGAATCCAAATATCAACCCAAACAACTATGCTCAATTAATATTTGTCAAAGGGGGCAAGAACATATAGTGAAGTCAAGACAGTCTCTTCAATAAATGGTGTTGGGAAAATTGGATCATTACATGCAAAATAAATGAAAATAGACCACCAACTTACACTATACAGAAAAATAAAATCAAAATGGATACAGGACTTAAACATAAGATGGCAAACCATAAAAATCCTAGAGGAATCCACAGGCAGCAAAATCTCAGACATATACTGAAGGACCTTCTTCACTGATACTGCTCCTAGGGCAATGGAAGCTGAAATGAAAATAAACAAATGAAACTACATCAAAATAAAAAGCTTTTTCACAAGTAAAAGAAACTATCAACACAAAAACAAAACCCCACTGTATGGGATAACATATTTGCAAATGTTATCACTGACGAAGTTTTAATCCTCAATAGCTACAGGCAACTTATACAACTTAATAAAAGGAAGATAAATGATCCAATACAAAAATTGGTAATGAACCTAAATAGAATCTTTTCGAAAGAAGACAGAGGAAGGCCAAGAGACACATGAAAACATGCTCAAAGTCACAAAATATCCAAGAGATGCAAATCCAAACAATAATGTGTTACTATCTCACATCTGTCAAAAATGGCCATCTTCAACAAATCAACAAAGGACAAGTGTTGGCAAGGATGCAGAGAAAAAGGAACCCTTGTGCACTGTTGGTGGGATTGCAGACTGGTGCAGCCACTGTGGAGAACAGTATGGAGTTTCCTCAAAAAACTAAAAATGAAACTCCCATTTGCCTCAGCAATCCCATTCCTAGGAATATATCCTAAGAAACTAGAAACACTAATGAGAAAGGATATTTGCACCCCTATGTTCATAGCAGCATAATTTACAATAGCAAAGATTTGGAAACAGCCTAGGTGCCCTTCAGCAGATGAGTGGATCAGAATACAATGGTACATCTACACAATAGAATACTGTGCTGCCATAAAATGAAGGAATTATTTCCATTTGCAGCAACCTGGATGGAACTGGAGAGCATTATACTAAGTGAAATAAGTCTATCATTGGAAGAAAAATACCACATGATCTTACTCATTTGTGGATAATAAGAGACATTATAAACTGATGAACAAAAAGATAGATACAGAGGCAGTCAAGCATCAAACCAACTGTCAAATTACAGCAGGAAGGTTATGGAGAGGTGAGATAGATAAGAAATCAACCAAAGGACTTGTATCAATGCATATAAGCATAACCAATGGATGCAAGATACTGGGGGTGAGGGTATGTATGGGAGTAGGGTCGAGGGGCAATGAGAAGGTATGTACACATGTAATACATTAATAAAATAATGGAATAAAAAGGAAATAAAAACAAAAAGAAAACAAATTAGACAGTATATGAAGTAGAGATGCCTCCATCCAGGAGACCCTCCAGCTATATAACTACTGGGCTAGTGCCCATGGTGTGAGAGCTTGACTTCAGCCAATGTTACCTGTACTCCAGTAAGGAAAGATAAGTGGTTGGCAAAATATGAAGATGTTAACAGCAAACTGTGTTTTGTGATCTCCCTGAGGCTGAATTGTGTAATTTCTGTTTTAGTATCTTTTTTCTATTCTGTGTGACTCGATAGCTAAATGTATTTACTCACATAGATGTCAGTTCCAAGTTATACCGAAACTACTGATGAAATCTATGTTTACTCACAAACCTGTTTGAGAGGCTCAAGAAAGTAGCTCACATTCTTTTGCATCCTGTCCATTAATCAAATAATAATAATAATAATAATAATAATTTGTTTCACAAATCATCCTATACTTTAGGCTGTGATATATGCTCATTGAAGACTTTATCATCTTCCATATCTATTCACTTGGCAAAAATTGCTTCAGTTTGTAATTTTCTGTAAATATAGATCTGACTCTGCAAAATTTCTGTCTTTTCCAAAGTAAAATATCTTTAAATTTACCCATTTCTGGGAGTAAAACTTTACTATCTGTATGCTTGATTATAATCCAATTTGTTTCTTTGAGGATTTTATTTCTCTTCTATTATTAATAAATATTTTACTATACATTTTGTCTTTTTGCAAAGGAATCTTCTAATGCTTCTTATATGTTAAAGTTTTATATTCCAACCTAAATATAGAGAGATAATACTTTGATCTCTCATGTTTCTGCATGTCTTTCAAAGCAAGGCATTGATTGACTTTGTTCTGGACTATCTTCTCAAGAATGTTTGTATAGTAAATAGTTTGAAAGAAAAAGAAGTTTCCTCTAGAGCAAAGAGGAAGTTTTACTGTGCAGTTTAATCTTTTTTGTTTTTAATTTAATAAATATTTATTATTCAGATTATTACAATTGTTCCTCTTTTTATCTCCCTTAGGTCCCCTCCACCCAGCTCCCAACCCACCTTCTGCCCTTACCTCCTCCCCATTGTCCTCATCCGTAGGTGTATGATTTTTGTCCACTCTATACCCACACCCACTTCACCTTTTTACCCCTGGGAATTGTCAGTCCATTCCTTTTCTATGCCCCTGATTCTATTATATTCACCAGTTTATTCTGTTGATCAAATTTTTTATTCACTTGATTTTTAAATTCACTTGTTGATAGATATGTATTTGTTGTTCATAATTTTTATCTTTACCGTTTTCTTCTTCCTCTTAAATAATACATTTCAGCATTTCATATAATACTGATTTGGTGTTAATGAACTCCTTTAGCTTTTTCTTATCTGTGAAAGCTCTTTATCTGAATGTTAGCATTGCTGGTTACAGTAATCTTGGTTGTAGGTTCTTGCTATTCATCACTTTGAATATGTCTTGCCACTCCCGTCTGGCCTGCATAGTTTCTGTTGACATATCAGCTGATAGTTGTAGGGGTACTCCCTTGTAGGTAATGAACTGTTTTTCTCTTGCTTCTTTTAATATTCTCTTTTTGTCTTTTGCTCTTGGTATTTTAATTACAATGTATCTTGGTGTAGTCCTCTTTAGATTCCTTTTGTTTGGGGTTCTGTGCACTTCCTGGACTTGTAAGTCTATTTCTTTCACCAGGTAGCGAGAGTTTTCAGTTATTATTTCTTCAAATAGGTGTTCAGTATGTTGCTGTCTCTCTTCTTCTGGCACCGCCATAATTCTGATGTTGGTATGCTTGAAGTTGTCCCAGAGGCTCCTTACACTATCTTCCAATTTTTGAATTCCTTTTCCTTTCTGCTTTTCCAGTTGAGTGTTTTCTGCTTTTTTGTATTTCAGATCTTTGACTTGATTCTTGCATTCCTCTAGTCTGCTGTTAGATCTCTGTATAATATTTTTTATTTCAATCAGTGTATATTTAATTTCTAGTTGGTCCTTTTTCATCTCCTCTTGGGTCACTAAATTTATCTATCTTTTGTAGGAAATTCTTTAAAAATCTCATAACCCTGGTTTTGAACTCTCTATCCAGTCTTTTGTTTTCCTCCATTACTTTCATTTGTGATCTGTTTCTTTGTCTCTGCATTTTCACTGCTTCCCTGAGTTAGTAGAGTAGCTTTGTGTGCTAGGTATCCTATATGGCCTAGTAACTCCGCCTCCCCAGTAACTTGAGTTGGACTCTCTTGGTGTACTCCTTTGTGGACTGTGTGTACAGCCTTGTTTTAGTTAAGTCTTGATTGTTGTTGGTATCACTGGGGGAAATTGACCTCCAAGTCAATTGGTTGTGAGGATCAGCTGTGTCTATAACAGGAAAACATCTGTGTTGGATATAGCCTTATGAGATAAGACTTGCAAAATTGCAAAAGCCTTTGTGTTAAGCTTGGATCGGGCAGAGTCTCAAGGCTGAGCAGACAGCCTTGGATTCCTGTCATCCCTGCCCTATGAGTCTCCTGCATCTCAGTGTCCTTCAGTAATTGCTGCAGTCCTCTCTGTTTGCACTCGTGCACGTGCACACCTTCAGACCTCTGCCTTTCATGGCTCCCCTGAGTTTCTGTGTGCTCTGGAGACCTGTGTGAATCTGGTTTCTCAGAGCCTTGCCCGAAACTGGGGTTCAGTGCAGTCAGAACTGGAGTTCAGGTCAGTCAGGAGGTGCAGTCTTCCTCCTGCTAGAGAAAACCAGTGGTACACTCAAAAGTAAGTCCTCTCTGCAAGCTCTCGTGCACACACCTCCAGACCTCTGCCTTTCACGGCTCTCCTGAGTTTCTGTGTGTTCTGGGGCCCCGTATGAGTCTGGGTCCTCAGGGTCTTGCCAAAAACTGGAATTCAGTGCAGTCAAAACTGGGGTTCAGTGCAGTTGGGAGTTTTCATCTCCCTCCCGCTAGAGGAATTCAGCCAGGCACTCAGCCATACATCCTATCCATGAGCGTGTCTCCATACCTCTCCATTGCAGCTCTTCTGAGTCTCCATAAGCCCCTCTTTTTCCATCTAGTTGTATAATTTCCACTCAGCCAGCTTTTCGGTGATTCTGGATGATGTCCATATTATCTTGCACTGTAGTTTTGAAATTCTTGTGTGAGGCAGCAGTTTCGGTGTTCACTTATGCCACTATCTTGGTTTATCTTCAATTTCTTTTTTTCTCTGTGAAGTTTAATCTTAGCAATGTCTTCTTTCATGACAAAGGTCAAACAAGCTTATTGCTCACTATTTATGAGTTCCTTAAGCCTTGGGTTCTTCACCTATAATTAAACCCAATGAATGAGCAGGCGTCTCATTTGGCACACAAAATTCATACCGATGGTGATACTTTGATTATATAGCTATTGATTTGAGTAATAGAAGGTTATTGTTTTTTTGTCTCTGACCCAAGAGTCTCTATTTTTGCCAGCCTCATGAAACTATTACAGGCTAACTACAAACTTGCAAATAGAGTAAATTATTAGACCCTTCTTGATGTGAACAGGCCTTTAAGTTTCTGTTTCTTATCATTTTTTTCATCATCCCAATCATCAGAGAAGAACCTATGTTCCCTGTTTTCATTTCCTCATGAAGTACTCACTCTTTTATAGTAAGAAATCTAAATTCTTCTCCCATATAATTACTAAAATCTCTTCAGTGACACAAAATTATCTTTTATTATTGAATCCATAATTCTCTGGTCAACTACTAATCATTATTATTGCCATAGTTTGATGTTGCTAAAACATTTGGTAGCTTGACCATCTTTTTCACTTGAAAGTTTTCATTGTGATTCCCCTTTTAGCCTTCTATCAGCTCCTTCTGAGTCACTGCCAATAGCTTCTCCTTCACACCATGTCATTACAGAGCATACTTCACATTACAGGGTAGATCATAAAACTCTAATGTGTTATTTTTTATAATTATTATCTTAAGCAACTCCAGCTAAAACTCAGTCTTCAGGCATGCCTGTCTCTAAGCCTCACTTTCACACCTCTACATCTGCTGATCACTTCTACCCAAACATCCCTGACTGCAACATCTCACACTCAGCACATATAAAATCAAAATAGTTTTTAGCTTGAACTGAACTTACACATTTCTGGAAATTATGTTATTATTCACCCAGGTGCTTTGGTTTTAGTATTGAAAAACATATTTTATTCTTCTCCACATATAAACCTACTGTCTTGCTATTTTTTCATTATTATTTTTTCATATGCTTCCTTTTATAAACTTTAATTCATTTTACAAACTTATGGTACTTTAATCTCATTCTTGGTATACTACAAGTATTTCCTAACTAAGGATCCATTCTCATCTATTTGATGTATTATTAAACCAGTGATCATATATTTTCTCAAAATGCAACTGTACTACATTTTTGAGTCCCAGCTCTAAAAATATCCTTGCCTTTAGAATAACTTATGTTGAAAATCACAACTATGTTGTGTCTCCATTTTTCTTTTTAACGACTGCTTAAATACATATATTCATTTATTTATTCAATAAAAATTGCTTACCATCTATGTTTCAGGTACATTATTAGAGCTTAGAAAGCAAAGATAAACAAAATGTATTATCTACACTCAAATACTTAAGAAAAATAAATCTTAAACAAAAAGTACTGCAGTGCAGTGTCATAAAAACATAGTGTCCAATGATAAATATTTTTTTTCATACTCTTGCTCATGCTTTCTTTCTGGTACTTAGTTCCTTATTTTTCTTTCTTCTTTCTACTTATGCGTTTTACTTTACTTTTTAAGTTCAATGCATAGCTCCAGTTTTATTTTTATATGAGATTTTTCTCCACAACTAAAAGTCAGTTGATCTCTGTAGCATTTCATAGCCATATCATGTAACTTAAAATCAGCATGACCTATTTCATTTTACTATTAGTCTTTCCATGGAGCTTTGGTTATAATATGTTTATGAGATTAGAAGTATATTAGTTAAGACTCGTTTTCAACTCTTAGCCATAAAAATATTTTATTTTTCTTGTTAAACAGGAAAACAGAAATAAGAAATCCTACAGTACTTAGCTCAAGACTGAGACTGCTGTAATTTTTTCTTCCCTTCAACTATGATCTCAAGATGGCTACTCCAATTATAGCAAAGATGTTTTCCTTTTAGCTAACCAAAAGAAGAAACATTGAGGTAAAAGGGTAGTGCCAAAATTAGAAAAAAACAAGGTAAGTAAGTCTAGGAGTCCAGAAAATATAAATTAATTTTTTCAGAGATATAAATAAACCTCATGGGCCCAAATATATGAAGTAGCTAAACTTAGCTGCAAAAGAATCTAAAAATAAAACTTTTAACCTAGATATATTGCTACTCATTACAAAAAAATTGCATTTTATTAATAAGGAAAAGAGAAAAGTGGACATTTTGTAGGTTACTTGTAGGATGTGCCATAGTAAAATACCATTTCTAGTACCAATAATATTCATTCATTGATATTCCATGTAAGTTACTAGAACAGTGTCCTGTATTTTCTACCTTTTGTTGATAGATATGTCTGTTTCAATAGATATGTGTGTAGTCTGAATAAATGACAGGGACTTGTGATAAATTAGTCTTCAACAATTGAGGAGGAGTGAAAGAGATCTCTGCTTATGAACAGACCACTGATAAACCCTAACTTTTTATACAAGGAGGAGAAGTGATGTTATGTTCACATACAGAAACATAAAACACAGAGAGCTGGCAACACTGATTATATTACTTCAGTCATGACTAAGTAATGTGTAGAACACAGTTTTAATTGTCTTTAAAAAAAATTCCTGCCGAAATCGGTTTTGCTCAGTGGATAGAGCGTCGGCTTGCAGACTGAAGGGTCCCAGGTTCGATTCTGGTCAAGGGCATGTATCTTGGTTGCGGGCACATCCTCAGTAGGGGGCGTGCAGGAGGCTGCTCATCGATGTTTCTAACTCTCTATCCCTCTCCCTTCCTCTCTGTAAATACTCAATAAAATATATTAAAAAAAAAATTCCTGATGGTTGCAGCATTTCTGGACATAGGTTAGTCAGGGTGACATGGATGATCTCAGAGGCACATTGTGGCATTTCTGATCCAAAGTGATTGCTCTATTAAAAACAAACACACAAGAAGAACAAAACATTATTTTTTTTTTCATTTTAAAAATTTGAGCTAATAGTAGTAGTAAGCAACAACATTGTGTATATTCTATACCAGGCTTTGTAACAGTGCTCAAGATAAAGACACACTAAAAGGCACAGATATGTATAAAAACATGGGGAAATTTTATTAGAGATAAAAAAGAAAATGTATACTCGAAATACAAAATATCAGAAATGAAAAATTTATTCATTAGTTTAACAGAAGACTGAGGACAGAGGGACAAAGAATGAGTAAAGTTGATAGATGTCAAAATTATCAAATCAAACAAAGAGAAGAGATATTTAAGCCTACAAAGTTAACAGAGCTTCTGAGACATGTGGCATGATATTTTCTAACAATAGTGTAGTTGAACTCCTAGAAAAATAGGTAAAAATGGGGACGAAGCAGGATACTGGTGGAGAATTTTTAAAGGTGACCAAATGTATCAACTCAAATATCAAAGAAGTTTAGAAACCTATAATGAAAATACTTATCTGCAAAAGAAACTGACAAAAATCAGAGTCAAACTACTTAAACATACATAAAGATAAGAAATAACATTGTGTAAATGCTTCCCTGGCTAGTGTTCTCCAGCAGTTAGAGCATCAACCCATGCACCAGAATCACACATTCAATTCCTAGTCAAGGGCACATACCTACTTTGCAAGTTCAACCTTTCCCCAGTTGGGACAAATGTGGGAGGCAACCAATCCATGTGTCTCTCTCAATCCATTTTTCTCTCTCTCCCTTTCCATTTCTTCTCCCCACTAACTTTGAAAATCAATAGAGAAAAATATCCTCCGGTGAGGATTCACAACAAAAAATGCTGAAAGCAACCAGAAAAATATTACATTGTTTAGGAGAACAATCAGAATGATGGGTGACTGTTCACAAAAAGCAATAATGTCTTGATGGCAGTAAAATTACATTTGAAGTACTAATTTTTTAAAAGAACAGACATTGAAAACATTAAAAATGAATGCATAAAAGACATATTCAGACAAAATATTAAAAAATGGTAGCAGACTAACAAGACTAAAAATATTTTTAAAATGCCTTCAATATAGTCTATAATAATGATGAGTTATTATAATATTGATTTAAAGATAAACTGACTGTGATAAGTAAAATATACATATTGTAATCTTGAGAGAAACCACTGAAATAGGAATATAGCTAAAAATTCAATACAGAGGATAAAAAATGGAATAGTAAGAAATATTTAATCCAAGAGTATGAGAATCTCAAAATATTGTGTTGAATTATAAAACAGATATAAATGTGCTATTCTATATATGTAAAGTTAAAAAAAGACACACTTAATCTAAGCTGCTAGAGTACAGACAAGTACTTGCCTGGGGCAACATTGGAGTACTTGGATATATAATCAGAAAGGACCCTTCTTACTAGAACGGTATAAATTAATACATAGCTCCTCTGACCCCGTAATCTGAATAATCACATGATATTAAACTCTTAGTGTAATCAAATCTGCAAAGTCCTTTTCTCCCATGTAAATAACATATTCACAGATTCCAGTGATTAGGGTGTCGTCATCTTTGAGGAGAGGGCAAGATCAGGGGAAGAAGGGAGTGATGTGTGGCATCCTTCTATCTACCTGGAGGCCAAATGATCAGACTCCTTATAAACAGGTTCCCAGGGTTGTCAACAACAACTGGAAAATGAAAACAGCTATTCACAAATCAGAACCATAACAAGACCTTCAAATATTAGAAACAGGAACTGTCAGAAAAGTAAAATCTCAGTTTTTGAGATTCTCCTCCAGGGGCGGAGAAGTATGCCAATAGGTGCAAAAATCTATGACATGTAATTTTTGTGAAAAGAAACATAGTCACCTTAACTGCTTATACTTCAGGGTAGTCACTATATTGCAAAACTCTGTAGATTCATTTTTAGGTGGTTATTCTTTCTATGCATCTCAGTGAAATTATAGCTGAGCACATTTTGATAACATGCACTGCATCTTATCTATTTTGTTCTCAATAAATATTTTACATTGATCTTAACAAAGAGAATGACTACAATCCTATTTATGACAATGAAATTTATTTCTAGTGATCAACAGAAGATAAGATTTTGGCTTGAACATGTGCTGTACTACAAGGGTCCACCTGGGTTGAGAAACTTGGTAAATTAGTAACATTTAGTCACTATCTAAATATTTTGTGAAAAATACAATGTTAAGTCACTATGTCCCTAAATTTAATTTATGACTTTAAAAAAAGGTTGTTCCTTATTGGAAAACAATCAGTTCTTCTTACTCTTCTTGCCCCCAAATAAAATTTTTATTGTAGATACTGATTTCCAAGGGGGTGAAGCCCAAGTATTAACTTCCCCTAAATGTATAAGCTCCCTTGTAAAGTTTATACTCAGCAAATTCCATTGTACTAATATTTGGTGTCTGTTAAAACAGGCAGAGATTTTCACTATTTCAATTAAGCTAACTTGATGAATTTAGAACTTGAGACAACATTAGCTCCATATTTTACGTTTCCTATTACTATAGGTCTTTTACTGAGTTTATTCAGCTTAGGTTTGTGAGAAGAGTTATGTGTCAGCTGGGTCTTCTTTAAACCCATATGTCTGTTTCTTGGGGAATTTAATCTCAGAAGTCCTCATGTACATGATAACTTATTTTCTTATCAGAAATACAAAGCATGCAGTCTCTCTCTTTTTTTCTTTTAATATAATATATCATTACCCTGGTTTTTATAGTGATCAATCTTTAAATTAACTATTAATTGTTTACTTCTCTGTGCTTCTTAGAATTACTGACATAAACACTCCTAAATTACTAAGGAACAGCTGTTTTAAAGAATATATTTTCTCTTCTCTGTTTCTGTTCTTGATTAACAAAAGATAATGATTATAATAACTGCACTTATGCAATTAAACATGTCATGCGAATTTACATTGAGAACAATATTGGATTAAAAGGTCACTTCTCTAACAGTCAATGAAATAGTGTTTCTTTTGTTGTTGTATCAGGCTCACTGTGATTGAGAACCCATTATGCTTGCAAGGAATTACTTGTAAAATAATAAGAAACAGAGTTTCTCTGTTACTTTTGGAGAATACTTAGATGATTTTTCATTAAGAAGTAGTTTGTGGTTTGAAGTAGCGTTTTCCTAAGTAATCATGAAAGCTTCTTATACATAGGGAAGAAAATTGCTTTCTTAATATACACATGCAATTTCATAAAAATTGGGCAATCTTTTAAAAGAACTTTAGAACTTGAATACAGCAGGAGATTTTGAAAGCTCACTTAGACCATTATCTCTCATTCTCTGCTTTCAACTTTTATCAATTATAGTAAATAAAATCAGTCAGGTAGAAGTTCTATCTCATATTCAGATATCTTCAGACGACATTCCACCTTCTACCTGGATATTTCAGCCAGAGCCTAACAACCTTCATATTCTTTCCAATGAATTGATTTTCTCCCAACTGATTTTCCCCCAAACCATCCCACTGTTTTTGCCCTAGTAGAGGGAGAGGACTGTACTGAATCTCTGTAGCTCAAATAGTTAAGTTAAACCTCATTCAACTAAAAAAAAAAAAAAAAGACAACAACAAAAAAAAACCTGTCTCTTTAAACAAAATATTTTTGTAGAAATTTTTTTAATCAAAATAATAGTGTTACTTTAAGTTTTCCACAACCTTTGCGAGTTTATCTATCTTGTAATTTGCATGTGTTGCAATTCAGCCCTTTTGAACATATTCATTATATTTTGGCATTTTCCTACCTCTAAATTACAATGGCCTAAAGTAAAGCCTGGAAAAATTGGTTTCCTAGCCTTCTGTGTACTTAGGGAGCAGGCATGTGACCCAGAATCCACCAACTCACTGGTATGAAATTTTGACTCACAAGTGAGAAAAGTGGGTGCCCAGACTTCATGCATATTTCAATTAAGAAGGCAGTGAAGATACATGTACATGGGGACATCAATGATGAACAGGGACTTTTCCTGAAACAGAATTGGTGCACATACAAAAAAATAAAAGCAAGAAAAACATGGTAGTTTCCTTCTAGACCACTTCTATAGAATGATTCTGGTTTGTTTCAAGAGGCCTAATACGGGGTTCATCATTTAACCTCTGAAAAGTTCCCTGAGATACACTATATTATATTGTATTATATATATACAATATATTTTAATAATAGTTTTTCCAGGAAAATAAAACAGAGGGATTTCCTACAATCTACAAGTAAGAACTCAGAGCAATAGCAAATGAAATTTCATTTAAAAGTATTTTATCTATATCTATCTATCTAGCTATCTAAATAGATAGCTAGATAGATAGATATAGATAGATAGATATAGATATAGATATAGATATAGATATAGATATAGATATAGATATAGATATAGATATAGATATAGATATAAAGAGGTAATATGCAAATTGTCATTACTTCATCACAGTAACCCATCGCTCAACAGGTTGTGCGTACAGCAGGAGCTGGTGGACTGGAAAGGGGGCGGGGACCTTGTGCCACTCGGACATGAGTCTGCCTCCCAGCCTGGCACCTGGCTGGAGACTTGAGGCTGCCTCATTGGCTCTTTATGTCCCCCCCAGTGCTCACACATGCTGCTTGCACTGGCCATGCTTGTACCTGCAGCTGGCACCAGTCCTGATCACTTGGCACCATCAGTGGGTATGAGAGGCGGCTTCTAGCCCTGATTGCCCCTGAAGGCTTTTCCACCTTCTCCTGCTCCTGAGGGGCAATCGGGGAAGCAGCTGCTACTCACACCCACTGCTGGTGCTGGCTCCAATCACTCAGCATTGAATGGGGTTGGCGCCATGAGTGCCTAGAAGCAGGGTGGCAGCAGCAGGAGCAGGGCTATTGGCAGACAGTAGACTAGGGGCTTCAGCGATAGAGGCCTGATGGAGGCACAGAAGATGGACTGAGATCTGTCCTGTGCCTACCACAACCTTGTGATTCACAGTTCTTTTCAAGGTGCACTAATTCATGCACTGGGCCCCTAGTATACATGTATGTATAACCAATGGACACAGACAATATTGTGATGAAGGCCTGGGTGGGGCAGATGCAGAAGGTCAATGCAGACAAAAGAAGAGGGATATCTGTAATAATTTCAACAATAAAGATAAATTTTTTAAAATCCTCAATTATATATCATACCATACTAGTCAGAATGAATATCATCAATAAAGCCACAAATAACATATGTTGTTAAAGATGTGTATAAGAAGAAACCCTCTTGCACTGTTTAGGAATGAATGGTGCAGCCACTATGGAAAACAATATGGGAGTTCCTCAAAAAAATTAAAAATGGTACTGCCTTATAACCTAGCAATTTCATTTCTAAATATATATCTGAAGAAATACAAAACATTAATTAGAAAGAATACAAAGGTAGATAAAATAGGTTTAAAGTTGTTCCTATTGAAAGGGACATGCAGATTATGACTATTAAAATAACTTTGTTAACTCAAAAGGATGTCATAATGGCACAGTGCTATCTTGATAGTTATAATCTGTTTGTCTTTTTTCACATGAATAACTGTAAACTTATTTTGTATATATACCCTTATGTTCCTTGTGACATTACTTAAATTAAGCCTATTTGCAATTTGAGTAACATTAATCACTAAACTTATTTTCCATTTATTTTCAGAAAGATCAGTTTTCTTTCCTTTTCCATTTCTTTAGTTTCCCCATAAGTATACCATATTTTTTTAAAACTTTATATTATATTTTATTCTTATTTGCTATGAATTTCTTATCTAAAATTATCTGCCTTCCACTCATGGTTTATTTAGATTTGAAACATACTTAAGTCCCAAGTCAATATTCTTACATTTTCAAGGCAATCCAGATACTTTGGAACTTTTCCAAATTTCTACGGCACTTAAACCACACAACTTAAAACTAAGTTATCTTACCTTTATGTACAGAACATTCTGTTAGTTTCAAGAGATATCAATATAGACAGCAAGTCATATAAGAAGATTTGATAAGTGATAACAGTAGCAGTTACTGTTGGCAATAAGAAATATTAAAAATGGTCAATAACTTGGCTACATTATAGTATTACAAAAATCTCAGAAAAGAATGCTTTAATAATTTTTTGGTGGGTAACACTTTTTAATTTTTCTCCCAAATTTTAAATCAATAGAGAAATGGACAGAGCAATCAGACATAAGGAAATAAAACTATTCATTGTATCAGTTGTAAAGCTGATAATAGAAGGAAACTAGATCTGCTGACACAAGCTGGCACTCCTACTCTTTCTTAAACCTGCTTAGCCACAGGCAGAGCTGAGAAAATACAGATAATTCTTCCATTCATGAGCAGACTGGTTATTGCAAAGGAGAAGAAAGAAGTGTAAGTTGAGAGACAGTAAAGAGAAAAAAACTAGAAAATAATTGAGCCACTCAAGTTCATTTTCTTCTCTCTGTACACCAATCAACCAGGCAAATACGTTTTCTTCTCTTGGTGAGAATTCAGTAAAGGGATATAACAAAAAAAGAGAGAGAGATAAAAGGCAACTTCAAAACCTTTCACTCCTGGGGAGAAGAATTTTCTCCCTCTAGAAAAACAGAAGGATTCGGAGTGAACATTTTTCTTTTCAGAGGAAGACATCACAAGAGAGTGGAACTGGAGTTGCTCTATAAAAAAAAAAAGTTGAAGAAAGTGCATTGCCTGATCATTGGTGGTGAGGTGGGGAAGAATACTCTATGCTTAAGAAGCAAGACTTTGCTGGAATATTTTCTACAAGAGGATAGGTTCTTTGTTATAATATAAACTAGTGGCCTCATGCAAGAAATTCATGTATGGAAAAGGGAGGTTCCCTCAGCCCAGCCTGCACCCGCTCTAATTGGAGACTTCTTGTTCCTAACCACCCACCTGCCTGCCTGCCTGATTGCCCCTAACTGCCTCTAAATCAGCCCCCACCATCATGGCTTTGTCCAGAAGGAAGTCAGATGTCAAGAAGGTGGCTGGTTGAACAGGTCTCATTAGCATATTACCCTTTTAGTGGTATAGATAGATTATATAAGATAAGTTTGCATAAGTGGGGTGGAAAAGCCTTTTTCATTAGCAGAACATGATTTTGGCAGACAAAAATACATAATCCTTATATCTGGTTTGATAGCCAGCCATATGCACTATACTGCCAAACTGGTCATTAAAAAATTGAATCACTTTCTTATACCTTATACCAAATTGCTGTTGCCCTTAAAACCCCTCCTCAGCTCCCACCTTAGGTTGTGCCTTTGAAGTTGACCCGGATTTGGTTCTAATTGGCCAGTTTCTATGCCAGTCAATGTCAAAATCTCTGCTTCCTAGTCAACCATCGGCTCCTTATATTTCACCCAGATTTGATTTTGATGGGTGAGTTTCTATGCCAGTCAGCATCTCCGAGCCTATCAATGGGTCTGACCAAAGAGGCAAGGCTGATCAGCAGCCTGCCTCAGTTGTAGCCTGAGAGAAAGAGAGGCAAGTGTTAATCAACATTGGTACCATGGAGGCTATGGATCAGACCCTGCTTCACTCTCCAGTCCTCTCTTTGGGCCTGATCTGTAGCCTCCTCGGAAGTCAGTGCTGCATCACCATGGCAACCTGGCACTGACTTTCGGTTGGATGAGCCTTCACTCACTTTGGATTTTATGGACCCTGGGTTTTTATATATTAGGATATATTCTTAGCACCAAGAATGATAGGTTGCAAGTACTGGGCATTCAGTAAATAGATTTTGAATGAAAGGAGGCAGCAGACAATTTGTGAGGGTTTTAAATTCAGGGCATAAGAATTATAACTTTATTTTATAGAGATGTGTGTAGATTTTCAAGCAAGATCTGACAGGGACAAAATATCATTGTAGGAAGATTAATTAGGCAATGGATTATATTACCGAGAGTCTTGAGGAAGGGAGTTTAATTAGTAGATAATTGCAAAAGCCTTAGGATGATCGGATGGTGACCTTGATTAAAGTAGAAGAGGGTGGGTCTGCAAGAGAGTAAAGGACAGTTAGGTAAAACCCTATGGAAGAAAACTGGCAGGCTTTGATAAATGACTAGAAGAGGAAGTGTGTGATGATCAACTGACTCATCATTAATTAAGCACTTACCATGATGTAGGACTCTTGGAGGAGTACATTTAATTGCATGATATAATTATCATTCTTTTAGTGGAATTATGGTGCTTGTAAAGAAAAAGCTCATGAAAACAAATGAAAATGTCAGGAATGAATTCTGGGGGTAACTGGAATATCTGTGCAGAGATAGTAGCTGGAAATGTGGAAACCAGTGAGGACTATACATAATTTTTAATTAAGAGATCCATAAAGCACGATAAGCTAATGGAGATAATTTAGTAGAGAGACAGACTCAGATTTTTGTGTTGCTTTGAGTCTTATGGTCTGTATCAACAAGAATGGTGTCAATTTTATCTTCAGAATTCATTTCAATTTAGTACAATTTATAAATATAAATATAAAATAGTAATATTAATAAATGCATAACCCTTTAATAACACAACTATTATATTTATATTTTAAATTCCAAGAAAACAACTAAGCAAGTATAAGATGCATATGGAATATAAAATTGCAAGTAAAGGTTGTTAAAACAAACTCAAGATGGGTTGAACACACAAAGATGGGATATACTGACAACAACAGGGAGATAGAGTTTTAACAAAATGAAATCTTGATCAAATTTACTTCCATGTTCAAAAGTCATAAAAACATCTAAGAAATAAAAAAGAGGAATTTTTTTCAATATTTAATTTTATATATAATATTTTCAGATCCAATTTGATATTATTCATTGTGTCTAAAACTGGAAGCTTCATAATGACAAGATCATGTTTTGGAGAGACTTAGAAACACAATATTTTTAATACAACCAGAGTACTTTCATTTTTCTTTTTTAATTTAAAAACTAAATGAAGAGGTTATTGTTGTTTAGTCTGTTACCTAGAAATGTGTCAGCTTTGGCCCTTGGGTTCATTCAAAGAGTCTTATAAAGATGTTTTTCTAAAGGAAAAAGTGAGTATCCAGAAGATTATGTCTTTCACACCATTAAGGTTCGCTGGTACAAAGCAACTTCACAAGATTCATTTAGATAATTACTTATTCCATATAATGGGAGAATGATGTATGAATTCAATTTCCTAGTGTTTTATAATTATTTATGTTATTTTTTTATTTTTAAAAACCTCAGAATTTTAATCTATAAATTTTACATTGAATTTATTTGTCGTTTTTCTTTTTTCTTTGATTAAGGCAGTGGTTGGCAAACTGTGGATTGCAAGCCACATGCAGCTCACAAGCCATGGTTTGCCACCCTATTGACTAATGAGTTTGCCAACCACTGGATTAAGGTATTAAATAAGTGTCCTTATCCTCCCATTGCCCTCCCCATACCACCACTTATGCCTTCTCCTCCCTGGTGTCTGAGTCCATTGGTTAGGCTTATATGTATGCATACAAGTCCATGGGTTGATCTTTCCCCCTTATCCCCACCCTCTTCTACCTTCCCTCTGAGATTTGACGATCTGATTGATGCTTCTCTATCTCTGGTCTGTTTTTGTTCATCATATTATGATGTTCATTATATTCCATAAATGAGTGAGATCATGTGATATATATTTTTCTTTGACTGGTTTATTTCACTTAGCATAATGCTCTCCAGTTCCATCCATGCTGTTGCAAATGGTAAGGATTCCTTCCTTTTTACCACAGCATAGTATTCCATTGTGTAGATGTATCAGTTGTCTAACCCACTCCTCTGCTGATGGGCACTTAGGCTGTTTCCAAACTTTACTTATTGTAAATTGTACTTCTATGAACATAGGGGTGCATATATCTTTTCTGACTGGTGTTTCTGTTTTCTTAGGATATATTTCTAGAAGTGGAATTACTGAGTCAAATGACAGTTCCATTTAAAAAAAATATATTTTATTGATTTTTTTACAGAGAGGAAGGAAGAAGGATAGATATTCAGAAACATCGATGAGAGAGAAAATCTATCAGCTTCCTCCTGCACACTCCCTACAGGGCATGTGCCCGCAACCATGGTACATGCCCTTGACCGGAATCGAATATGGGACTCTTGAGTTTGCAGGCCAATGCTCTATCTACTGAGCCAAATGGGTTAGGCTGACAGTTCCATTTTTAATTTTTTGAGAAAACTTCATACTGTTTTCCACAGTGGATGCACCAGTCTGCATTCCCATCAGCAGTGCATGAGAGTTCCTTTTTCTTCACATCTTCACCAGTACTTGTCGTTCGTTGATTTGTTGATGATAGCCATTCTGGCAGTTGTGAGATGATAACTCGTTGTTTTTATTTGCATCTTTCTGATGATAAGTGACTTTGAGCATGTTTTCATATATCTCTTGGCCTTCTGTATGTCCTCTTTCAAAAAGTGTCTATTTATGACCTTTGCCCATTTTTTGATTGGATTGTTTATTTTCCTTTTGTTAAGTTGTATTAGTTCCCTGTAAATTTTGGAGATTAAACCCTTATCTGAGATAACATTGGCAAATATGTTCTCCCATGCAGTGGACTTTCTTGTTTTGTTGATGGTTTCTTTTACTGTGCATAAACTTTTTAGTTTGTTGTAGTCCCGTTTGTTTATTTTCTCCTTAGTTTACATTGCCCTAGGAGCTGTATCGGTAAAGATATTGCTGCAATGACATATGTCTGACAATTTGCTGCCTATGGAGTCTTCTAAGATTTTTATGGTTTCCCATCTTGCATTTAAGCCCTTTATCCATTTTTTAGTTTATTTTATGTATGGTGTAATTTGGTGGTCTACTTTAATTTTTTTTTTTGCATGTATCTGACCAATTTTCCCAACACCATTTATTGAAGGACTGTCTTGACTCAATTGTATGATCTAGCCTCCTTTGTCAAATATTAATTGAACATAATGGCTTCAGTCTATTTCTGGGTTCTCTATCTATTCCATTGGTCTATATTTCTGTTCTTGTGCCAGTACCGAGCAATTTTGAGAACCAAAGCTTTGTAATTATTTGTTGATAAAATACAATAAGTAATGCTGAACATTACTTATAATCTAGATAATCCCTTATCTATACAACTTAAGCTTTGTTTTCTTTTGTTGACCCACAAAATCTTAAAAATTTTAGAAATAGTAATAGGTATTCCCTCATTTTTACTACTAATTTTTTTACCCATATTTAAATACAACAGTCCTAGGAATCAACAGATACTTAGCCATATCATGGGTAGATATATGCAAAATATAATAATCAAGAAAGCAAAATAGGGGAGTTTTTTTTAATTTAAAAATATGAGAAAACAGCTGCAATATTAGTATTTCTTTAGAAGATATTTTTAAAGTTTTTATTTTGATTAGATAAACAAATATGACTATCAGCAATCAATTTTTTTTTGGAAATATATAACTGAAGTCATTATATGTTTTAAACAAGATTGCAGTGAAAGTGATTGTTTTACTCATTAGAGGAACTTTTCTGTTTGGGCATTTCAGTCTTTCTGTGAGCAATAAGAGGATGTTTTCCTGTGATGCTGACTTCAATTTTTTATATACTGTGATATATCGCATTAGACATGGCCAGGCAAGAAAGGAGATATCCAGCATGTTCACAGTCATGCTGCTCTAAATGTATATGCTCTTGGCTTCTTGCACACATCATACATATGTGTATATAGGCCAAGGCCATTTTACTTCAGGCAACAGCCAACAGATTCCTAATAGTCTGTTTACAGCGAAGAACTGGTTCAGGGACAGTCAGTGGAGGATCCATTCCTTCTCCTTGTGGTCTGAAGGACATATGTGCACACTATTTCCATGTCTTAAGGAATGGAAATAGTATGATTTTATTTAAAATTTAAATTAAACTGAATGTTTTACACCTAAGTAAGTGCATGACCAGAGATTTTCATCACCCTCTGCAATAGTACTGTCTTATTTCATCATTGAAATTTTATTATTTTATAACTATGTATATGAACAAATATAAAACATTGATTAGGAAACCAACAACATATATGGACTCAAAGTAAAACTTTGAGCAGAATTGATTTGATTGAATCACCACTTTTGCATTAGTACCCTGTTGTGTTCCTAAAAAAACAGTCATGATGTTGATGTTTTTATAAAGTCTCCAGCAAACCAAATCACTGTAGAAGGTATATTCTTTTTGGAGGTGTTCTTCACTGCTATTCTGAGTATATGAGGGACTGCAAATCTATATACTCAAAATTTGTCCATTTTCCTTGTATCACTTTTAAAGGCTTCATTTTCCTGTATGTACTGCTATAAAATAATAGATTATTAATTTTACTGCTTGGCACTACTAAATTTAAAGAAACCCAGCAAGGAGACATCAAAGTCATCTTTAATTTCTCCCATATACGTGACCCCTGATCCTTTGTCGTTTTACAGTCTACCAATGAGCTGTCTCAGATACCTATACATCATGTTTTACTGTTGTTTTTCATCCCTAATGTAACTAGCACAATCATTCAGGCAACACTGCTATCGCATAGATAATTTTGTTTATTTCCTAACCAATTATTCTGCAGCAATATTTCCCATGCTTAGATGCCAGACCTCTCATTCCAAACCACTGGTTTGGTGCTTGGTTACATTATTCTCTTTGTAAAAACCTTTCCTATTACCTAGCTAATTAAAAATACTCACAATTAAGGCAGATAAAGACATTCCTTCTCCTCATAAATTATCCTTTATCTGATGAGAGTTTTAAAAAACATAAGAGTCAGACATCTTTGAAATGTACTAAATATTATTTTTATCCCAGGGAAGTTAAGGAACACTATTTGATAGAAAAGATGATATTTTATGTTGGCCTTAAGAAATAAGTAGAAATTCAGCAGGTAAAATTATAAAAACAGGAAGGAAGAAGAATATTTCAAACATGGAGAAATCATATGAGCAAAGGCACAATTATTTCAACACATATTATATGTTTGGGAAATCATATTAACATTGATATACATAGAGCAATGTTTTCTAAAATATTTTTCAAGGAATATCATGTCTTGAAAGAGATCTAATGAGAAAATATGTGAGGCTTGTGAAATCTATGGCTAACTTAGTCTGTGTAATTTAGCATCTTATGTTTGTTTATTTCAACTAATAGTGAGTTAACATATCAAAGGCTCTGAGAGGCCATATAAAAGACAGGTTTTAATATTGCTCTATTAAAGACAGCATTTAATATTGCTTTGAATTAATGTTACATAAAAACTGCTTTGGGAAATTTGATGGAACACAAATGATTTCTGAGACTCTTTCAAAAAAACAACTACATAAGTGTCATGAAATAACAAAGTCAATTGTTATACAGCCTAAACAGTTAAGAACACATACTTTGTGGAGCCTGATATAGAAAGTTCTATCTTAGGATTTAATTTTATATTTAATTTAATTTTTTTTAAATTTGGCAACATGAATTACAAACTCTGACATATTTTTCAGCCCAAAAGGAAATGGAATTGGGGAAAGGGATAGTCAGAGATATAGGCACTGGCCACTATAAGACACATTAACAGACATTAATATATGATTAATGTAATGTTGATACATTTGAAATCAAATTTAAATTGAAAATATTTACCAGCATATATTATAAATAGTGGAGAATAGTTCATTAACTATACTATTTCAATTTTCCAGTTCGGTATCAAAACAGGGGGTTCAGAATTAAGCAATTGTATATGTCATCCGGCATTTACACTGATTAAATACCTATTTAGAATTTATACCCTTCCCCCACATAGTTAGTATCAAGTAATTCCCATCTTCCAGATACAAATATTACTCGGGATATTCTATGTTCTAATGCAATTTATTTAACATCTTTAATGCTTTCTTAGCTGAGTAATCATAATGTCTACCCCTGTGGAGTTTTTGTGAATTAAAATAATATATAGAAAGTGCTTGGCATAGCCTTAGGGATAAAATCACTCAATACATATGTGTTATGGTGCTGATCACAGTCATGATGTTGATGTTTTTGTAAAATCTTGTGTAGTGAAGATGATTTGTAAATATTTATATTCCTAATTGTTTGACTTGTGATAAGTTTTCATTTGAAAATTATACTTGTCCAGTTAAAACTATTTTGATCTTGTGCAATTATATTTATCAACTATGATAATTAACATAATTATCTTATTTATATATATTACTTAGTAATGCTAATTGGTATCATTTAAATTATCTTGGTTATAGCTCCAAAGTATGTCTTGAATGAAAGTCCTTGCGTTATGGATAATTTTCTAGGATTTGTGTGATATATGCCATTCAGAGATGGGTAGACAAAAACAAAAATGAAAACGAAGCAGAAGAGGAGAAAAAGACCAACCATGAAAAGAACTTTTATTTCATAAACAATATAAACTGGTTTTCTTATCTTTTCTCTAACTCAGTTACTTCAGTACCTGCTGATTTATAAGGATGTTAGTCAGGGGATGAGAAGAAAAACCACTTAGATTTGGGATGTATTTCCTGACTTTGAATATCCTTCTTACAATGTTTTTCTAGCACAACACACTCAACTATTTGGAAAAATCCTTCCATTATTCATTTATTTTGAAAAAAAAATTGACATTGCAAGTCATTCCTAGAGCACAGTGAAGCAAACCTAAATAAATAATGATAGAGGCAGGGGAACCCATCATTCTTGGCAAAGAAAGAAAATTTGCATGAAAGTTACACAGACTTTAATAAATATTACCTATGTAAGCGATATTTTTGGACAATAGGAATGGCTTAATTCTGGGAAGATGAACATGAACTCAGTGTTTAGTTTCTGGTTAATAAGACAACCTACATAATGGGCTCAGGCTCATCACTGTCCATCACATTACAAGTTGCCTAGGTGCATGAGCATTCTATGCTTTGTTTCCATTATCCAATCTTTTTATCATGACTAAATAATTTAAGAATAGTATATCATATGTAGGATGTTCCTGCAAGTATTCTTCCTGCCTCAGAAAGGAAATTACTTTCACTATATTTTGAAAGTAGAGAGTTTTGAGATATGGATGGCGCACCTTGCTTTGTTAAGGGCAGAAGTAGGAAGGAATAGCCCTAGCGGGTTTGTCTCAGTGGTTAGAGCATTGAACCATGAACTAGGAGGCAGTTGACTGATTCCCAGTCAGGGCACATGCCCTGGTTACAGGCTCAATTGCAAGTAGGGGGCATGCAGGAAGCAGCCGATCAATAAATCTCTCTCATCATTAATGTTTCTATCTCTCTCTCACTTTCCCTTTTGCTCTCTAAAATCAAAACATAGTAAAAAAAATAAGTAGGATGGAATAAATAATAATTCAAAAATATAAAAATTAATAGGAGAAACTGTTATATATTAAAAATTAATAAGAAAAATGGTTATAAATTAAATGAATAGGAGAACTTCTTGGCATTCTGGTCCATGGTTCATTCTAAAAATTTGGTTAAGTTGAATCCATAACTGTCTCCTTTATGTCTTAGTTTAACTTTCTACATAAAACACCTTGAGTAACAGAATTGTTAAATTAAGAAAAGAAACCTCAACTAAAATGGGAGTCAGAAAGGTCTATAAAGGGATCTCTCACCCTCTAATCCTCCTGGGTCAATTACCACAAGCAGAAAACCATCAATTACCAAAAGAAAGATGACATCAATTCAAAGTCAGTTAAATCAGATACAGACCTAACAGGAAGAGGTGTACTCCGCACCCCCAAATAGGAAGTATAGCTACTTTAATACTCAGTAGAAGAAAGGAAGATATTCCTCTTCTCCAACAAAAAGCCCAGCAGATGGAAATGCCAAGGCTCTGCCAGTGAGAAGCCATTGCTACCTGACTTTTACTTTCCTCCAATAAACTTTTACTTTTATTTACTGTAACTTCCTTATTCTCCCCCCTTTCTATAAGTTTTCCATCCTGTAGATAAGATGCTGCCCTGAATCATTTAATAAAGCCAATTAAACTTTCAAATTCATTTAGTTAAATTTTATTTTATCAATAGAATTCTGGTAAAATGAATAGCGATTTTATGCTAAATGTTGATACCATGGAGTTGGATTTTTGTTATCTTATTTTTTTCAGTTTATAATTGTGCCTTAATATCTTTATTTACTATAATTTGAATATATTTAGGAAAACAATGTATAGTGCTTATTGAAAGAGTCCTTTAATTGGCATCTGATTCATCTATATTGTTAAATTTTTAATCTCTTTTACTTTATTTTTTATTATATCAGGGTTTTATTGCTAATATTAAATATATTGCTTAAATTACAATGATATTTTTATTGGAAACAGTTAAATATACTGTATAGTTTTATGAAATGATACTTATACAGTATTTTCTATTCTTGAATGTAGTATTACACATATTCAAATAAACACTGAACATAATATTTTTCAAACAAGGAGTACTTTAGCTCTGAAATAGTACGTGTGATTCTCCATTTACCATGATAACTAGTTTTTATTTTACAAAAGCACAGATGTACAAAGCAAGAAAAAATAGACAAAAAAAATGGCAATTTTTCCAGAAATGGCACATTTTATTGAATCCAAACACTAAGTCTCTTTTCTTTGCAACTCATGATGTTGACATTTTATTACAAATAAAGCATAAAAATATATTTTAGCTTTAGATTTTGTAATACATTTTCAATTAAAATCTAGTGTGCATGAGGTACTAAAGGACCTTGGGTTACATCAGAAGGTACCTAGTTATCTGATTAGTCATTCATTCTGTGCATTATCAGGTTTCCTTGTAGGCATTGAGGAGATTTATAAAGTGTTTCTCAATCCCATTGTGTTTACAGAGAATTGCATTCTGAAATTAAAGTGGAGGTATAGTTTAGTTTTCACTATATTGCCTAAAATTTTGTCTTTTTAATTATCTTTAATAAAGTGCTACCGATATGCTCTACTCATCAAGGAACATTGTACTTTTCTCTCACCCTGTGGACTCTCCAGCTCCTTCAAAATAAAAATATTAAATATAAAATACTAAAATATATTAAGTGTAGAAAAAATATAAGTAAATTTTGAGGTAATTTCACTGTTGTTTTTTTGTTTGTTTGTTTGAAAAGCCAGACTTTAGCTTTGACTTGACTTTTCTTCAGAATTAAATGAGATGTCCCCCAAAAATGTATGCACACTTCAGCAGCTGACAGCTCACATGATGTTTCTTTCTGTTTAGGTGTAACCCATTGGAATTATTCAAAATGAGTATACATTTTTTAAGGACACCTTTTATTGCTATTAAAAATTTTAAATCCAGGTTAAAAAACTAAACCATTGTAACTGCTTAATTATTAATAATAGGAAGATAGCAAAGGTAAGGCCAAACATTATAAGTATAGTCATTGGGGCAGCTTCACCAGGAAGCTGCAGCTTTTCACTCCCCAGGGAACCACTGGTCCATTCCCTGTAAGTTACTGAGGGAAGAGGTCCAACAAAGTGGTACATGAGCATGTACAGTGAAGTTGGGGTGATGTAGGGAAGTTGTTTATCTATTAGTCTAGCCTGGGAACAAAGATAACTGGTTAGAGGGATGGAACTACTTCAAGTACCCGAAATCTTGGAAGGTTAAAATCCCCAGACAAAGAAATTTTCTCTCTCTTTTTTGATCCTCTTGCTTTGCTCCTATTTCCTTTCACTCCTGTGCACTAGCCTGCCATGTGGCCCCAAAGACTTCATGGTCCTCAGCTGGGAATACAAGTTAAGCCAACCTGATGCTAGACTAGAGTGTACAAATGTGGAGTGGAAACACTGGACATTGGCTTTAATCCTAGCTCTGCATGGAAGTGAGTTTTTTGTGTTTTTTTTCCTTTGGCTGAACAGAGGGAGGTGAGACCTTGGAAACTCATGGATTTACTTCCACAGAAATAAAACTTTCCAACATACTTCATCCTCCTGTAAGAGCCTCTGGAAATCTTTATTCCAGCAACACCCCAAGAAACCCACTAGCAACAGGTGGGGATACAGAGAGGACTCCACTCTTAGTTGTACAACTGTATGTGAAACATTCTTGACCAAATCCAATTTTGATATGTCCTCAACCATTATTTGATATCTGTTTCTATTTTTTTAGTTAAATCGTTATTATTCAGATTATTACATTTGTTTCTCTTTTTTCCCCCTCCATAGCACCCCTCCAACCAGCTCCCACCCCTCCCTCTGCCCTTAGCTCCCTCCCATTGACCTCATCCATAGGTGTATGATTTTTGTCCAGTCTCTCCCTGTACACTCTCACCCCTTTCCCCCTGAGAATTATCAGTCCATTCCCTTTCTGTGCTCCTGATTCTATTATATTCACCAGTTTATTCTGTTGATCAAATTTTTAATTCACTTAATTTTTAGATTCACTTGTTGATAGATATGTATTTGTTGTTCATAATTTTTTGTCTTTTACCTTTTTCTTCTTCCTCTTCTAAAAGAGTACCTTTCAGCATTTCATATAATACTGGTTTGGAGTTGATGAACTCCTTTAGCTTTTTCTTCTCTGTGAAGCTCTTTATCTGCCCTTCAAATCTGAATGTTAGCTTTGCTGGATAGATTATTCTTGGTTGTAGGTTCTTGCTATTCATCACGTTGAATATTTCTTGCCACTCCCATCTGGCCTGCATCGTTTCTGTTGAGAAATTAGCTGACAGTCGTATGGGTGCTCCCTTGTAGGTAATGCACTGTTTTTCTCTTGCTGCTTTTAATATTCTCTCTTTGTCTTTTGCTCTTGGTATTTTAATTATGATGTGTCTTGGTGTGATCCTCTTTGGATTCCTTTTATTTGGGGTTCTGTGTGCTTCCTGGACTTGTAAGTCTATTTCTTTTACCAGATGTGGGAAGTTTTCAGTCATTATTTCTTTAAATAGGTTTTCAGTATCTTGCTCTCTCTCTTCTTCTGGCACCCCCACAATTCTGATGTTGGTATGATTGAAACTGTCCCAGAGTCTGTTTACATTATGTTCACATTTTTGGATTCTTTTCTCTTTTTGCTTTTCCAGTTGAATGTTGTCTGCTTCTTTATATTTCTAATTTTTTACTTGATTCTTGCCTTTCTCTAGTCTGCTGTTAGGACTCCGTATAATATTTTTTATTTCAGTCAGTGTATGTTTAATTTCTATTTGGTCCTTTATCATCTTTATTAGGACCTTTTCCATCTCTAGTTGGCTCTTTTGAATCTCTAGTTGGTCCTTTTTCATCTCCTCTTGGCTCTCGCTAAATTTATCCATCTTTTCTAGCATATTCTTGAAAAACCTTATAAGCGTGGTTTTGAACTCTATATCCAGTCGTTTTTTTTCCCTCCATTTCTTTTGTTTGTGATCCCTTTCCTTGTCTCGGCATTTTCAACATGCTGGGGAAACTTCTGTGTTGAATTCAGCCTTATGATACTAGATGCAAAGCCGCAGAAGCCTCTGTTGAGCTTGCGGGGGGTGGAGTCTCAGGGCTTCAGGGACCGCCTTGCCTTCCAGTCGGCCCCACCCTCCACGGCCCCTGAGTCTCACGTGACTGGGTAATGGCTGGAGCGGTCCTTGTGCGCGCCCGCAGTGCCTCTAACTGCTGCCTTTCCGGCTGCCATGCGCACCCAGGACCACAGTCTAGGTCCCAGGGTTTCCCCCGAAACAGGGGCCCAGTGGACTCAGAAGTGGCACAGTTGGGAGGGTCTGTCTCCCGCCCACTCACGAAAGCCAGCAGCACAATCAGCAATCTGTCCTCAGCGCAGCACCGTGCGCATGCCCGACCAGACTTGATCTTTTGCGGCTCCCCTAAATTTCCATGCACCTCTCCCTCTTCACAGTCCAAACTCCCCCGTATGAGTTTCGGCTGGATCTGGGGTTTAGTGTCATAAGATAAGGGGTTCAATGCCGTTGGGAGTCTCCATTTTCCTCCCGCCAGAGAAAACCAGCCAGGTACTCGGGCACCCGCTCTCTCCGCCCGCTTGTCTCTGTACCTCAGCTTTTTGCAGCTCCTCTGGGTTTCTGTGAGCCCCTCTCTTTCCTTCTAGCTGTAGAACTTACACTCGGCCAGCTTTCCTGTGGTTCTGGATGATGTCGGTTCTGTCTTTTAGTTGTAGTTTTGAAATTGTTGTGCGAGGCAGCAGTGTAGGTGTTTACCTATGCCGCCATCTTGGATTCTCCTCAAACTTTGTCTGTTATCTGTTTCTTAATTACCTGGAAATTTAAAGAGTCCTCAACGTGCTAAATAGAAAATACTCTTTACAGGGTTCTTTCAATTGACCCTAGGTCAAAAGTAGTTGGAAGGCATTTTTCTAAATAATCTGTCCAATTGCTGAAAACAATTATTTTTTTTTCCCCAAGAAATACCTACTTTGTACATGAAAGTCTATACATCAGAGCAAGTCTGTGAAACAGTAGTAGAACTCATTATTGTCTCTTTTTCCAGTTTGGACCTTTAATTTTTTCATCCTAAAATTTCACCTGTTGCCCCTCTTTCCAGAGAAGCTAGTGCCCAATAACCTGTGCTGAGATTCCCTGAATACTTAGGAATGTAGTAGTTTGACACGTTGAATTTGAGAGTGTGATTTCAAAATGAATAAAGTAAGCAGTGAATGTATTCTTTCCTGAAATTAAATAGTCTGTAATAAAAATCAAAGGATTAGTGAATTTGTTCTCTATAGCTTTAAGAGATAAAATAAAGAAAAATCACTGTGAGAAATAGAACCTGAACTACAAAATGAGTCACAGTAGCACTTCAGCATGTTAAATCTGTCTCTCCAGCATTTGCTTTTAAAAAAATCTGACTTTCTCCCTGCTAAGATTGTAGATAAAATTATCAACATTCTTAGAGCCTTATTACTCAAAAAATGTTTCAATCATAAACATCAACTTCACCTGGAAGTTTTTTAGAAATGCATAATCTTAGGCCCTACAATGTACTCACTCTGAATCTGCATTTTAGAAAACCCTTGGGAGATTGTTATGCATATTTAATTATGCCCTAGAAACTATGTAGCTATTTATCACTTATCACCCTTTTCTGCTTAAATCCTCTGATGATCACAAATAAGATATCTAACAGTTGAAATATTCACCTCCATGTGTTTATGCACATTGGCCAGTGTGGATTGAAATGAAAGATAATCAAAAGCACACAACTCCCATGTGGCACATACTGCTCAATGCTTTCATGCGTGCATTTTCTTCTCTAATTTTAGATCAATCTTTGGTAGGCACTCTGACCCTATAGGTGTTGAAAATCTTTCCTTCTAAATCCTTTGGCTGGTCTAATAATTAAATTAAAAACAGATTAACAAGAGAAAATGAATTTCATTTTATACCTATAATAACCCCATAAAAATTTGTAAGACCCAAAGACAGTTGAAACACACACACACACACACACACACATATATGTATATATATATATATATATATATATATATATATATATATCCTATATAATAAAAGCCTAGATGGTGTCACACCCTCACACAACATCATCACAACATGGCTGCCACAGATGCATGGAAGAGGCAGAACCTCACAGCTCTGAGTGTCTTGGAGGAAGCCATTCCTGCCATCTCTGCTGCCTTGTGTGGAGGAAGTGAGTCCCAGCAGAGAAGGTGGGTCATGGAAGGGGAGGGCACTTGTGGGTGATCAGGCCAGCAGCAGAGAACAGTTGGGGGTGATCAGAACCACAGAAAAGGGCAGTTATGGGCAATCAGGATGGCAGGGGAGCAGTTAGGTGTCAAGCTGGCTGACAGGAATAGCAGTTAGGGGCAATCAATCAGGCAGGCAGGCAAGTGGTTAGGAGCCAGTAGTCCCAGATTATGAGAGGAATGTCTGATTGCAGGTTTAGGCCTGATCCCCTTAGGGGTCCCAGATTGGAGAAGGTGCAGGCCAAGCTGAGAGACACTCCCCATGTATGGGTTTCATGTACTGGGCCTCTAGTCTACACTAATAAAAAGCAAACATGCAAATTGACATCACTGTGCTATACCCACCAGCCAATCAGGAGCAAGCATGCAAATTAACCCAACAAAGATGGCAGCAGCCATGGAGCTGGAGTGAACAAGAAGCTTGGGTTGCCCCTGGAAACAGAGGAAGCCAAGCCTCCCACTAACCTGGACCTCTACTGTATATATAATCATCATAAGCTAAGGAGAAGGGGTTAGGTATTTGTGACTTCAAAGGAAGGAAGACAGTTCATAGGAAGAGAAGAACAAAGGTTTGATAAACTGATAAACAGATGTTTGCTCTGCCATGCAAATACATTTATGTCACAAAAAGTTATCTCTGGTAATAGCTCTCTTCATGGTATAAGCCCCCTATCTAATTTATTTCTGGCAGTTAAGAAAGGGGTAAATTCTGCTGGGTCTTAATTACCTTCATCCCACTAGAATATGCATGCCAAAATGGCACAGTTTAGAACATCATATTCTGCTTCACATCAACCTACACTATTGTTGTTATTATTATTACTATTTTTTTCCTTTTTATTGAATTTATGTGGTGAGACTGGTTAAAAAAATTATACAGGTTTCAGGTGCACACTTCCACAACACATAATCTGTACACTGTAATGTGTGTTCACCTATGATTATTATTTTGAAATAACATTCTGCTTCCCTTCAACCCACACCATTGTCATTGTTGTTAATATTTAAATTTCTATAATAAAAGGCTCAAAAGGTAAATTAAGATTGAATGATATCCTAATATTGTACAACTATAGATCTCACTGATTTCAATTTGACTGTTTCATATTATTTCCATAATAATTTTTCTCATATGTATAGTTAATCTTACCAGTTATCTGCTGAAAATCTGTAATAGATTCCCATATGATTTAGGAGAAACCCTTATTGACTTTTTCCTTACATATGTTTCTGTATGTGTTGCTACTATAATTTTAGATTTTTACCAAATTAAATTATTCTAGCTCTTTTTACTTGTTTGTGTATTCTTTCTGCTGCTAAAGCATCCTTACTCCTTTTATTCAAATGATCAACTTCAATTCCTTTTTTAAAACCTATTCTATCAGACCCTCCAAGAAGTCTTCCACACCATCTCAATACAACATAAATAAATCTTGCATCAAACTTTATCAACCATTATCTACTGTTATTAGAATTATTTATTTTCTAACATTCCTACCCTTAGAACCACAATTTTTGGAAAGTAAGACACTTTTTTCTTTCTCACTAGTGTTTAGCTCAGTATGTGGCCTCCAGCAGGCCTTACTTAATGTTTATTGCATGAACTAAGGTAATATAAATATTTAGTAGGACAGAATAGATTTTAAAGATCAATATTTAGGTCAAGTAATGATATTTTAGAAAAAAATGAATTTGGTCCTAATCTGAAAACATTGTATTTCTTCTCCTGACTTCTTGTCACTTTCCTGATATCCATGATGTGATTCCACCATGAGAAGGAGAGCCAAAAATAATCAGGTGGATGCTCTTTTTGATAATAGCTGAAAACGATGTATGAGGAGGTTCCAGTCAAGGAAACAGTATTTGATTTCCATATCATACAAAACAATAAAAATTAGGTTTTATTAAATTTTGTTATGTGATAAGCACATTATTGGTACTTTATAGTTGTCTAGTTAATGTTAATTTTAAAAACCTCTGAAGTTTATATTGTCATTTATTTTATAGATTAGCAAATTGACATTTAGAGAAGTTACTGTGTTTTCCAGGATCACGCCGACTGAAAATGATAGGACCCAGGTTTTTTCCAATTCCAATGTGACTTTGACAGAATTCAGAAACTTTCCACTTCTGCATCACCACTTTAACTCAAATTAAGCATTAGGAGAATCAACCATGTTCCTCTAGGAATGATGCTCTTGGAACTATACTGTAAAGGAAGTGTATCTGTCCTTCTGCAAGCTTTCTGAGCTGGTAACTTATCCTGACACTGACTGGGGTGAGTGTATAGGGGAGGAAATCATGCTTTAAATCACAAATGAAAATAACATTCTTCACAGGATCTTCTCTGATTCCTTCAACTGGAAGTTCTCCAGTTTATATACTCAGGTTCTATTTAAGCATTTTGGTACCTAATTTCAAAATTTTCACTGATAACATATTGCTTCCCACTATCCTTGGGCTACTTCCCAGAGAATCTGGAACATGTCTTGGCTTTTGCATTGAGGTCTTTGGACGTCCATGGAATGTTGCCTTTCACCCCCCGCTTTTCAACCTCTAGACATTTTTGTTTTTGTTTTTTTTTCTCCAGGAAATAGAGTGCAGTGTTCATGGAAATTGTCACTGTTATGCTGAGACAGCTCATGGTCATACTTAAGTGAACCACGACTATAAGTCCATGTGGCACAATTTGTTAAAAATAAATTAAATCGAAGTAAGGTATTAAAGACCTTTAAAGTGTTGCAGCCATTTAATTATTTTGACACATTCTACTACTTAATATTCCCTTAGATTTCATATGTGAAATTTCAGTCTACAATGAATTTTCCAGCCAAGTTTAAAACTCTCAAAATAGAATTTTAATGGAAATGCTAAGATATTCTCAAGTGTAGCAGCATAAAAGCTGCAGCTTTTTAAAAACCATTTCCATCACGGTTTAGACATATGGCAGCTCTTTTTTGGAAGTTTTCTGATGGTATGTAGAATTTGTAGTTACAAATATTCTACCATTAAAATAAGCTCACTCAACTTCACCTTTCTGAATTAACAGAACTTAACTATTCATTGTCAACTGATTCATGAATATAGAACCAAGCTCAATTTAGAACATATGGCCTAAAGATAATAAATTTAAATGCCTGATGTAAAGTAAATTAGAATTGGGATTGTAATGCTGATAGTTTTTCTACAAGACTCTTTTAACATCTGTCCAGAAACTTTAATTTTTTTCAGATGTTTTTACACATATGCTGCTCAAATCTCTATATATGTATTGTAACTTTCCTTTGAGAGAACAATTAAAAAAGTTAGTTATTATTTAAGAATAAAGTGGCATATGTATAAAAACTAAATTGTACAATCATCACTTTTAAAAGGACCTCAAATTTTATTAATGTACCTAAATAACAATATTAAGAAGAAAAACTACATATTTTGGTTGAGGTTTGAGGAGCTAAAATGCCTCTAAATGGATTCCTTTCTTTAAAAAAATCATATCAAATAGGCCTTTCCCTTCAAAGTTTTCCCATGCATGACAGGACCTAGGATTTGCAAATTGGATTTCCTATTATCTCCTGCTGGTACAGTTAGATTCCACCAATGAGAGGGTATTCTCTCAAAATATTAGGGAAATGGAAGAAAAAGGGGATATGATTATTGTTCAACCAACTGCTGAGACCAGGCACATACCTTTGTCAGATGTCAATCATGAGTTTTTGTACAACTTCCATGTTCTCCTGAGAGTCATCCACTTCATTGCTGCAGTCCTGAGTCCTTAGTGAACATAAATGGTAGTTTTTTATAATCTTTACACTCACTGGTTTTGTGAAATTTACTAGGACCTTCCAGATCTTCACTGACCTAGCTTTTCCAACAATTACATAAAATTCTCATTTCTGTTTTAAATCCCTTCTATCTGAAATACCGTTAGTAATTTCTGCATTTGTGATTTAATTGACTGATATATCTACTATATGAATTTAAGATTTGCTTACAGAAATTTGGCTAAATTTCTATCATTTGAATATATTAGTGTATATATACATACACACACACAAATTTAAACCAATTTTTACAATAGTTTAATGGCTTTTCAGTGTTAATTTATATACAATTTAAAGGTAGAAAATGTGTTAAGTATCATTGACAATGTTAACATCAGAAATTAATGGATGTATGGATGGCTCCTTAGCCACCAACATTATAAATGGCACTTTGAAATTATGTAGGACAACTTATCTAGCTAGTATACCTAATTTCCCTGTTACATTGCTGATTTTCTTAAAAAGTCATGCTTCCAAATGTTACAAATGTTTTTAATGGTATACAATTATATCATCTAGTTTTCTTGATTAAATTTGAGGCATAAATATACGGTATACTTGAATACACATATTCACATACACATACACAGTTTCATAGTTGCTTAAAGCCATGTGCATAAACTATGAATTTCACATCTCTATTTCTTCAACAAATGTGTATTGAGTGTGTGCTCAATGCCAAGCACAATGCTAACAGTTGTGTATATCCTCCTACCTAATAAAAGAGTGATATGCAAATTGACCATCACTCCAACACACAAGATGGCCACTCCTATGTGGACACAAGATGGACACCACAAGATGGACAGCAGGGAAGGGCAGTTGTGGGCATTCAGGCCAGCAGAAGAGGGCAGTTGGGAGGCACCAGGCTGGCAACGAAGGGAAGTTAGGGTTGTCCAGGCATGCAGGTAAGGACAGTTAGGGGTCACCAGGCTGTCAAGGGAAGGCAGTTAGTGGCAATCATGTCAGCAGGGGAATAGTTAGGCTCTAATCAGGCTGGCAGGGGAGTAGATAAGGGTGATCAGGCTGCCAGGCAGAAGTGGTTAGGGGCAATTAGGCAAACAGATAGGTGAGCAGTTGGGAGTCCTGGATTGTTAGAGGGATCCCAGATTAGAAAGGGTGCAGCCTGGGCTAAGGGACACCTCCTACCCTGTACACAAATTTCATGCACTAGGCTTCTAGTAAGAAAGAACAAGTCAAATGTTTTTCTGTACCAATAGTTATTACAGACATTAATAATATATAAATGTATAGATGCATAGCTCAGTAGAGAGATATCTATAATCAGAAGAGTGATACTGAAAGTATAAGATATATAGGACAATGACTGATCTAGTCTAGTTGATATAAGGAGTGGGAGACACTGAGCTAATATTTCTCTATAAAATTTCCCTAAGTGAATAATATTTGAGCTGAAATCTGAAAGCTAATGTATGAGTTGTGGTTCATCTAGGGAAACAGAGCCATTATAACGGTTATGGAATCAGGTATACAGTAAAGGTATTAAACCTCACAGTCATGAAAGGAGAGAGGGGAACTGACAGGTAGAAAGGAAGACTTAGAGGATAAGAAAACAAGTTATTAACTTCTTCCTGAAGTTGCTTTCTTGGGTAAACTAGTGGAAGCCTGCAGAAGAATCTGACAAGCTAAGAAAACCCAATCTCCTATGGTAAAAGAAATTTGAGAGAAAACTATTGTTTCTATGTAACTTCTACTTGTTTATGTCTGGGGGTACTGTTAGTTATCAGATTACCAGAAAATGGGTAGAAGAGAGGGACAGGAGTGGAGGAAACAAAGAACAAGTTGGAATATACCTGTACCTGGGCATCTCTCAGCCACCTATGTGACCATAAAAAGACATTTGGAGTATAGTGACTGTTATTTCACTTTCACCTCTCAATTGTCCCACAAGTTGTTCATTGGGCTGGTGTTAAACAGGAATCTACAGGAAAGGAATTTTACACAACATAGGTCCCTATTGAACAAACAATGTAGGTTCAAATAGAAAAATATAGTATACATAAGTAGGAGTAAACTAGATAGAGATTTCAGGAATGGGAAAATAGAAACTAGAAGCAGAGAGAGCAGTATACAATAGTCAACATTTGTATTATTTAATACAAAGTAAAACCTTGCTTATAAGCAACTTTGGAACATAACTCATTTTCTAGTATGATATTTATGAGACATGAATTAAGAATTAAAAGCTGGATTTAAGACTTACATAAAAACTTTTTTTAAAGAAATTAGTATCACAAGCAAAGATAATAAAAGGAAAATCTATTCTTGTCATTTCTAACTTATTTTTAATGAAAAGAATACTAAACAAAAGAACAACTCAAGAGTTAAGAAATGGTAAATGAGAGCTGGCAATTCAGGCCTGCATTGGGTATACTGTATGGAAGCTAAAGTAATCCTGAATTGACTCTCCTCAGAATCTCTGACAGGCACATATATTTGCCTTCCTCTAGACAATTTTCTTTTCGTTTTGTTTGAGACCATGGAATGTTTCACAGTTTCACATTCTTTCACAAAATTCTAATGTATGGCAGAGCAAATTCTTATTTTAGGATTTTCAGAAAGTTTCACAGACTTTGTTCTTTTACTCCCCAATCCCTGCCACCCCTCTTGTTTAATATCTGGCTATTATTTCTAGGACTTATAATGACTCAGGCAATTTTTTATTAAAATATTTATTTTGATTGTTTATTATATATGAGAAGGTGAGGCTGTTAAAACATAACTTTTATACTTCTATTAATACATAGTAAGCAACAAGAAAAAAAAACAGCCCTTTAAAGGAAAAAAAATCAAGACTTTTATTCCAACTAGAAGATATGGTACCATTTGGCTTTTATTCAATTTTAATGAAAACATCAGTGAGAAACCTCAATACCATATGTTTTATCTCATTTAGTCAATGAAGTTGAACCAAAAGAAAATTAATAAAACATCATGTAAAAGTAGTTAGTATGTAATTTTAAATTTAAATTAACATAGCAATAGCAGTATCTGATCTCTTCTTTATTTTTTTATTTTTTCAAATGAGGGAGTATACAAATGAGGCAATTGCAATTTGTAGACCTCATGAATATTTCCCAAATCAGATGTGAGTTATGAGAAAGAGTAAGACAATTCCATTTTCTCATATTTCTAATTTTTTTATAAAGTCTGTACCAATTTTTTTCAGTAATATAGTGAATGTTAAAAGGACCTAATACAGTCAATGAACTATTTTTTATTTAATAATAGTAAGAAAAATATTCTTCAATGCAGCTCAGATTCTTTGGTTTTACTTGATCTCTGTTCTCAGTTTATACTTTTAAGGGAAAATCACATGACAGAATATGTAACAGATACCAAAATACAGGATGGGGCAAAAAAAAGGTTTACAGTAGTTTGTATGCAAAATAATACCATAATTAATAAATGATAATACAAGAATAAACTGTTTTACAGACTCATAACTGTAAGCCTACTTTTTCCCTGCCCTATATTTTTAAACTAGAAAGAATAATATACATGCACAACCAACCTTAACCCTCCCAACAAAGTATGAGAAAAAAACTCCTTCTCTTTCATGTAAACCTATAGAGTGTTTTTCAATATGAGCTTATAGTGAACTCAATCTGTGCTCAAATATTATTGAGAATATTTGATAAGATAATCCAAGTACGGTCACTATAAATTGTAGGAATAAGTCCCATTTTCAATAAATGTATACTATTAAAACAATATTTTGCATACACCTCCAAAGTCCTTTAATATTACCTTATGTTTTTTTGTAGATAACATAGATAATTGTTAGCAGACATAATGCCTCTTATGAACTCCAGTCAAGTCACATTGGATTAAATATTTCAATTCAATTTAAGAAATATATATTGAGTAACTGCTTTGTGCCATGTTCTTTTTTTAAGTGATTAGAATAAATCAGTGAATAAAACAAATAACAAAGTTCTGCCTAGTGATTTTCCATTATAGATATCCTTAAGTGTTTCACCTATATTTTTTCAACTCAAATGCAAATTATTAAAATCAAATTCTTCACCTTCATTAATGGTGTTACTATTCTTGCCCTTCCTGTTTTTCAAAACATCTCAAGTATCTGAACTGCATTTCTCATCTTTTTTTATACCTCTTTTTGCAATTAGTTTCCAATTCGTTAGTTCATCATTTGTAGTTATTTTCACATCCATTGCAGAAAATGTGTTTCCCATTTCCTGATATCCATTCCTTTATTATTTAAGGTATTAATTTATTGAGTGAATGTGTATTAAACATTTGTAGTTTGTACTATATATCATGCCTGAACTCTTATGATAATTAGGATATCTTTATCTCTGAAACTTTATCTAATTTATTCTTTTGTGTAGCTCTGATCAAAATTTTTAATTTTTTATTATCTTCAGTTACAGTTTAAATTCAATATTATTTTGTATTAGCTTCAAGTGTACAGCATAGTGGTTATACAATCATATACTTCACAATGTTCCCCCTAATATTTCCATTACCCACATGGCACCATACATATTTATTACAATACTAGAGGTCCAGTGCACAAATTCATGCTCAAATGGGGTCCCTCAGCCAGGCTGGCAATTGGGGCCAATCAGAGTCCTCTTGCCCAGTCCAGGGGGGAAGGGCTGCGGGAGGTTAGCCAGTCATGAGAGGTTGGCTGTGGGAGCAAACTGACAACGAGGAGGCAGCTCCTGCATTGAGTATCTTCCCTCTGGTGGTCAGTGTACATCCTAGCTACCAGCCAGTCATCTGGTCATAACAGTTGCTTAGGATTATATATATATAAAATCTAGTCATATATATATATAGTCTAGAGGCCCAGTACACAAAATTCATGCACTCAGCCCCACTTGTGCCCTCTCATAGTATGGGAGCCCCATGATTGATCACCCCAAAGAGGTAAGCCCCACCCATCCAGCCAGGGCTCCATAATGAATCGTCCCCACAGAGGGAGGCCCAGGCTAAATACTCAGCAGTGTCACTACTGAGGAGCCTAGGCATCCCTCTTTGGGGAGATCATGGAGCCCCCCAATTGATCAATCACACTGCTGACCAGTGGCCTGCGCTTTCCTCTGCAGGGCAATCATGGGGCAATGGACGGGCCCCTGACCAATCACATTGCACCCACCTTGGCTGGCCTGGCTCCAGTGAGTGTCATAGCACTGTCACCTGGAAGGCCATCCAGATGGTTGTTCTGCTGTTCAGTTGATTTGCATATTACACTTTTATTATTATAACTATGTTCTCTATGCTGTACTTTGCATCTCCATGACTATTCTGTAACTACCAGTCTGTACTTCTCAATCCCTTCACTTTTTCATGGAGTCCTCATAACCCCTCACCTGTGGTAACCATCAGTCTACTTTCTGAATCAATGTGTCTGTTTCTGTTTATTCATTTATATTATTTCTTAGATTTTACATAAAAATTAAATCATATGGTATTTGTCTTTCTCTGACTGACTTATTTCACTTAGCATAATCCAAGTAAGGTAATTGTAAATTCTATGTCCACCGTGGCATTATTGCAAGATAGTTCTTTTATTTTAGAACTAGTTTCATCAACTGTCAGTGACTTCCATGTGCCAGAAGTATAAAGGTAATTGACAGCATTATCTTCACATTTTCTTGTTCAATGTCTGTTTTAACTGTATTAACTTTTTTACTTAATGGAACCTTTATTCCAGAAAGATGGTATCTTTTACCAATCCTCAAATGCACCTTTCTAGTTTTCTCCTTTGAATTTTTAATGCAAAAGTAAAAATACTTTCCCAATTTTTCTATATAAACCTGATCAATCAGTTAAAACCATGTTTAGATCTTGCCTCTTCTATGATGTCTTTCCTAACATTTCAATAATAATCTGAACAGCCCTTCTATCACATTTCAATATCACTAAGCACCTTTATTTTTTAGTTAATCTTACACTGTTGAAATGTCTACCTGTAATCTATCAGTGTGATGTACATCTCACAGATGCCAATCTATGAATTTATACTTTACCTTATCCTTAATGATATTGATTCACAAAGACTTAATGAGTTTGATGACAAAGATTTTAAATAAAATGAATCAAAATGAATAAAATTTACTAGATGAAAATTTAGCACCTAATGTAAATAAATGTTAGAAAAAGGCGAGCTGGATAAAAATGTGCATAGGACAAGAATGTGTCAATCTATTAACATACATTTAACTCTAAAATCCAAGTAGCTAAGAGAAAGAATTTCATGATTGGTTATATGATTCATGGTATATCAATGTAATAGCTGAAGTATGGCTTTGAATCACAATTGCATTGTTGAAACCAGAGAAATGTATGATTTCTATGCATCCTCACAGAAAATGCAGTATGCATGTAGTGAATAATATCCACAATCCTGTAAAATACAGAAATTAGTTACTTAGAAGTTTTTTTAAATAATATTTTTTCAAACTAAGATTATTAGACCTTGTTAAAATATAACTCAGGAAATAATTTGACATTGGGATTAAATTGAATCTGTTTCATATATGTAACTCTTATGTTGCCTGTATAGTCTTAGTTGCTCTTAGAGAAAAGGCCTGTACAGCCCTAATAAAAACTTTAGAACATATATGGGATCTGATGGAATATCTCCAATATTCCTCATTATTCTATAGTTTAAGGAATTTTCAACAGTGATTTAACTGAGTTCAATTTATATCCTGCATGCTGACAGTAGGATTTAAGCATGTGTAAAATGTAACTACTTTTAAAAAGAAATTTTTTAATTGGAGAGAAATGTTGTATAATAAAATACTCTTGTGTGGTGACTACATGTTAAAATTGCAATAAATAGAAATTTAATTTGAATTAAATCTAAAACTTTATTAAAATTTATATATTTTTTAAATTTAAATGATACAATAACAATAATAATTTAAACCTAAAAACTGAATAAAATTTTTCAGAGTATACTAACAAAACAGAATTGGAAAAAAATGAGATGAATTTAAATACAATATATATTGGGATTTTGGTAGCATTAATAAATATTGTATCTATAAGAACTTTCTGAGTTCAGGTGATGGAATTAAAAATAAGAAGAAATAACCTTGAAGGCAATTATTCTTTTCTGGTTGCAAGGTTTAGTGGAAAAATATGATTAAAGGAAGTTGTCCTGTATAAAAAGATTTTAAAAAAGAGAAACAGAAAATAAATTTAAAAATAAAAATGAAACCCTAACTGGTTTAGCTCACTAGATAGAACATCGGACTCAAGAATCCCAGGTTCGATTCCAGTCAAGGGCTTTTACCTTGCAGGCACATACCCAGTAGGGTGTGTGCAGAAGGCAGCTGATCGAAGTTTCTCTCTCATTGGGGTTTCTAACTCTCTATCCTTCTCCCTTCCTCTCTGTAAAAATATATATATATATATTAAAAAAATGAAAAACAGAAAACCTAAAATCAGTAGGCAATATAAGACTTAATAAATAAGTGTATCTATTATAAAGGACACATTTGAAATGTGTTTTTAAAATGTGTAACAATATAAGAGATTTATCAAAAATAAATTGTCTCAAGAAGGTTGAATATAAATACTGTTCAAATACACTATAAACAGATGCAAAAATATAGTAATATTGTGAGTAATGAAATTATAAATATGTTTGTCAATATATCTTCTATGGCAAGAGAAACAAAGAAAAAATAAACAAATGGGACTATATCAAGATAAAATCTTCTGCACAGAAAAAAAAAATCAAGAAAACGAAAAGGGAGCCCATTGTATGGAAGAACATATTTGCCAATGATACTTCCGATAAATGGTTAATATTCAAAATATATAAGGAACTCATACAACTTAACAAACAGAAGACAAACAATATTTAAAAAGTGGGAAAATAATCTAAATAAGCACCTCTCCAAAGTGGACATACAGATGGCCAAGAGATATATGAAAAAATGCTCAAAGTCACTAATCATCAGAGAGTTACCAATTGAAATGAGGAGATATCTTTTCATACCTGTCAGAATGGCTACCATTAACGTATCAACAAATGACAAGTGCTGACAAGGATGTGGAGAAAAGGGAGCCCTAGTACACTGCTAGTGGGAATGTAGACTAGTACAGCCACTAGAGAAAACAATATAGAGTGTCCTCAAAAAATTAAAAATGCAACTGCCATTTGACTCAGTGGTACCATTTCTAGGAATATATCCTAAGAATCCAAAAACATCAGTCAGAAAGACTATATACCTATATGTTCATAGCAACATTATTTAGAACAGCTTAGATTTGGAAACAGCCCAAGTGTCCATAAGTAGATGAGTGGATGAAAAAGCAGTGATACATTTACGTAATGGAATACTATGTAGCAGTAAAAAAAAAAAGGAAAGATTTCTTACCCTTTGAGACAGCATGGAGGGACCTGGAGAGTATTATACTAAGCAAAAGTAAGCTTTTAGAGAAAATAAGCTATCACATAATCTCACTTATATATGCAATCTAAAGAACAAAAGAAACTGATGAACAAAATAGATCTAGAATCATAGAAACATGAAACTGACTGGAATCTCAGAAAGAAGGGTTGGTTAAAGGGTGAAAAGTGATTAACCAAAGAAATTATATGCATACTAGAGGCCTGATGCACAAAATTCATCCAAGAACAGGCCTTCCTTCCCCCTGCTTCCCTCTGGCACCTGGGACCTGGGCTTCTCTCGCAGCCCCAGCTTTATCCAGAAGGTTGTCTGGTCTAATTAGCAGATATGCCTAATGCATGGACACAAAAACTAGTGTGGTGAAGGTCTGGGGTTGGATGCTTGTTTGGACTAGAAAGGGTCAAAGTAGAAATCCATGGGACAAGTTTAATACTTACAATAATAAAGATAAATTTTAAAAAACAAAAATATATATTTAGAATATGTGATAAAAATTAGCATTTAATCATACCAAAGAAGTGACCTTTTATTTACCAAAGGAATAATATAATAACAATATATAAGTGCAATGACTTTTGTACAACCAAGAAGCAATAAAATACATAAAGGAAATCTGATACAAATATAATGACAGAATAAAACAAACAAAATTATAATGAAAGTTATCAACCAATAATAAGTCTTACATCAAAGAGAGAAAATTAGACAGTGTTATGAGACACACAAAAGCATATCTTGCAAACTACAATAAAAAATTGGATGATTAAAATAGAATAGATGTCACCTAGCTGGCAGTGCCTCAGTCGTTGAACATCAACCCAGGAATCAAGAGGTCACCTGTTTGATTCCTGGTCAGGGTACATGCCCGGGGTCGTGGGCTGAATCCCCAGTGGGGGCGTGCAGGAGACAGCCAATCAATGATTCTCTCTCATCATTGATGTTTCTATCTTTCTCTCCTTTCCTCTCTGAAATCAATAAAAAAATTAAAATAAATAAATAAATAAATAAATAAAATAGAATAGATGATTGTTCTACATATTAGGCAATTTTAAGGCTATTAACATTAAGTTAATTTCTTGCTATATTAAATAAGAATATCAGAATGTTTCTCTGCCAAAAGAGAACTATGAAAAGGGCTTTGTCAAAATGGTCACATTGGAATCATCTTATGACATTTGCATGTTCCTAGAGATGTTTGAGGCAAGGCTGGTATTTTGCCTTAGTATTTGGAGGTGACCTGTTTTCTTCACTTGAATTTTTATCAGGTATTATTCTTTATCCTTCAAATCCAATGTTTTCATCATAATATATCTGGTTGAAGATTTTAAAATACGTTTTTGTTAATAAAATGTTAGACTTTCCTTCATTTTAATGAACTATTCTTTCATATCTTCAAATATGTTCCTTGATTTGCTTTTTAGTTTACTTTGGCAGTCATGTCTATTACCAATCTGATGGATCAGCCTCATCTATCCTCCATGCAAATTATCTTATGTTTCATTAACTTATCTCTTTTGGCAGTGCATTCAATTACAACTGTTTTCCACATGGTTTTCTATATCGTTTATTGTGGGTTTTCTGGCAGTACTGTTGATATATTTGTCTTTGAAGTAAATTCTGAAACCCTTCCAATTTAATTCCCTTTTTATCTTTTATTTTATAGATTTCATTAAAAATTTCCTTGAGTGTGCAATTATACAAATGTGTCTTCCTTTCCTATGGTATTCTTTCAAAAGTGTATTTGCATTTTACAAATATTTGTATAGTCTCATATATTCTTTTTTTTTATTAATCCAATTAACATTTGCAATTTTCACAACACTATTGTTGAAATGGATTTTTCATTGTTCCCTCTCTATTTACCTGAGCATGATGTCAGTTTCTTTGCTCCATAAAGGACTGCCTGTATGCCAATGGTTTCTCAAAACCTATTCAGCAATGCAATTGCTTGAAGCAAGCATGAAAGGACTGGGTTTGAGAATAGCAGTAGTTAGGAAATTTTTCACACTATGCACTTTTCTTTTCTGTGTTAAAATCTCTCTCTTATAGTATACCTTTGCTAAATTGAATGTAAGTCCCATATATAAGAAAGTGTATTTCAGATTTATATTTGTTCATTATTTTAGGGTATGTCAGCTTCTTTCGTGGGAGGTTAAGTTTGGAAATGCTTTATAATATCTTGAATTTCCATTTGGTTTCCCTCATTAAAATAGAAGTATAATGCATGAGAAACACAGAGAAATATGCAAGGTTGCAATAAGACACCAACTTTGTTAATGAGAATTAATTAAAGTTAGAAAGCAATCCATTAAAAACAATTAACATTAATCACAAAAATGCCACATTGCAAAGCACTGGCCAAAGGCTGAATTTAAAATAGGATGTATCCATAATAAAATAAAACAGTTAAAAATATGGAATCAGGATCTGTTAATTACAGAGAGTCAGGCAAGAGTAAAGAAGACCATTTTTAGAGACCAGCCTTATCAGTTCTTATGAAAAATCTAGGTGGAGCAGTTGTCCAATTGAGGGTTTCTTGCTTTTACATCTTGTAAGATAAGTATCACAGGTATAAAAAGTATCAATTATTTTGATCTGAAGTAGCTTACACATACATTTTTTAATATAGTTAATGGTTAAATGGGAGATTTTATTTCATTTGAAGATATTCCTTTTATCCGTATTTTCTGGTAGCTAATTACCACTGTCATTTTTTATAATGTGTGATAAAATATTGTTTCCTGAATATAAGTTTAATATTGTATAATGAGTAGATCCATGAATAACAATGTAGCTGTCTTTTCCTATTTACAATATAAGACTTTCCAGGTAAACAATAGAAATATGAATACATTTGAATTTATCTGTGAAATATCTTATTAAAAGAAAAACAATCCTTGAAAATTGGCAGCTGATTAGGCAGACCTATCATGCACCTCGACCCGGGGCTAGTCTGGAATTATAACTAAATTGGAGAACATTCATCTGGAATCACCAACTGAGGTCCACCTGAGGAGGAAGGACCTGGAGACCTGTAGGAAGAGATAAGCAGGTCACTAGAGGAGCTGACCCAGCTTCCAGGGGTGTGGCAAGGTGAGCAGGCTGAGAGAGGAGGAGAGTCTGCTCTTTCAGCAGAAGCCCAAGTAAAATCCAGCTGCTGGCCCCAGGGAATCTGGAGCTGGTAGACCCAAGCCAGTCAAGGAGAGAGAGATCCACAGTTTCATGGTTTTTGTTTGTTTGTTTTTTAAATTGAGAGCACTGGATTTTTCATTTGCAGCTTGTCACCTAACGCTTTGGTTCAGGGAGGGAGACTTGGATTCAGGGACCTAAGGTGAGGCTGGGGTAGCAAATATTGTGGGGAGACGTGAAAAAGCAGCAGCCAGGAGTATTGGGTCATAGCCCCCCAAATGAAATGGTCATTATTTCCTGAGATGAGCTCACTACTCCCAATAGTCACAGGGCAGGAAAGGAAAACAAACAAACAAATAAACTGAGTGATTTGAGAAGTAGGAGACAAAACACAGAGAGTCCAGCAGATTAAAAGGGGGAGGTTTTAATCTTGAGCCCTTGGACAAAATTCGCTGGCTCGTGGGTAGGCCCAGGAAGTTCGCACCAAAAGGGGGTGTCTGTACTTCTTTTATACAGCTGTTTAGTGGGGGAAGGGGGAGGGCATGAGAGGTGTGGAATTTCTGCCTCCAGTCAGGGGGGTCTAGGAAGGCCCCAGTTATCTCTGTCATCTACCTTGCAGCTGCATGCATTGGTTCTGGACTTCCCCCCTACCTTGACCTAATACAAACAACACCCTAGGTGATACAGCCTGTCCTACCCTCAGAGGCCCTGCATGCCACACCCTGCATTTTAACCTTTGCAGATGAAGCAGAAACAGAGGCCATGCAGTCTCTGGAGCATCAGTGTCTGGCCTGGGAGAGGGACTGTCTGCCCACTATCTGGGAACCAAGCTGATAACTTCCCTGCGTAGAAGAGCTGATAAACACTCCAGGCTTCCAGCAGACTCCACTGGCCTCATAGAGGTATTCACTGTCAAGCCAAGGGAAGGGTAATATTTCAGCCCATTTATGGATCGGCACTGGGACAGGGAAATATACCCACCACATTCCCTGAAAGCTAAACAGCTCCTCCCTTGCCTAAAGCCCTTTCAGAAAGGAACTCCAGTGATTGAGATTGACAGTTAACTAGTAGGCAAATGAGGGCAGAAGGAGAACCCAGGGAACCAGGGAAAGTGTGCTGACCCAGCCCTCCACCCATGTTGCTAACAAACCTGCTTTAGAGGGAAGATTTAACCCTGTTGGGTGCAGCCAAGGCCTGTGGAGACACAACCAGTGGATCAGTGGATTGCTTCCAGCTTTTAGCAGGGTGCTGAAAGCCAAAAGACACTGCTTGACAGTGATTAGCATCTAAGTACCTCACAGGAAGCCCAGAATTGGCAGAGAGAACAGAATAGTAGGATCTAAGGGTGCTACCATAGGATGCCAAACTCAGCTGAAACAAATGGCATTTTACTTTTATTTTTTACTTTTTTCTCTTTTATTTTTTAAAATTTTCCCTTTCCTTTCTTCCATTTTTAAATTTGTATTCTTTACCTATTTTCTTTGTTTGTTATTATTCTAGTCTTTGTTGTTTCATTCATATACTATTTTTCCTCTTTCTTTTTCCAAGTCAATTTTTTTTCCACTACTCATTTTATTTTTCATTCTCACTTTTCTTTTTCTCCTGCATTTTCATTTATTTATCTTTCTTATTTTAGGTCTATCTGCTTTCTCCTCTATTTTCATTTTCATTATTATTTCTTCTTTTCTTTGCTTTGATTTCCTCTTCTTTTAATCTTCCTTTATTTTAAAATGTTTTCCTTCCCCTACTACTCTAATTCTTTGTTCTTATTTTGTTTATTTCATTTCTGCATTTACATATTTCTTCCCAACCCCTTTTGTGTTTTTTTGTTTGTGCTTTTTCTTTGTTTTGTTTTCTCCTTGTATTTCTTTCTTTTTTCTCTAATTCTTGCACTCTTTCCTAATTTTCTATTATCTGGAGATTGCTTTTGTTTTGCTATAGTGGTCTTTTATATGTTTTTCTTTTGTTTCATGTGTTGTTGTACTGTGTTTTGTTTAATTCAATCAGCAATTCAAAAACAGCTTGCACGACATAGTCATGGGTGTATCACATAGTCAGCCAGCCTGAAGGAGACTCCATCCATGAATGGGACAGTAACATTTAAGACCCAACTACAACAGGAGAACCCAAATAACTCAAGCATGGGGCTTTTCTAGAGATCCCAGTTCAGGGGACCCAAGAAATCACACCACTGGGTCCCACAGAACATCAGCTAGATAAGACCACACCACAAAGTGTGGGAGAATTAGCAGTTTTTTCTAATATATAGAAATAAACATAAACACCAAAACTGGGGAGACAAAGAAACAAATCCTAAATCAAAGAAAAGGAGGAATCACCAAAAAAGGAACTAAATAAAAATGGAAGCAAGCAATTTGCCAAATAAAGATTTCAGAATAATGATAAGTGTGCTCAAATAATTCAGGGAGAACTACAAGCAACTTAATGAGAATTATAAGGAACTTTATTAGAATAATAAGGGACATAATGAGAGCTACACTAACTTGAAAATAGAGGTTGAAACATTAAATAAAAATCAATTGGAAATGAGGAACCATAAAGCTGTAATAAAGAACACCCTGGAAAGATTCAATAGTAGACTAGAAACTGAGGACTGAATCAGTGAATTAGAATACAAGCTAGAAAAAAAAATCCATTCAGAGCAGCAAATGGAGGGGAAAGAAAAAACAGAAGAGTCTAAGGGAGCTTTGGTATAACATGAAATGTAACGACATTCACGTTATAGGAATATCAGAAGGAGCAGAATCTGAGAAGGGAATAGAGAACCTGTTTGAAGAAATAATGGCAGAAAATTTTCCTGACCTGGTGAAGGAAAACATCACTCATGTTCAGGAAACACAGAGTCCAAATCAAAATGAACCCCAAAAGACACACACATAGGCACATATAATGAAGATGGCAAACATTAAAGACAAATAAAGAATTTTAACTGCTACATGAGACAGTATGTTACCTACAAGAGAGCTTCCATTAGACTATCAGCTGACTTCTCAATAAAAACAGTTCAGGCCAGAAAGAAATGGCATGAATATACAGAAGCTGAACCTAAGACTACTATATCCAGAAAGCCTATCTTTCAAAATTAAAGGTGAAATGAAGAGCTTCTCAGACAAAAAAAAAAAAAAAAGCTAAAAGAGTTTATTAATACCAAAACAGCACTGCAAGAAAGGCTAAAGGGAATATTGTAAGAAGAAATAGAGAGAAAGGTCAAAACTGGTTTGGCTCAGTAGATAGAGCGTTGTCCTGCAGATTGAGGGGTCCCGGGTTCGATTCCATTCAAGGGCATGTACCTTGGTTGTGGGCACATCCCCAGTAGGGGTTGTGAAGGAGACAGTTGATCAATGTTTCTCTATCCTAGATGTTTCTAACTCTCTATCCCTATCCCTTCCTCTCTGTAAAAAAATCAATAAAATATAGTAAAAAAAAAAAAAAAGAAATAGAGATAAAGAAAAGAACCCAAGCATAAAGAATAAAGATAGAAATATATAAATACCTATCAATAATAACCTTAAATATAAATGGCTTAAATGCTTCTATCAAAAGATATAGGGTAGATAAATGGATCCAACAACATGACCCCTATATATTCTGTCTACAAGAGATCTCCCTCAGAACAAATGACTCACATAGAATGAAAGTGTAGAGATAGAAAAACATTTTTTAAGCAAATTTAGATAATAATAAAAAAAGTTGCAGTACCAACACTCATATCTGACAAAATAAACTAAAGGCCATAAAAAGAGATACGAAGGCCACTTTATAATACTAAAAGTATCAATACAACAAGAGGATATAACTGGTAAACATATATACATAGGAGCATACAAATTTAAAATAAAAACACAAACAAATCTTTTAGGAGATTTTAAGAGAGAAATGGACATCTATATAATCATAGTTGGATACTTTAATATCCCAATAGTATCAATGTATAGGTCTTCTAGACAAAATATCAAGGAAACAGCAATCCTAAATGACCCAGTAGATCAGATGGAATTAACTGACATATTCAGAATATTCCACCACAAAGCTACAGAATATACATTCTTTCCAAGTGCACATGAGACATTTTCAAAGAGAGACCACATGCTAGGACACAAGCTACATCTCTATAAATATAAGACTGACATCATTTCAAACATTTTCTGGGATTATAATGGGATAAAATTAGAAATCAACTATAATAAAAATAAAAAACTCTCAGAAATGTTCAAACACATGGAAGCTAAAAGGGCATCCAAATTGAAAAAAGAGAAAGTAAAACTATCATTATTCACAGATGACATGATAGTGTATGTAGAAAATCCTAAAGATTCCACCAAAAAACTATTAGATTTAATAAATAAATTTGGCAATATAGTAGGATACAAAATTAACACCCAGAAATTGATGGTATTTGTATATACCAAAAATGAACTTTCAGAAAGAGAAATGCAAAAATAATCCTATTTTCCATATTAACAAAAAAATTAAGATACTTGGGAATAAACTTAACCATGTAGGTAAAATACCTGTATTCAGAAAACTACAGGGCATTGAAAAAAAAAAAGATAAAGGAAGAACCAACATTAAAATGTCCATATTACCCAAAGCAATCTATAAATTCAATACAATCCCTATTAAAATGTTAATGGCATATTTAACAGATCTAGAACAAACATTACAAAAATGTATATGAAACCAAAAAGACCCAGAATAGTCACAACAATCTTAAAAAAGAAGAACAAAGTTAGAGGAATCACAATACCAGATATCAAGTTATACTACAAAGCCACTGTACTCAAAACAGCCTGTTGCTGGCACAAGAACAGTAATATAGGTCAATGGAACAGAACTGAAGACCCAGAAATTGACCCAAGCCATTATACTCAATTAATGGTTGACAAAAAAGGCAAGAGCACACAATAGAGTTGACAGTCTCTTCAATAAATGGTTTTGGGAAAATTGGACAGGTCCATGCAAAAACAAACAAACAAAATGAACCTAGATCACAAACTTATATCATACACAATAATAAACTAAAAATGTATAAAAGACTTAAATGTAAGTCATAAACCATAAAAATCTTAGAAGAGGCCATAGGCAGCAAAATTTCAGAGATCTCTCATAGCAATATGTTTACAGATACGTCTCCTGGGGCAAAAGAAACTAAGGAGAAAATAAACAAATTAGACTACATCAAAATAAAAAGCTTCTGTACAGCAAAGAAACCACCAAAAATCTGAAAAGAGAGCCTGGTGCATGAAATAACATATTTGTTAATAATACATCCAATAAGGGGTTAATTTCCAAAATATAAGGAAGTCATACAACTTAAAGGAAGATTAACAATCCAATTAAAAATGAGCAAAGAATCTAAATAGACACTTCTCCAAAATGGATGTACAGAAGGCCAAGAGACATGAAAAAAATGCTCAGTCACTAATATGCAAATTAAGTGACAATGAGGCATAATTCCACAGCTGTCAGAATGGCTATTATCAACAACTCAACAAACAATAAGAGTTGGTGAGGATGTGGAGAAAAGGAACCCTAGTACATTGCTGGTGGGAATGGAGACTGCTACAGCCCCTGTGGAAAACAGTATGGAGTTTCCTCAAAAAATTAAAAATAGAACTTCCATTTGACCCAGTGATCCCACTTCTAGAAATATATCCCGAGTTAACAGAAACACCAATCTGAAAGAGTATATGTCCATAGCAGCACAATTTACGATAGCTAAGATCTAGAAACAGCCTAAGTGCCTGTCAGTAGATGAGTCAATAAAAAAGAAGGATCTCTTACCCTTTGAGACAGCATGGAGGGACCTAGAGTGTATTATACTCTCTAGTGAAATAAGCCAGTAGGAGAAAAATAAGTATCAAATGATCTCATTCATATGTGGAATCTAATGAACAAAATAAACTGATATACAGAATAGATACACAAACATGAATGCATGGAACAGACTGATGATTTCATAGGAAAGGCAGGGGTGGAGTGAGAGGTTGGTTGGGGAGTGATTAACTGGGAAACTTATATGCATACTAGAGACCCAGTGCACAAATTTGTGCATGGGTGGGGTCCAGCCAGCCCACCCAATGGGAGCTGATTGGGCCAAGCCCGGAGTGGGGAGGGGATGTGGGAGGTTTGTCAGCCCCGTCCCCTAATCAGTCTGGTTGACTGTTGCAGTGCGTGTCATAGTGACTGGTCATTCTGGTAGTTCTGGCATTCTGGTTGCTGGCTTTATATATATATAGATATGGACACAGAAAAGATAGTTGTAAAATCCTGGGAGGGGCAGGTGTTGAGGGGCATCAATAGGAAAAAAAAACATAATAGAGAAATAAAGGGGATGTCTGTGATATTTTCAACAATAAAGGAGAAGAAAAAGAAAATAAAAACAAATCTATGTCTCATTTTATGGGATTTGTAAGTCCTGATGCTCACTGGTCAATCTGTGAGTGGATGTCTATAGATAGATATGGAGATAGGAAACCTGCCAAACAGAATTTTCCCCCTACACAGGGAAATGGACACTTTGAAAGAGCAATGCAGACATAAAGCACAAACCTCAAGGATTTGAAGTTTGGCAAATCCAGTAGTAAGACATGTTTTAAACTTACGCTGAGAGAGAGATAGAAACACCAATGATGAGAGAAAATCATTAATTGGCTGCCTCCTGCATGCTTCCCACTGGAAATGGAGCCTGCAGCCCAGGTATATGTCCTGACCAGAAATGGAACCTTGACCTCCAGGTTCATAGGTCAATGGTTAACCCTTGAGCAATGCTGGAAGAGCAATAAAGCTTCTTTAAATGTAAAGAACTTCCTGAGGTGATTTGCCTCAGTTGTTCAGTGAGTGGACCTGGAGTTTGACTTTTGCCACAGGCAAGCTGTATGGATACCATTGGTGACTGACTGTTCAGGTGGGGAGAAAGTTGTGGTGACCCCTTTCACTAACTGCTTTAGGACACACCTGTAGAACTGCAGTGGTATCTGTTCATAAATCGTTTCCATTGAAGGCAAATTTAAATAGGCATTTTTAAACACATCTCTTCTTCTTCAAGAGAGAGAGAAAAAAATATATATATATATATGAAGCCATGGTGTGAGTGGGCCTTGAGATTTCTTGAATAATAGCTCCTATTCAGCGACTCTAGCCCAGTGGTCTGCAAACTGCTGCTCCCTAGCCACATGCGACTGGCGATCCACGGTTTGCCGCTCTGTTGACTAATGACTTTGCCGACCACTGGAATAGGGGCTTAATCACAAGGAACAACAACAGCCTGTAATTATTGGAATTGAGAGTCTAGCTCAGTGGTTGGCAAATTCTAGGTCAACAGAGCTGCAAACTGTGGCTCACGAACCACATGTGGCTTGCGAACCGTAATTTGCCAACCACTGCTCTAGCCTATTTCTCAATCCCTATTACTTGGTTCTTCATGTCTTCTCTGTATTATGCTCCAATAGAAAATACTCTCACAATTCCCAAAAAGGTAATGTGGATTTTTGTATGTCAGTCTCGGACTATCAATTGCTGCCTTCTTATCTATAGTCTATCGTCTAAACCCACCTTAGAATTCATATCTTCTGAAAAAACCTATGCTGACATTCCCTCTAGTGAAACAAGCTCTCATTTGTGATACCTTGTGTCTTTGATTACAATTTTTACTGCAATATAATTGCCTATCTTATATTGCCTCATTGTTAGAATCTTTGTAGTACTTACCTCTGTTATCTTTGATAACTTGCAGAATGCAGAATAAATTATAGGTATTCCATAATTTAGTTAAATACATTAGCTAAGATATTTAGCACCTATTGTATATGTAGGCAGAATAGAAATATTGCCATTTGTGACAGTGTGGATGAACTATTGTACTGAGAGAAACAAATCAGAGGACAAATACCATATGATTTATATGTGGAATCTAGAAAGCAAATAAAGAAAGCAAAACAGAAATGACTCATTGATAAAGAGAACAAACTGAGGTTTGTCAGAGAGGAGTGAGGTGTGGGTTAGGTGAAAGGCTGATTGTGAGGAAGCAGGGGACTTGGTTAGAATGTCTGTAAGGAGGATTATCCAAAAGGACGGGGGCAACCCCTACCTTGACTTTTCCAAACAAGTCCGATCCCCCTGGGTGTTTTGCTAAGTTTAGTCTTTAAAGATATGACCTTGTAGAAGCATATACTTTCTCAAGGATAGTTACCCTGCTGATTATATCTAGAGATTAATTTGAGTTCAAGTTGTTGTTACAATAAAAAGTCAATGCAGGCTAACAGGACTGCTTTTACTACTCAAGTAAGAGTCTCTTAGCCCTCTCTTTCACAGAAACCTGTGCCAGAGTTATCTATTCATCCATTGCTCAGGGTCTGCTGGTCAGCTCCAGCAGCTGACGGGGAATAAGAGGTTCAAATTTCCAGTTATAAAATAAATAAGTCCTGAGAGTGTAATGTACAGCATGGAGATTGTAGCCTATATTGTAATAACTTTGAATGATAACAGATGATTATGAGGTTAATCTTGGTGATTACTTAGTAAAGTATATAAATTTTGGATAACTATGTTGCTCACCTGCAACTCATATAATATTGTATATCAACTATATTTTAATTATAAATAAATAAATACAAAAATAAATTCCCCAACATAGGTCAAAGGTGGTTATTTGTTGCTATTTTTGACCATGTTATGCATTACTCTGAATGAAGCTAATACAGAAGGATGTGATTTTATTAAAGAAGTATTATATAGAAAAAAGAAAATAATGAAAAGTGACTGTTGAGCATACTATGATTATAGTACTTACCACATTCTAAGCATGGTAGGAGGTAGCTGACATGCTGATTTCATTTCATTTTTATTATAATCTTGCTGGAGAGAAAGTATGGGGCTTATTAAATGTAGAAACTGAGGATCAGAGTTACTTGTTCAAAGTCACTTTGGAACTTTGTCTAATCTATCTAATCTGTCACTATTTGCCTTTTATTCTCCTAATTAAGGCTGTGTTGTGTCCCTGTCATAATTTTAAAAACAAAAATTATAAATATTGGAACAAATTTAACTTGGAATATACCTATTTTTATTAAATGTATTGAAGTATATTGGTTAATAAAATTAAATGTTTCAAGTGTACAATTCTATGATAAATTACCTATATATGTGTGTTTACTACCCAAAGTCAAATTTCCTTTTGTCACCAGATATTTGACCTTCCTTAGCTTTTACTATCTCCACTCCCCTTTCTCTCTGGTAAAAACAAAATATACATATAGTGATCATGAATTTTAAAATTTCAGATGTAGACTAATTTTAGCTTTTACCTATATATGTACACTTTGATAAAAACAAGATCATACAGCCCTAGCTAGTAATGCTCCATGGTTGAACATTGACCTAATGACCAAGATGTTGCAGGCTCAATTCCCTGCCCAGATTGTGGGTTTAAACACATGGAGGGAAGCAGCCAATCAGTGTTTTTTTTTTTATAAAATATATTTTATTGATTTTTTACAGAGAGGAAGGGAGAAAGATAGAAAGTCAGAAACATTGATGAGAGAGAGACATCGATCAGCCACCTCCCGCACACCCCATTGTGGAGATGTGCCCGCAAGCAAGGTACATGCCCCCAACTGGAATCGAACCCGGGACCTTTCAGTCCGCAAGCCGACGCTCTATCCACTGAGCCAAACCAGTCTCGGCCAATCAGTGTTTTTATCTCTCTCCTTTTCCTTCCTCTCTCTCCAAAATCAATAAAAACATAAAAAGGGATCATGTCATAATATACTTTTTGGCCTATATTATTACACAGCAGTATATTTTCATGTCATTAAGAATTATTCTACTGCTCCATTTTTTAATATCAAGTATATATATATATATATATATACATATATATATATATTTATTCAGTATATCTCATACTTCTGAACATTTCATTTTTATTCAGGTATTAATTATACTTTGCCTTAACATTGATTAAACTTCTCTTCAATATCTTTAATCCTGAACATTTAATAGCATAGAGGAAAATATATGAAGAGCAAAAACATTAAAGAGTTTGGTTTTATTCCAGATATTGTGTTAAGTTATAGATTTGTTCCTCTGTCCTAGCTCTGTTTTCTTTTTGTTTCCTTTCTTTGAGATCTTTAAACATGTTTGTTTTTTTTTCCTTTTGAATAATAAAATGTAGTTTAAAAATAATCAATGAGAAAAACAAAACACAGGAAACACTTTCACCCACCAAGAAAGTCATATATGTTCAGTGGGTAGTTATGAAATGAATCAGTAAGTAAATCAATGGATCAGTAGGTGGAAGAATGAAGCAGAAAAAAAGATTTCCATATGCTTCCATTCAACAGAAACTTTCTTGTTCTCCTTCTGTGTTAGTAGTTAAAGGCCAGGTGATCAATGGAATGTGGGGAGGTCCTGGGGGAGGAAAGGCTGGAATATTTCCTTGGGCTAATGTCTCCACACAGGTTGTACCTTTACAATTGGAAGCTACCTTCTTATGCAATTTACCAAGTCTTTTCAGTGTGGAGACTTTCTGAAGCTGTCTTTATCAGCAACATCTTTTGAAAAATAATTTTAAGTTTCGGCAGTTAAGTTTTAAAATGCTTGACTTCTTTCTCAGCTTGAACTTCTCGCCCCCTCCCTTGTCATATCTTTTAAAACAAATTTCCTGTCAAGTTGCAGTTTACTTTATATTCACTTTTAATGAGTATATAGGCCTATGACTAATTCAGAGATAATCATAGTACCAATCCAATTGACAAAATTGAGATTCTGAAGTGAAAAAGCTTGCATTTCTGCTCTTTTTTCCCAATATTATTAATCTAAAACTTCTGTGCCATATAAAATATTCCCTGACTTTTTCCCTTAAATTAAATTTGTAAAAGCCCTGAGAAATCACTTTTTATAATTAACTTAGGCTACATCCACAAGTCCCTAGAGTAAGATGACCTCATTGCCCCCATCAAAAATGTTTCTTATGTGATATTAAGAACTTTAAAGCTGTTGTATGCTTCTCTACTGAATCCATCCTCAAGATTTAAGGGATTTCTTGATTAGCTTCTTATGCTCTAATTAGTGTGCTAACTGGTTGAGTTTCTGTTTATGAGGCAATATGATGGAAATATGCATGTTTCTCATTTAAGAACTACCACACATATTCACATTAGTGTCCTGGTACAAGAAATTCGTGCATGGAGGGGAGGGGGTTCCCTCAGCCCATCCTGCACCCTCTCTAATAGGGGACCCATAGGAATCAGACCTAAACCAGCAGTTGGACATCCCTCTCGCAATCTGGTACTGTTGGCTCCTAATTGTTCATCTGCCTGCCTGCATGATAGCCCCAAACTGCCCTCCCCTGCTAGCCTAATCTCTCCCCCAACTACTTTCCCCTGCTGGCCTGATCTCGCCCTTAATTGCCCTGCCCTGCTGGCCTGGTTGCCTCCAACTGCCCTCCCTTGTCAGCCTGATCTTGTCCCCAACTCCTCTCCCCTGCTGGCCTGATCACCCCTAATGGCCTCTGCCTTGGCCCTCACCACCAAGGCTTTGTCCAGAAGGAAGACAGACATCCAGAAGATGGCTGGTCAACCCAGTCTAATTAGCATATTACCCTTTTAGTAATATAGATAGATTATATAGGATAGGATTGCTTAAATGGGAGGGAAAAGCCCTTTTATGCAGGAGGAGATGTTCTTGGCAGACAAAAAGACATAGTCCCTATATCTGGACTGATAGCCAGCCATATGCACTATACTGCCAAACTAGTCATTAAAAAATTGAACCACTTTCTTTCTTTTTTTTTTTTAATATATTTCTTTATTGATTTCAGAGAGGAAAGGAGAAGGAGAAAGAGATAGAAACATCAATGATGAGAGAGATCATTGATTGGCTGCCTCTTTCATGCCCCCCACTGGGGATCGAGCCTGCAACCCAGGCATGTGCCCTTCGCTAGAATCGAACCTGGGACCCCTCAGTCCGCAGGCTGATGCTCTATCCAGCTGAGCCAAACTGAGCCAAACCAGCTAGGGTGTGAACTACTTTTTTATACCTTACATGAAATAGCTTGTTGCCCTTAAAACACCCCCTTAGCCCCACCTTAGGTTCTGCCTTCACTGTTCACACATACTAGGTTCTGATTTGTTGGTTTCTATGCCAGTCAATTTCAGAAGCTCCACTTCCTAGGCAGCCATTGTCTCCTCATAGTTCATCCAGATTTGTTTTTGATTGGTTGGTTTCTATACCAGTCAGCATCTCCAGTCCTATCTCCAGACCTTATCAGAGAGACAGGGCTGATTAGCAGCCCCTGTGGAGGCCTGGAGAGGAAGAGAGGTGTGGCTGCTGGGAAGTCCAAGAGAAAGAAAGAGGCAAGAGCTAATCAACAGGGTTCAGACTCTGCCTCCCTCTCCAGACCTCCCTTTGGGCCTGATCCGCAACCCAGCACTGACTGCAGGACTGACTTACTATGTTAGGTCAAGTCTTTGGATACTGGGTTTTATATAGAATAGTAATTTTGTATGAAAATTTCTCATCATGGGAAGTAGAACAACTGTAAGAACTACAAACATGGAGAATATTTGCAAGAAAGGAAGACAAATATTCATGGCATAATTTGTACCTTATTACCTAATTTGAATTTTAATAGTCAGATTCCTACAACAGTCATTACTGAAAAGAAATATTGAGTGAAAAAAAGACAAAAAAGATATTACCAGATAATTAACATACAATTTAAAATGCACATCCCATTGTTTATATAGAGTGGTTTTTTAAAAAAAAGAACATCAGTACACCAGAGCAAATTGAGAGATTAGAGCAGAAACCCAATATCAAATGCAAAAAAAGAAAATATAAATCTCTGTATAATGAACTTTTTCTTTTCCATTACAAAGCAGAAAGGCAAGAGAAACAGCCTTCAGTAATCAAGGCAAATGCAGTATCAATAAATATGACATGGTTGTACCTTGCAGAACAGTGCACAACACATGAAAAACCACAAAGAGAAAGTGAGGGCCTGAAAGAAAGAACAAAGACAGTACAGAGTAGACAGAAAAAAAGCATTTTAAAGCTTATGATTAACAAAGGCATCAATAAATATTGTAAAGTCAATGTAAGACCATTTAAATAGCTTTTAAATGCTCCTGGCAATGGGTAGACCCATTACCAGCAAAAATTTCCTGAAAACAGGAAGAATACTGTTGTCTAAACAAACCAAAAAGCAGACTAAAAAGGAATTTCTTGCTGTGAGTGCTGCCTAAAGAATCAAGACAAATGTGTAACTTCCTGCCATGTTATCATGAACAATGTGCATATACCTGCAAACACCCTTCATGCACTTTTAATCAGAGTGAATTCCTAGATGCCTAAATCTGTGTCTCCAAAGAAGCAGTAGATTAAAAAAAAATACACAAAACAAAATAAAACAAACAAACAAAAATGTTTGTTCTACCAGAAAGGCTTCAGCTGATAAATTATATTAGAACTTTGATTGAAAATACCTGTTAAACCAAATACAAAAATAAACTCAAAATGGATACAGGACTTAAACATTAGAAAGGAAGCCATAAGAATACTAGAGGAATCCACAGGCAGCACAATCTCAATATATGCCGAAAGAACTTCTTCACTGATACTGCTTCAAAGGCAATGGAAGATAAAGAAAAAATAAACAAATGGGACTACATCAAAATAAAAAGCTTTTGCACAGCAAAAGAAACCATCAACAAAACAACAAGAAAGATCACTGTATGGGAGAACATATTTGCAAATGTCATCACTGATAAAGGTTTAATCTCCAAAATCTACAGCCAACTGATACAACTTAATAAAAGGAAGATGAAGGATCCAATAAAAAAATGGGCAACGGACCTAAATAGAACCTTTTCAAAAGACGACAGAAGGAAGGCCAAGAGACACATGAAAACATGTTCAAAGTCATTAATCATCCGAGAGATGCAAATCAAAAGGACAATGCAATGCGATACCATCTTACACCTGTCAGAATGGCAATCATCAACAAATCAACAATCGACCAGTGTTGGCGAGGTTGCGGAGAAAAAGGAACCCTTGTGCACTGTTGGTGGGAATGCAGACTGGTGCAGCCACTGTGGAGAACAGTATGGAGTTTCCTCAAAAAACTAAAAATTGATCTCCCATTTGACCCTGTAATCCCACTCTTAGGAATTTATCCTAAGAAATTACAAACACCAATCAGAAAGGATTTATGCACCCCTATGTTCATAGCAGCACAATTTACAATTTGGAAACAGCCTAGGTGCCCATCAACAGATGAGTGGATCAGAAAACTGTGGTACATCTACACAATGGAATTCTATGCTACCATTAAAAAGAAGGAATTCTTACCATTTGCAGCAACCTGGTTGGAACTGGAGAGCCTTATGCTTAGTGAAATAAGCCAGTCAATGAAGGAGAAGCATCACATGATCGCACTCATTGGGGGATAATAAAGAACATTATAAACTGATGAACAAAAGTATAGATACAGAGATAGTAAAGCTTCAAACAGACTGTGAAATTATAGCAGGAAGATTAAAGTTAGGTGAGGTAGATAAGAGATCAATCAAAAGACTTGTAGGCATGCATATAAGCATAACCAATGAACATAGACACGGGGGGGTTGGCGTATTCCTGGGAGGGAGGGGGGCAATGGGGAGATATGTATAAAAAATTAATAATAAAAAAATACCTGTTAAACCCAAAATTGATTTTTTAACTGTTACTTAGGATCTTAGCAACATATAGCACAAACGAAGAATAGTTAGTCTTAGTTTGTTTGTGTCCTTATACATTCTTATATTAGCTGTGTGCATTTTTATATATGTATGTATGTGTGCATATATATATATATCATAATATAATATATTTATGTAGGTATGTGTAGTTATATATGCTTTATATTATTGGTAATACTTTATGTCTGTACTTTCAGAAGTAAACCTAAATTGAATCCATTAATACAGAGAAGGGAAGTGGCAATTGTCGTAGTAGCTAATGATATCATTATAATTAACCTAGTTTATTTATAACTAGGTAGGAGCAAAGAGAAAGCCAAATATTATAGACATATCCAAGAAAAGTGAGGTGACATAGAGAAGGTACTTATTTGTCAGTCACACTTGAGAACAGTTCATTGGCCAACCTAGGCATGGCCATTGCAAGCACAGGAATATTTGAGATACATAAGCTTCTGAACAAAAGCTATCTTTCTGCTCATGTCTGGCTCCTGGCTTGTGAGGCTTTCATGCTCTCACACTCACCCACATAGACCACAGCCATGTGAACCCCACCTACAATAGACTGATGGACTGGAACTAATAAGATGTTGTGCTAAACCCAGCCCTACCATGGAACAGATACTATGGACACTGGCTTTACTTTTAACACTGTTGCATCACCAGCTGCACCTCTTCCAGGAAATGGTACTTCACAAACCAAGAGATGTAACTCCATGCAAATAAAGTTTACTTCCACATCTCATCCTCCAGCAGTGCCCCAAAGACCCACTTCTCACTAGCAATGGAGAAAGGTAATTCACCCAATTATCCAATAACATTATGAGTTCCCATTACCCATTGCCATTTAAGAGACAGATATGTAAAAGATTAGCCTGAAGCCACACATTTGTTATCTTGTCAATGCTCCATCACCTCCTTTTCTTTCTTGTATATCTCCACTTCCCTACATCCCACTTTTTTATATCCCACCTTTTTTTTTTTGGGGGGGGGGTAAGAGGGAACAATTTTTTTTAATTTACTTAAATATATGGAATCACTCCTGTTGATTTAAACAATTAAAAAGCTTTCTATCCTTTTCAAAACTATACTGTAAAATATAAAGACCTATACACTCCTGCAAGCTTCTAATTGAAAATATGTACATAAAAGTAGTCTCTGGCCCAGTTGGCATACTCAGCAGTTGAGCGTCCACCTATGAATCAGAAGATCCCAGTCTGATTCATGGTCAGGGCATATGCCAGGTTAGTGGGCTAGATTCCCAGTGTGGGAAGTACAGGAAGCTACTGATCAGTGATTCTCTCTCATCATGGATGTTTCTGTCCCTCTCTTCCTCTCTGAAATTAATAAAAATATATTAAAAAAATAAAAGTAGTATCTGAATTTTTCAGATTTTATTTGAAAAGGAGAATTTGTAAGTACTTGATCACATCATATCCATAAATCGGTGATTCCAGACTACATTTGCCACTAAGAGATGAAAAATTATAGAATTTTATTGGACCTATCCAATGACTTCCTCAATTCTTTCAGAAAAAAATAAATAAATCCAATATTTGAAATGATAAACCATGATACAGTGCAGTATAGGTGCTAAAAGTGATGTGTCAATTTAAATATTATCTTTTACAGTAATAGAAAAAAATAATTTACAAAAATCAAACCAAAGATAAGCTCTCCTGTATCAACTCAACAAAATATATTTAATTTGAAAACAATGACAACAAAAAAATAGATTGCCCAAGTCCTATGCATATTTAGATACTTATGGGGACAGAGAGAAAAAAATTAAGAATATAAAAATTAAAAATACATCAAATAACAAGAAAGAATTTGTAGATTATTTAGGGCTAATGTAAGACAAATTTATTTTTATCTACTATCTGGAGATTTCATATGTGTTTTTTGTTTGTTTGTTTAACATAAAAATAAATGGGTAGTAGTTTAAATATTATAAGTCATATTCTCTTGTTAGCTCCAAGGACAAAAAATAAGTAAAAAGAGAACTTTGAACATATGTAAGCTATACTTTGACTTTCTTTTTACTGCTTCTTTCTGTGAAACTTGTAGTTTTGTGAGATGTTACTTTTTTCTTGTTCACTTTTGCTAAGAGGTTATGAAATGTAAATTTATTTTAAGTGTTGTCACTTTTTCTACAAACTTTATTATTTTTAACCTACCTTATATAACACATTCACACTGTCTTCAGTCACATGAATCTGTATTACTTCAGAGTTCCACACCATGCAAGAGTATCCCCTGAATGACCTGCATCTTTGAGTTATGTGAAATGTATGGTGCACCTTCTTCTGAGATTGTGTGTTAAGCTTGTGAATGATATATTTTCAAAGAGAGATTTTTCAAAAGCAATGTGCATACTTACTCTCCACGGGTAAGTTCAAACAGAAACAGTAGCTGTGACATATCCAGTGTCCTGTACTATTGCAGGTCTATTTCAGAATAAAGGTGAAAGCTGGATTGAAAGGATTTATAACTATATTAGTTTATTATTTTATTATTAATTACTGACTTGTTTTTAGCCAGTACCCTCTCTTCTATAAGATGAGATACCATCATACAATATATTTCACCTGCTTCTCTATTCTCTGTGTGGTAGCATTTAGTTATAATTATATTAGTTGTCCAGTGCACAAATTCATACACATTGAAAACATATTAATTAGAAGAAATATTTTAATATTGCTATTTGCCCTTTCTCTATAATAGAAATGTCAACCAAATTCATGATCAACAATGACAGATGGAAATACATGCATGCAATTGGCTACAGTGAGAACTTTATTTGTATCACACATGTATCTTAGCCTTTTACAGATATAGGTTAAACTTGCTTAATTAGATCTGCTTTCTGATGTAGCTAAACTTTTCCCAGCCCAGTGAAGTACCCCAATTTCCCTTTCAGGTAATTGTCACCAACACATCAATAAATATTAACATGAAGAAGATTGTTATTGTAGATCACAATAGGAGAACAAAGAATGAAATATTTAACTGCAGCAGTGTTTGACTATATTCTGTGCAGTGATAAAACCTGAAGTCATTTTCAAGGACCACCATTTCTTACTTTTTTTCAGTCAGGTCAAGTTTCTAAGCTTTCTAAATCTCTGTTTTCCAGCTAATGAAAAGAAAATAGGATTCTACCCAGTCTCCTATCTATCTACTGCAGGACTTCTGTGAAGGATCTACTGTGAAGGATCCTACTGTGAGGATCAAATAAGATGAGGCATAGGAAAACACTTCACAAATATTTGGTTACAGTGTAAAATGTTTGTACCTGGCTATAAAGCAAGTCATGTTCCTGGGCTGAAGAAATTCCAAGGAGGCTAGTTGCTAGGGAGAGGAAGCCAGGCATTGCTACATGATGTCATTACCCAGACAGACACTTAGTATATTGAGAGAGAGAGAGAGAAAGAAAGAGAGAAAGAGAGAGGGAGAGATGAATATAGACATAGATATATGGATATAGATATTTATCTACATAGCAAGCATTTTTTATGGATCATTATGTATAGGATACTCTGCTTTGTGCCAAAAAAATAAAAAATGAAAAAAAGTATATTGTCTCATAATCTTTTCCTAAAAGATTAAGGTAAAAGACAAGTCTTGAGAAGGGTTTTCACAAAGAAGCAGGTTTCGTTTAAATAGTGCATTAATCCTACAGAGGAAAATCATGTGAGAGGAGAAAGAGAGATTTGTCCGTTGTAGTCAGGGCAGTCTTTCTGAAAGTGGTGGCCTTAGCTCTAAGCCTTGCTTTGGTAAAGTTTGAGCAACAGCTGGCTGTAAGTACACAGGGTAAACTTTTCTCCTTATTTATACCCAACTGTTTCCCTGAATCACTAGACACAAAAGGTAGCTGTTATGGGCAATCTTATGTGACAATTTAAGCCACAGGTGCCCAGATCAAACATTATATTCAGGGGTGTGTTTTTTGTTAGTTTATTTGGTATGTGTGTGTGTGTGTGTGTGTGTGTGTGTGTGTGTGAGCGTTTATGTGATATTAACATTTAGTGATAGGCTTATCCAATTAGTTGAAGGTCTGAAAAAATAAACAAAAAGGCTGATAGTCTTCTGAGCAACCTTTCCTGCCTGTCTTCTTTCCAACTGAGACAATTGACTTCCTGTGCTTGAACTTGAACTGAAATATTGGCTCTTACTGGGTTTTGAGCCTGCAACATTTGGACGGGAGCTATATCATCAGTTACGGTCCTCAGGGCTTTACACTTCAATTGGAGCCACACCGACTCTTTTGAGTCTTCAGCTTACTTCTCACCCTGCAAATCTTGGAATTTGTCAGCTTCATAGTTATCTGAACTAATTCTTCATAATATCACTTTACATATGTATACATCTTATTAGTCTATTTCCTCTGCAGAACCCTGACAAATACAGTAGCAAGCAATCTTTCTTTATACTTGAAGACATTTTTCATCCTTCCCTAAAGCAAGAAAGGTAGTTATAGCATGGTGGTAATCTGATTGGATTCCCAGTCTTTTTTTTTTTCTGAACTATGTGAGGAAAGAATAAATACTCTTCCATATTTTTGCTGTTCCACAGTGTATGTATGAAATATTCTTACTTCCACAATGAATCTATATAATAACCTTATTTATGAATGTATTCAATATGGTTTGGAACACCTACTGTCTTCTTTGCATCATTCTATGCCCTCAGAATACAGGGGTAAGGAAAACAATGTGGCAGTTGCTAGGGACAATTATTGAAAGCTAAATATGGATGCTAGAGGACTTCTTTAGTATCAAGAACCATAAGGACTCTGAGATTTTACCCTACTTGTAACATAATATATTGGCTTGCCATTCTTTCATGAAAACTGATGGAAGCCATGAAACTCCTGGTTCAGAAACAGTGGACAGTTTCTCTTAGTTACAACAATAAAAGTAGTCAGAATATAAGCATCTTTTTACTAGGTTCCATTCCCACATGGCAATGCAGACAATACCAGGTGACACTAGCATATGTAATTGATTGTGTTACAGAAGAGGAATCTATGCTTAGTGAACCCAGATATTTTATAATGGGCATTAACCATGCCTGCCCTTTATTTGGGAGGGAGAAACTATTTATCTTCCAAAGCCATTAGCTATACAAGCATCATTAGTTTGGAACAAAGAGTAATCCTTATTTCACTCTCATGGTATGCAGAAATGTGAGACCCACAGAGAATTATCTGCTGATAATTAGTAGCATATAAGGATCTACATAGAAGGGCTCTACTCTCTAAAACTAAAGAGAAGAAACAGGATTTTAAGCATAGGAATTATTTATAGGTTGATTTCTCAAGTTGAGAGAGCCTGTTGTGTCAAAGACAAAGGCTTAATTGGGAAGGTACCAGGCCCTGATGTATGGGAAGGAATACTGAAAATCCACAATCTATAGTTACTGAATCTTCTGATCTCACATACTTGGCCCACATCTCTCTGTTAAAGACTGTTTTAATCCCTTTCTTAGTGAATATGCACACTAACTTGCAAAATACTTGTACTTTGGAATACATACCCACTTCTTTTCCTGACCACTGGATTAATCACTAGGTTTCAGTCACTCAATCTAGTCAGGCAAGTGTTGGATTTTGCTAACTTTTGCTTTAAAATCATTTCAGTTTACAATAAAATTCAACATACCTTTTTAATGACCATTGGAGAGGTCAATGCCTCATTTATTTCATTTTACCAGTGAAAATGTCTTAACAAATTCATTCAAAATTTTCTTTAACATTGACATGATAGATTATGTTAAGTTGATTAATTATAGTGAAAATTTAATATATATATAATTAAATGCATTTAGTGATTGAATTGAAACCCCTAAAGATAAAATTTCTATATTTTTCTATTTTTCTAAAGCAAGAGAAAGAACTATTTAATTAATAGTAATCAATTAATTGCCATGATTCTTCCACATTTTAAAGCTTTATTAAAACTACTAGACCACCTAGTTTCTTCTACTTGTCCATTAAATTTTTAGTAGTTCTTCTAGCTTTCTCCATTTCTGAGTCATTTTTTAATTAATCATCTGAATATTTTTACTCATGTTATGAGATTTTTTTTCCTATTCCTTTTATTTTTATGGTCTTCTCTGTTGAATGATCCTAGTAAGTTTCCTCTATTCAGTCCTATTATTTTATTATTACTGACTCATATTACCCTGCTCTTCTAATGGTAGGTGAATCCTACATATGCAGCAATTGGAGCCCACTTTATCAAAGAACCAATCATCACTTAGGTCATTGGCATAAATTTAGAAGACACTTTATTTCTACCATATGTCTAATCCAATATTGCTTGCATTCTGAGTGACCTCAAAAGCAATGTGCCATTTTAGTATGTAACAATGGAATTAGTTCCTCTTTTCAAAGTATACTTTGTGTGCCCTCACTTTTATGCAGCTCAACTTATTAGGAGTTTGTCTATTTATGTTTCTGAAAAAGTTGCAATTAATGTGGATCATGAATAAAAACAAATATGTCCTTCAATTAGGAACATCTTATGCAAGGGAAATACACTGGCTGCCAAAATGTAAAATCCATTTTAACATTAGCTTCCCAGAAATGCATTCATATAAGTGACTTGAATGTTTGATTAAACACCTGTTTAATTTGTACCTTAATCTCTTTCCTTCACTATATATGTATTAGAGCAGTCAGATCAAAACACAAATTTGTAGAATTCCTTCCTGACATCATGTCCCTCCCATTGTAGACAGGGGAGGGACATGATGTCAGGAAGGAATTCTACAAAAAAACCATTGTAGACAGGGTTATCAGCCAAAGCACAGCAAACCTGGAGGCCACAGCCTCTTTCTGTTATTTTAATTTTCACCAAAGATGACAGTCATTTAAAGTAAAGACAGTTATTGCCTGGATTCACATTGGTCTGCATTTCTTTTGTAGTTCATTCAACTAGGTCCCCCACTGTGTTTCTACTGCTCCGTTTTCCATTATTATTTATCTTCTATCACTGATGTCGCAGTTTAGCAACCTTAAGTCAAGGGTGGCCTTGGAGACTAACTCCTCTTTCCAATTTCCCTCATCTTTCTTTCTCCCCCCCCCAAAAAAATTGTTTACACTTTATCATCAAATTGGACTCATTTAAATTATCACAGTGCCAACTGTGAACAATGAGATAACTAAAGGTCTCATTAAAATGAGACATGTTGCCCGTGGCCGCAAGTTTGACAAGCTTGCATATACTCAAATAAGCCTTTACTAAAAAATACCTTGAATCAAAATAAAAGAAAGCACAGACAAACCTTACAGAGATTAAAAACTTTCAGAAGCAATCTCCAAATTTCTATTATTTATAAAAAATATTTTGAATAATTGTGGATTCATATGCAGTTGTATTAAATTAAACAGAGGGATTCTGTATATTCTTAAATCTGTTTCCCCCAATGATAACATCTTGAACAATTCTGGTTAAATATCATAACCATAAAATTGACATTGATACAATTCATCAATCTTATTTAGATATCTCCAATTCTACTTGCACTCATATATGTATATGTATACTTACTTCTATGAAATTATGTATAAGTTCATAAATCAACCACCACAGTTAAGATACAAAATATTTTAGGAGAACAAGGATTCCTTGTGTTGTCTCATTATAATGAAAAACACCCTCTCTCCTGCCCCTTGACTCTCATCCCATGGCAATGACTAATTTCTGCATTTTTGTAATGTGGCAATTTCAAATGTTATATAAAAGTAATCAGTATATCACATTTTGGAATATGCGTTTTTTACTCAGCTTATGTACTTTGCCATTATACTTGTTATGTGAAAGAAGAGCCCGTTCCTTTTATTGCTGAGTGATATTTTATGGTATGGTTTTCCAATGCTGAACTAGTGAAATAAATCCCACTTGGTATTGTGGTTAATTGGTTTCATATATTGTTGTATTTTATTTGCTAATATTTTGTTGTTGAAAATTTCTGTATCAAAGTTTATGACAGATATTAGTTTGAAGGTATGGTGCTTTTGTCTGTTTGTTTTTATTCTTTAATTTGGGCCTGGTTTTGGTATCACAATAATACTGGCCACATAAAAAGAGTTTGGTAATGATCCCTCCAATTTTATTTTCTAAATAAAAAAAAAGTATAAAGGCCTGAGGTGGGAGGCAGGGATGAGCTAGAAGGGGTCAATGGTGAAAAAAGAGGACATATGTAATACTTTCAACAATAAATATTTTAAATAAATAAATAAAATATTTAATTTATATTGATATATATTTATATATAATTTACATATGCACTATATGAGAGAGAGATTTAAATTGGTATTAAGTCTTTTTTAAATAGTTGATAGAATTCTCCAGTGCAACTACTGGGCCTGGAGATTACTTATTATAGAATTTTAAGTAAGAATTCAATAAGTAAGTTTAGTGGCACTAGGACTAAGAGATTATATATTTCATCTTGGTTGAGTTTTGTAGAATAAGGTTTTTGAAGTGTTGATTCATTACTTCTTAGTTGTAGAATGTAGAATCATAAAGTGTTTTGCAATGTTTTCTTATACTTTTAATGAATGTAAGATTTGTAATGATATACTGGTTCATTCCTGAAATTGGTAATTTGTGCCTTCTTTCTTTATACTGTATTTTTATCAGTCTTACAAAAGTTTTAGTCATTTTATTGATTTTTTGGGAGATAAAGCAATGCTTTCTTTCATTGATTTCCTCTAGTCTTATCATGTTTTGAATTATATTAATTTCTGTTTTTATTTTTATTAATACTTTTCTTCAACTTTCTTTGTCTACTTTGCACTATTGTTATTGATGTGAGACATTCCTTACTTTAAAAAATAAACTTTGTAACAATTTTATATGTTTAGAAAAATTGAGAATATATTACAGATATTTAATGATTTTCAGATATTTTGTATCTAGTTTCCCCTCTTATTAGCATCTCACAGTAGTTTCATATATTTCTTACTATTAGTGAATCAGTGTTACTACCTAATTATTACCTAAAATTCGAGCTTTATAAGCTTTTCTTAATTTTTACTGAGTGTCATTATTGTGTCACAAGACCTCTTTTAAGACACCATATTACATTTATTTGTCATATCTCCTTATGCTTCCCTTGACTGCACAGTTTTTAAAGTTTTCTACATTTTTGATGACTTGACAGTTTTGAAGATACTGGTCAGGAATCCAGTCAAAATATCTCTTTTGCCAAGGTTGTCTGATGTTTAAATCATTATTAGACCAAATGTCTGTATTTTTAGGAGAAAGACCATAGAAGTAAAGTGTCCTAATCATCACATTATGTTAAGGGTATATCCTATAAATATAATTTACGTGGTCGATCTACCAGTAAAACAATCTGAGCCTAGTGCTTTCTGTTTCAGTTCCTTTCATTGATTTAGATACCTATTTAGATACCTATTTTTCATTTGTGAATCTTGATAATTTATATTTGTTAAAAATTGGCCCATTTCACTTAATTTATCAAATTTGTGAGCATAAAATTGTTCATAGTAAACCCTTTACTATTCATTTGGTGCTCCTGTCATCACCAGAGACTTTTGTTTCATTTCTGATAATGGTGATTTGTTTCTTTCCTTTGTTTTTTAGCTTGGCATAGCTAAGATTTATTGATTTTATTGCTCTTTGTTGAAAACTAAATTTTGACTTCATTTATCTTTTCTTTTGTTTCTATGTTTCTGTTTTCATTTTTATTTATTTATGCAATAATTTTTATTTTAAGTTTAGATTATTTTTTGTCTAGTTTTCAAAGGTAGATACTTAGATTACTAATTTTAGATCTTTCTTTCTTTCTAATAAATACATTTAATAATCTAATTCTTGCCAAAACCGGTTTTGCTCAGTGGATAGAGCATCGGCCTGCAGACTAAAAGGTCCCAGGTTCGATTCCGGTCAAGGGCCTATACCTTGTTTGTGGGCACATCCCCAGTAGGGGCCGTGTAGAAGGCAGCTGGTCGATGTTTCTAACTCTATCTCTCTCCTTTGCTCTCTGTATAAAATCAATAAAAATATATTTAAAAAATTAAAATAATGTAATTCTCACTCTAAGTAATACTTTCACTGCATCCCACACATTTTGATGTGTCATTATTTTTATTTAAATATATTTTTAATTCTCTTGAGACTTTTTTTATTCCTGGGTTGTTGTTTTTTTATAAATGTGTTTTTTAATGTCCAACTATTTGTGGATTTTTTAGCTAATTTCATGGTATTGGTTTCTAATTTAATTCAATTGTGGTCTAAGAAAATAATTATATATAATTTCTATCTTTGCAATGTGTTCAGGTGTGTATTTTGGCCCAGATTTCAGTTTATTTGTAATGCTTCATGTAAGCTTGAGAAACTTGTATTCTGCTATTGTTGGGAGAGATATACATTTTGATTAATTCATATTGATTGAAAATTCTCTCCATGTTAGTTGTTAGTATCCTTAATTTTATGCCTGCTTGAGATATTAATTATGAAAAGATGTATTGAATTATGTAAATATAATAATAGTTTTTCCTTACATGTTTTTCTTAGGTCCTTAGCATCCTCAGGGCTTTTCTAAAGTTACCTCATAGACATAAACTCAGTTGTAGTGGAAAGAAGCATTTCCTAAATAAAAAGATACCCATTTCACCTTTATGGTTCTGAAGCATTTTTAAGAATTGACTACAAGAGACCAAATATTAAGACAAAAGATTGCTCTCATTGATTTTACCCCTCAGGAAATCCCAAGAGTTTGGAAGCTGTGAGTCAGGAAATGTGGACTATTACCAAATATATAAAATAAATATGGCAACCACATACACACACACAAAAATCTTCTCTGAGGCCAAAACTCTGTATTTTGATGGTTTTAACTCTGACATTGTCTCCGACTAATGGAACTTTCCTACTTGGTGCTGGAAAGACTCAGTCTGAGTACCTTTTGCTGGAGTTGTTTCAAATTATTTTCACATGCTCCTTGGAGGATCAGTAGGACAACTGTGTAACCTTCACATCTGCTGAGCATTAATTCAGCAATCATGGATTTCTGCTTTCTTTCTAGCTCTGAGCTCTGGAATCTGAGCTGAACTATAGAAAGAAATAAAGGAACAAGATACAAATAAATACAAATACCTAAATATTTAACTTCTTAACACCATCAAATTCAAAAGCAGTCATGAATCTATATTTCTACATTGAAAATGTTTTCTTAAAGGTTTGTGTTTATAGTAATAATTGTCATGCCCCTTTTTTACTATTTTCTCCTCTGTTGCTTCTATGAACAGGGCTATTTTCTTTCTGTTATTGTACCAAAGGAAAGACAGCCATCTGTTTGAAATAGAGTAAGACTTCAAAGTGTACTGTAAAATATTTATCTAATAGCGTGACAGGAGCTGCAGAACAAACAAAACTGATTAACGTAGAAGAATCCTTTATGTGAGAAATTCAGCAGCTTTGCCAGGTGTTTGAGAATGTTAAAGAGACTAAGAAATTTCCATTTCTGTGAGAAAATATATTGTTGCAGACATTCATTTGAGAAACAAAATAATATCTCAAATTGTAACAAGTAGTTATTATTCCCTGGGCCACTTCTTTGTCCATGTTTTTTTTTTCTATTCTAATGGTGAAAACTATAAACAATATAGTGATGTACCAAGTTATAGTAAGTGTACATAGAACTGAAATAATAAGAAATAAAGAAATACATTTTAAAAAGAACTATAAATATAAGTTCTACCAGTCCAATGAATCTTTGTATCTAGTTTTTATTTTCTTAATTGTATCATACAATAAGCAAGTCTTCCAAACTTTTCCATTCCTAATAATATTTTGTATTATTTCTGGCCATGAATGTGCAAGCACTAGACATTTCAGGTAACTTTTTTTCAGATGGTATTTCCAATATACTATTAGTGACTCCAGAGATTAAGAATTCACAATATAAACTCTGAAAAATATTTGAAAGCATCTTTTTAAAAGGGTTTGCTGAAGAAATGCTTTAAAAACAACAAAGAACTAGATTTTGATGTATTCCAATTTATTTATTTTTTCCTTTGTTTTTCTTGCTCTAGGTGATGTGTCTGTAAAAATGCTGCTACATGATATATCTGATATTTTGTTGCCTACATTTCCTTTCAGGATTTTCATGATTTCATGACTTATAGTTAAGTTTTTTATCATTTTTAAGTTTTCTTGCACTTGGTGTAAGGATAATGGTCTAGTTTCATTTCTATGCATGTACTTGTCCAATTCTTTAATACCATTTATTGAAGAGACTATCTTTACTTCATTGTATGCTGTTGCCTTCATTGTCAGATATAAATTGAGCATAGTGGCTTGGTTCAATTTCTGGTTTCTGGGTTCTGTTCCACTGGTTTGTATGCCATTTCTTGTGCCAGTTCCAAGCTGTTTTTACTAAGTGGCTTTGTTGAGAGAAACAAAGAAAAATATAACCAAAAGAGACTACATCAAACTCAAAAGCTTTTGCACAACAAGAGAAACTAACATCAAAATGTAAAGTGAGGCCAATACATGGGATAACATATTTGCCAATGTAACATTTGATAAGGGGTTAATTTAAAAAACATATAAAGTACTCATACAACTCAACAAAAGGAAGACAAACAACTCAATTAAAAAATGGGCTGAGGACCTGAATAGATACTTCTTAAAAGAAGAAAGACATAAAGATGGCCAACTGACATATGAAAAAAATGCTCAAAGTCACTAATCATCAGAGAGATATAAATTAAAATGGCATTGAGGTATCACTTCACATACCATCAACAAATCAACAAATGACATGAGCTGGCCAGATGTGGAAAAAAAGGGAACCGTAGTATACTGCTGGTGAGAATGCAGACTGGTACACCCATTATGGAAAACTGCTATTTGACCCAGTGATGCCACTTCTAGGAATCTATCTTACTAGAGGCCCGGTGCACAAAATTTGTATATGGGGTGGGGTCCCTAAGCCCCACCTAAACCCTCTTCAATCCAGGAGATCTCAGGGAATGTCCTACTGAGTCTGGGAGTGGGCCTAAACAGCAGTCTGGCTTGCCTCTGCAGGAGACAACCGGGCTGATCAGGAGAAGACACTGCTCCCATCACCCCACTGCTGCTACCACTGCTGGTTGCCACAGCTGCCAAGGTGTTTTCATCAACACGGACTCCAGTTCCTTTGACATAAAAAAAGTGACAACTTTCTTTAGGCATTTTCAAGATTATGTCTTTCATAGGATATGACTTTTCTTTCCTTTCCTTTTTTTTTTTTTATCCTCACCTGAGGATATTTTTCTATTGAGCATAGAAGAGAAAGGGAAAGATGGAGAGAAACATCAGTGTGAAAGGGACACTTCAATTGGTTGCCTCCGCATGAGCCCTGACCTGAACCTTGTCCAGGGAGGATCCTGCAACCTAGGTATATTCCCTTGACCAGAATAGAACCCAGACGCTGTGGTCAGGAGGCCAAGGCTCTATCCATTGAGCAAAACCAGCCAGGGCAGGATATGATATTTATTAGTCCCTCCAGCAACAGACCTTCATTTTTTCTCCAGGAGTATGGTGGGAAAACCCTAGATCACCTTCTTGGATTTTTATTACCCAAGTTACCAAAACACTACACATGGCGGTGTATAGGAGCATCACCAATGGACACAGACAATAATGGGAGGTAAAGACCAGGGTTAGTGTGTGGGGCAAGCTGGGAGAAGACAACAGAGGTTGGAAGGGGGTATATGTAACATTTTCAACAACAAAGCATTTTTGAAAAGTAAACATATTTTTATCTATAATGCACATACATTTATTTTATGGTTTATGACCACAGCCATCTAATATTGGTTTAAATTCAATATGACTTGAAGATACTAAATGGTATTAGGTGCCTTCAAATCAATAATGGATAAATAATTCCTAATAAATTATCTCAACTCAAAATAAAGAATCTCCAAACACAAGTCAGAAAGGTTGTATGCACTCCTATTTTCATAGCAGCACTATTCACAATAGCTAAGATCTGGAAACAGCCCAAGTGCCCATCATTAAATGAGTGGATAAAAAATCTATGGTACATTTATACCATGGAATACTATGCAGCAGTAAAAACAGAAGGATCTCTTACCCATTAAGAAAACATGGGGGGACCTGGGAATATTATGCTAAGTGAAATAAGTCAGTCAGAGAAAGATAAGTATTACATGATCTCATTCAAATGTGGAATCTAAAGAACAAAATAAATTGATGAACAAATAGATCCAGAGTAAAGAAACATGGAACAGACTGACAAATATCAGAGGGAAGGTGGGAGTGAGGGTGGATGGAGAGAGAGAAATTAATTGGGAAACATATGCATATATATATGCACATATATAAATAAATATAAATATAAATATAAATAAATATAAATGTAAATGTAAATGTATATATATATATATGCATGCCCATGGACATATATAATAATGTGGTGAAGGCCTGGGAAGGGCAGTTGGAAGGTGGAGGGGGTCAATGGGAAAAAGGGAGGGGCATCTTTGAACAATAAAGATAAATTAAGAAAAAGAGTATACTACTTATAGAGTATTCTAGTTTGGTAGTGCATTGTTCAACAATTTTTATTGAACATTGTAGATTGTAGATTTTATTGTAGAGAATGCTGTCTACACTACCTATATTACTCATTATAATTGCTTTCACATTATTTTCTCAAGTCTTATAAGTGTTTTTATACTCCATTTAGACAAAATAAAACAAAACAGAAAATTAAAATGATTCATGTGGGGTCACATAGCCAAGAAATGACAGTAGAATCAATGTCTGTTGTAAAGCCCCAGGATTTCAACATATACTGTGTTACTTTTGAAATTAATTCCAAGGATAAGGGAAACAAACAGGATGTAAAGGTAACTCCAATTTTTGATTAAAGGAAATAAGGCAATCTAGAACTTAAGTTTAAAATATTTCTACAGCTATAACTTTATCCATATATCTTCAAAGTCTTACAGAACCTCAATATCTTACATATTTTGTTTGATGTCACCTTGGATATCTGTGCCCAACCTTCTCTTAGAGGGAGATGAAGAGAAAATTGGGAGAAATAAAAGTTTATTCCTGATTTTGCTTCATTGTGGCCTAATATATTTTTAAGGGTTGATAGAGTGGGGTGGAGGGAGTCAATGGAAAAAGAAAGAATATACAAATGAAAATTGTCATAAGATTTTTAAGTGTCCCTTCAAGCAAGCTACCGAGGCAGTACTGAGGGTTGTTAAGACTCTAAATGGGAAGCAGTGTTTCCTGGAAGCAAACACTCTCCACTCCTTTCAATATCCTCTGCCCTTCCTTGAGTACACTTACTTAGATTCCCATTGTTGTCCATTCCAGAACAAGTACTCTAGTACCGACTATGGATTTTTCATAGAAATCACATCAACACTTCATTTTATTGGTCTCAAATTAACAGCATTTAATGTTTTGTTAAACAAGCAGCAACCAGTGTCATAGAGCACTATCTCAGTTGTACCCTAAAGACTCTTCTCTTAAGTCACTCACGGGGATTTACTGGAGAACAACATGAGAGCCCTTCTGGGTTCTAACATACAACCCCCAGCTATCAGGGGCTGTTTTTAGATTCACTTGTTCACTTCTCTCATAACAGCTGTTGTTTGTCCTCACCTCACTCCCAACTGCTTGAGCCAACACACACACACACACACACACACACACACACACAAACACACACAAACACATAAACACATGCTTGCTTTATCCCAGCTTTCAGATACTCTCTTACTCATATTAGTTCTTTAAGAATTTACAAACTTACTTGATCATATATTAATCATTTAGAAGGGACTGAACTTTTGAATTTCAAACTGCTACCAAACATGGTGCTTTCAACTACAACTCATGACCTTTTATTACACTGTAGGCCCAAAGCCAAGAGGACCTTCTTGGGACCCAGCAGCTATAAACCATTTCTTCCCAACATACTCCAGCTCTCAGAGATTCTCCAACCAGTTACTGCTTTGACATCTAATTCTACTTCTTTAAGAGCTTGTCAGAGGTACTGGAAAATCTTCATGGGCAACTGTTAAAAAGGAGAAAAGGAATTAACTGAGAAAGGTCATAATTCTACTTATTTCACTTTTTGTTCTCTAAGCCCAAAGGAGAAGAAAGACAAAGTCATCTTTAACCTTTATAATTCATTTAGACTATCTAGCTGACCGACAAGGAGAGATATAGTGTTCTGAAAAGTGGAAATGTACCTAGAGTTAGAAGTTTTAGCAACCATGACATAATAGTATAAGGTTCTTAAAAGAGTGGGCAGGTTCAGAGAAATTGTAGATTACATTAATTTGTTAAAATGTCTGTTAGAAAGTCATCTCCTTTTAATTGCACAAGATCTAGTTAAGAATCTAAAGAAAGGGAAGCATTTGCCCTCTTTTGGCCCTATCTCATCAATATTCTTTAATTTTATAGATTAGAATTACAAGTCTTTATTGGCCAAATGTCATGATGATTTAAGGTACCATAATCATAGGGCTTTGAGCACTCAAAGAAATTAATGACTACAACTGAAGCAGATGAATCAAACCTTAGAGAGATATGGGTATGGTCCTTTTCTTCATAGAAATACAATTCATTTTCCTTCCTTTACTCTTTCCCTTTTAGATTCTTTTAAATTTCAAATGATGGCATTGAGACAAACCTGAGGCAGTAAGTGATTTCCTTTACTTTTAGTGGTTGTAGGTTTTAACGGGAGCTTTACTTTTAGTGATTGTAGATTTACAAGTAGTTAAAGGTAGGAGAGCATGTGAACATGCTCTTCTGACTTCATAAACTTTCCCTGGGTTTTCGATCTCAGCATGTGTGTGGCAGGAAGGAATCTTAGGTCAGCTCTGCTCTAAGCATTTGGATTAGTTTTCCTTTTCTGCTTAATCTTCTCATTCACAAATTTGCTCAGGATAGGTAATAAGACTTGAATTCAGGTTTGTTTTCTTTTGTTTGTTTATAACTAGGCAACCTACATTGCATCTAGACCTTCAAACCTATGTTGTTGTGGGAAAAATATCTGAATTCTTTCCAATTAGTTTACTTACCTTTTTTTTAATTATTATTAGAGAATAGAGTGTCACCTCATAATTCTGATTTGTTCTTCAAGGATTTTGAAGGGAGAAATCATTAATCAAGGAAAGGATTTGGAAATCCCCATATGCCATGATATCCTTGAATACATGAATTAAATCATTTTTATAGGTTCCAATTCTATAAACTGTATTTTACAGAGATATTGCTAAAGAATTTTTTTATTCATTCCAACACTTAAACAAAAGGCTCCAACCGTGAACTCCTTCAAAGTCTGTTCTAGCTGCAGAGAACCCTTTCACCTCAGTTTATGCCCTTCCTTGGGCACTCTACATTCAATCACTGAGCAAGGTGGGGAAGAAACATCCGGGTATTTCTATCTGACAGGGCATTTGAGCTGGCAATACTCTAAATCTACCCTCCAGGTTAGTTGTGGCTCTGTCAGGCCTGCATTTTCCTCTGCTCAATCCTGCATCTTCTTCCTTCCTTTTAAAAGTTTTAAATTTCTAATACACTTCTTGAATTGCAAACTATGTGTCAGTCTGCCAGCCTTTATAGTCTGGGGAACCCAACTAGTGAAATTGTGTGTGTGTGTGTGTGTGTGTGTGTGTGTGTGTGTGTGTGTGTGTTTTACTTTAAAGCAGAAGAAACTGATTTTTTGCCTTGATCTTGTTGGTTGGAATCATAGTTAAGAAGTTGCAGTCTATAAATAATAAAGCCAAACAAACATTTTTGTTTCCTCAATTGTTTTAATTCATTTCTCTGAATTATGTCAAAGGAATCTTAGCTAGTGAAAATTTTCATCAAAGCCCTGGCAAAGTACCTCAGTTGGTTACATTATTGTTCATGTAAGCCAAGGTTGTGGATTTGATCACTGGGCATGGTACACACAAGAATCAGCCAATAAATGTATAAAAGAGTGGGGAAAAAAAAACTTTTTCTTTCTAAAAATCAATCAATAAAAAAGTTCATCATATGTTAATGTTTGATCTATATTTACATTAGCCACAGCAATCCCAGTCAATGGTCAGAGCAATAAAAAGTTTAAGCTTCATCATACAATGGTACCTTGAGATACAAGTGCCCTAACATACGAGATTTTTGAGATATGAGCCTTCAAGCGAGCGATTTTTGCTCTGAAATACGAACATTTGCGATACAAGTAATCGCGCCGATCGGCCTGCTGCACACGGCCCACCAGTTTACCATGACTCGAGCATCTCAGTTTCCCACACCTCAGTCAGTGTGCTTGTTTACCTCATTGTCGAAGCATCTTTTGTGCATTTACATACTTTATCACATTTCTTTTTATAACCATGGGTCGGAAGAAAGCGAGTAGAAAGGTCAGTGCTCAGAAGAGGATGATGTCTATTGAATTAAAGCGTGAAATCATAGAAAAATATGAGCAAGATGTGCTAGTGGCTGACTTGGCGAGGCAGTATGGGTGTAGTACTTCAACTATATGCACTGTGCTTAAACAGAAGGAGTCGATAAAGGGTATAACGCCAGCTAAGGGCGTTACAATAATTTCTAAGCTCTGTAGCTCTCTCCATGAAAAGATGGAGAATCTACTGATGGTGTGGGTGTTGGAAAAGCAGCTTAAAGGAGATACATTAACACAGGGCATCATATGCAAGAAGGCGTGAGCGATTTACCTTGATTTGCTGGAGCAGACCCCGCGCACTTCCACAGACGAAGCACCGAAAGACTCATTTAAAGCCAGTAGAGACTGGTTTGATAACTTCAGGAAAAGGTCTGGCATTCACTCCATCCTCAGGCATGGTGAGGCAGCAAGTTCGGATGTGAAGGCAGCTGAGGATTACCTCAAAACTTTTTACGAACTGATAGAAGCCAAAGGATATATCCCCCAGCAAGTCTTCAACTGTGACGAGACAGGGCTTTTCTGGAAGAAGATGCCGAATAGGACTTATATAATGGCAGAGGAGAAGGTGATGCCAGGCCACAAACCCATGAAGGATAGGCTAACTCTCGCACTGTGCGCCAATGCGAGTGGCGACTGCAAGATCAAGCTTCTGCTCCTATACCATTTGGAAAACCCCAGAGTATTTAAGTCACATAAGATTTTAAAAGATAAACTACAAGTTATATGGAGGGCAAACCTGAAGGCATGGGTCACCAGGCAGTTCTTTGTGGAGTGGGTAAACCTGGTTTTTGGCTCTTCTGTTAAGAAATATCTACAGGAAAACAACCTAACCATGCAAGTCCTCCTCGTCCTCCACAATGCTCCTGCTCACCCACCGAAACTCACAGATGAACTCCTCGAAGAGTTCAAGTTTATCAAGGTTGTCTACCTACCTCCCAACACCACTCCTGTCCTGCAGCCCATGGATCAGGAGGTGATTTCTAATTTTAAAAAGCTATACATCAAGCACCTGTTCCTGTTCCGGTGCTGCTCTGAGGTGAAGGAGAACACAAACCTCACCCTTTCAGAGTTCTGGAAGAACCACTTTAGCAGAATTATTGATCAGGCCTGGCTGGGTGTTACAATGAGGACTTTGACCTCTGCATGGAAGAAGCTGTGGCCTGAGGCCATAGCCAAAAGGACCTTTGAAGGATTCGAACCTGAGGTGCCAGTGGAGGAGGAGATAGTGTCTCTGGGAAAATCCATGGGCCTGGAGGTGGATGAGAGAGACGTGAATGAGCTCGTCGAGGAGCACTCTCTGGAACTCACCACGGAGGAGTTACAAGAGTTGCAGTCTCAGCAACATGCGGAGGTTCTCCAAGAAATTGGTTTTGAGGAGGAGCCAGAGGTGGAGGAGATCTCTACAAGTGAGATAAAGGAGATCTTTTTCCTAAGATCTCCTCCTCTGTGGGAGAGGGTGTCACACTTCGTGGAAAAGAAACACCCCGAAAAAGTTGCTACTGCTCGTGCATCCGAGTTGTTCAATGAAACTTGCCTCACCCATTTCAGAAACATTCTGAAAGGGAGGAAGAGGCAAACCTCGTTGGACATGTTTTTTTTGAAATTGGCCAAAAATGCAAAGACCAGTAGCAATTAAGTTCAGTGAAGATTAGTTAAGTTACATTCAGTTTAGGGATAAAGTGTAGCATTAAGAGTGTAACGAGTAGATAAATACACTTTATAAAACCAGTTTATTCCTTTACATTCTCTTTTATTATGTTTGTATACCATATTTGTCATTTATAAATACGTTTTTCTTATTCAAAAACATGTAACAAGAACAACTGGGATGGCATTTCAATGGATTTCAGTGGGGAAATTTGCTTTGAGATATGAGCAACTTGATATATGAGCAAGGTTACGGAATGAATTAACTCGTATCTCGAGGTACCACTGTATTGTACCCATATTCAAAAAAGGTTTAGTTCTTCTTGAGGTTATTCTGCTTTGAGAAGGTTTTATAGCTAGAAGCCAGCTGGGAAAGGGAAGGATAGTAAAATGGATGTTGTTTGGTCATCTGATTAATAAGAATATGGAAAGGAAAATAAGTATGGTCAGTGCCTGTCTGCTTATGAAAATATATATATTCTACTGCATCTGATTTAACAGTTGGTAAATTTTAAAAAAGTGCAGTGGGAGAGATAGGGTGAGAAAAGGAGATAGGAGAAGGGGGAAAAGGGGGACGAGGTGGATGGAAGTATGGATGTTGAGGCTTTGAGAGCTGATTACGTGTCTACAATGGTCATTTTAATGATAGATTACTATCACCCACAAATTTCTATAACAGCTACATCAACACTTTTTTATGAACATCTAGAAATAGCTATACAATCTGTGGTTGTATTTAATCTACATCAACTGTATTATTACCACAAAACATTAACTAAATTTTTAAAAATTTGCTCTAGTTCTTTGTTTGAAATCTCACTAATTTCTCTCATAGAAGCATATAGTCTGCTCTATACTATGGTTTTTCAAAACACCCTCAGAATTAGGTTTGTAATATTTGAACTTATTTCTCTAGCCATAGAGCATAAATCAGTACTAATTTAATGATCTCTGAGGACCTGAACTTAGAGGTTTTTATGATGATTCATTAAATATATGCAGTAAGCAGCCTACTCCATGTTAGACCATCAATAAGTGGTAGTCATTAGTATACAGATATGTTATTGATACAATTATCTCATTTTAATGATCCTCTTAATGTTCTGATGGTTCCTGCTTTACCGCTTTCTTAATTCTTTTTTTTTACCTTCTAAAATGACATGATTAATTACATGAGTTTCCTAAGTTACATTTTTTTCCTGCCTTTTCCTTCCACCCAACTATACCCTCTTTTCTGCCATTCCTTCTTCTCTTATTTCTCTTCTTTCCTCACTTCTCTCACAACTCATTCTGTTTCATGATGTCAACCACATTTTTTAAGTATTTTTCAATCATAGTGTCTTACTTGTTCTCCAGTTCTGCAGTTTCATTACCATTAACTATCTCTAAAGGCTGAAATTTTGGAATTAATTTTCTGATGATTAGCAAAATAAAATATAAAAATAACAAATGCGAAGATGCTAAAGTGATGAGATGCTCTCCCTCCTTTTCATTTAAAAACCAGTGGTGTCCTTCAGCATGGCCTGCAGGATTGGGCCAAAACCAATTCTCCAACACCCGCAAGGGGTCCCATATTGTGAAAGAGCACAGGCCAGGCCAAGGAATTTCACTAATGCATGATAGGGAGTGGGGAGAGATATGGGAGGCTGGTGAGCGGGGAAGAATCCTGGGAGGGCTCCAGGGCATGTCCGGCTGGTCTTGCTCAGTCCCAATTGGCCGGACCCCAGCTTTAAACTAATCTACCAGTCAGAGCATGTACCCCATGGTCATCAGTGCACATCATAGCTACTGGTTGATCGATCAACTGTGTCCCCTGGTGGTCAGTGCATATCATAGTGACTGGTTGACTGGTCAAATGTTCGACTGTCTGCCCCTTGGTGGTCAAAGCGAGCAGTTGAGTGGCCTCAGCATATCATTAGCATATTATGCTTTGATTGGTTGAACAGCTGACTGGTCAACCGGACACTTAGAATATTAGGCTTTTATTTTCAAGTAGAGGCTTGTTGCATGATATTCAGGAAGAGGCCTTCTTTCCCCTGGCTTCACTCCAGGCTTCCCAGGAGCCTGCAAGACCCCTCTCCCCGGGGCCGCCTGGGAGCTACCAAGTCCTCACTCCTGGCCAGAGCACCTCTCCTGTAGCTTCCTTAGTCCCCCTCTCCCCTTTATACCAGGTGTCACACCCCACCCAGCCACTCAGCACCTGCATATGCAAATTAATCCACCATCTTTGCCAGATGATTTGCATACTCACTACTGATGGCTGTGGGTGTGGCATGGCCAATTTACATGTTTGTCTATTATTAGGTAAGATACTAAAGGCCCAGTGCATGAATTCATGCACTAGTGGGGGCTCTTAGTCAGGCTTGCAGGATCAGGCTAAAACTGGCTTTCTGACATCCCTGAGGGGTCTTGGATTGCCAGAGAGTTCAGGCCAGATGGAGGAACTACACTGGTGCATGATAGGGGCTGGGGAGGGATACAGGAGTTTTACCAACTGGGGAGGGACCACGGGAAGGTTCCAGGGCATGTCCAGATCATCTCACTCAGTCCCGATCAACTGGAACCCTGCAGCAAGCTAACCTACCAGTCAGAGTGTCTGCCACCTGGTGGTCAGTACATGTCATAGTGAGCAGTTCATCAACCTTAGCATATCATTAGCATATTACACTTTGGTTGAACGGCTGACCGATTGACCAAACACTTAGCATATAAGGCTTTTATTATATAGGATTTATAAAAGCCAAGCAACCAGAATGACAGGTTGCTATGATGTGCACTGTGGCAGCCAACCAGCCTGAACAAGGTTCCGATAGCCCTCCCCACCCCGATCAGAGTCAGGGCTGGCCAATCAACCATGTCCTCTCCCCCCCCACTCCCTCCCGCTGGCCTGGCTAGATGGCCCCCATCAGGGCAGGCCAACCAGATCCCACCTGTGCATGAATTTGTGCACCAGGCCTCTAATATAGGATAATAGTTTCACTAGGGAAAAAATAAAGGCAGAGGAGAAATTACAGTTCTTGAAGGGAAATTGACAGGTACAAATAAAGCATTGCCCTCTAGAACTAACTAACAGAATTATAGACTGATGTTTGCAGTAGACTTTTCAAATGTCTAATGGCTCTACTTATTCATATGTAAATGCTGAGGACACAGGTACTCAGAAAGGCTAAGCATCTTGGGTAATATATTTCTACACCCAGTAAACAAGGAAGAAATCTAGGTCTTCAGATGGAGTGGAATATGGTGTTATCCAATTTGACACCAAGGCAGATCTGTGTGAAGAATAAAACATGGCACCACTTAGAGCTGCCATTGTTTCTGTCATCTGTAAATCAATGTGGTGGTAGGGCTTGAGGTAAAGAGACAGTCAACAGTTAAATGGCTTTGTGTGAAATTCTCTACTGTACCATGATTCATTGTACATATTCAATAATACATTTTCATGCATGGGAGGTCTTGACTGTGGCATCTTATTGTGAAGTTAAAAGAGCAGCTTTTTTAATTTTGTCAGTGGAAGCCTTGAAGAGGAATTCTCTTGGATACTCTCTCATGTGAGACAGATAAATTAAATCTGGCTTTATCTCACTCAAAACCAGATTCTAGTTCTAATTTTTCCTGTTTTTTTTATTTTATTTATTATCATTATTATTTTTCTATCAGAGTTAACATAGAATTTATTAGTTTTGGGTATACAACAGAGTGATTAGACATTTGTATGCCTTACCAAGTGATCCCTCTGATAAGTCTAGTAACCTCTGTCACCATAATTTAGTATCAATTCAATTCATATCTTTATACTGTATTATTTAGATCTGGATTCATCAACTATACTACTGTTTGGTGTGGTTCTTGAAAGTTTGATATTACTCATCTTAAAAATAACTATATCTTTATGGTTAAAATTTTAATTACTAACTTAGAAGTCAAATTTAATTACAATTTTAAGTATTTTTTTTTCTGTTTGCTTAACTTTTTTTATAAAGGGCATAAAGTTGTCATGTAATTTTCTTTCTTCACTGCATCTGTAGTAATACACTTTCTTTTAATCCTATTGTTATTTATTTATGCTTTCTTTTTTCTATATGCAGCAAGAATTATATATTATTGTATTATTACTATAATAATCTGAGGCCTGGTGCATAGATTCATGCAGTTGTGGAGTTTCTTGCACTGGTACACAACCAGGGCCAGGGAGGGACTGAGGGAGAGTTTTAGGGCATGTCTGGCCCATCTCACCCAGTCCTGATGGGCCAGACCCCAGCAACAAGCTAACTTACTGGTCAAAGCATCTTCCCCAAAGTGCTCAGTGTGAAAAATAGTGACCGGTTGAATGGTCAAATGAACAGTTGGATACTTAGCATATTGGGATTTTATTATATAGCATTTTTAATTTATAGATTATGACCTTGACAATACTGTCTTTGGTATATTTGATTACTATTTTATATATTCTAATGGTTTTTTCTTACACTATCATTCAATATTTTTAATTTGCTATTTTGTTCTTTTCTACTTGTATACATTAACTGCTTAAATCACTCTTCATATTTTTTAAATTTCTAATACATATTTAAATGTGTTGAAATGGCATAGCCTTCTCTCAAAACCATGTTCTATATGGTTTTCTCTATATTATTGTTTAACAAGAGGCCCAGTGCATGAAATTCATACACAGTAGCGGCTGCCAGACTGGTACTCCCTCTCTTCCATGGCTGCCTGCCACCACTGCTGGCTGCTTCCACTGCTGGCCAGGTCCTCCCTCCTTTCCCCTGTCCAGCCCTGCTCCTGGTTGAACTTCCAGAAGAAATCCCAATCAAGGGGACAATTTGCGTTCTATGCTTTTATTATATACTAGAGGCCCAGTGCATGAAAATTTCTGCATTTGGGGGTGGGGATCCCTCAGCCTGGCTTACACCCTTTCACAATCTAGGACTCCTTGGGTAGGGTCTGTAGGCCTGGCCTGAGATCAGAGCCTATCAGAGTTTTCCTTCTTCCAGCTGTGTGTAGCTGGCTCCACCCCTTCTGCTGCCACTGCTTGCCATCTTTGCAGCACTTCCCCTACTCCTCTGCCACTAGTGGCCTCCCTCTGCAGGCAACAGGCTGGGGTGCAATGGCTTGGCTGGACTGGGCTTCCCTCTTTCTTTGCTGGGGGATGGGGCCAGCCCTTCCAGGGGCTGTCTGCCTACTTGATCTCCCCTAACCACTTCTCTACTTATCTGGTCACTCCTAACTGTTAGACTGTCTACCTGATCACCTAATCACTCTGCCGGCCTGATTGCTTAGGGGCAAGGGGCCATCTGCCTCTGATCTTCCTCTCTGATCTTCCCTAACCACTTGCTTGCCTACTTGTTCAACCCTAACCACTGCCCTGCCTTCCGGACTGCCCCTAACCATTGGCCTGCCTACCTGATCATCCCTAACTACTGGTCGACCTATCTGGTCATGCCTATCGGCTAGTCTGCCTATCTGATAATCCCTAATCACTCTGCCTGCCTGCCTGATTGCTCCTAACCACTTATTTGGGGGTAGAGCCAGCACAGCAAGGGGCTGTCCACCATCTGATCTCCCCTAACCACTTGCCTGCCTGATAACCCCTACTGCTGGTATACCTACCTGATCACCCTTAACCACTCTGCCTGCCTACTTATTGCCCCTAACCACTTGCTTGGGGGAAGGACTAACCCCACAAGAAGCCCTCTGCCTACTTGATCACCCTTAACCACTGGTCTGCCTACCTGATCACCCCTAACCCCTCCGCCTTCCTGCCTGATTGTCCCTTACTGATTGCTTGGGGGTGGGACCAGCATTAACTTCCAGTTAGTCAGCCGCCAGTCATTACTGGTTGATATGACCCAGGGTTTGTTTTTATTTTTAATTTTTATTTACTTATTTTCTTAATGTAAATTAGGTTTTTATTTATTTATTTTATTTATGTATTTTTATTAATGTATTACATGTGTACATATCTTCCCATTGCCCCCCATGCCCCACTCTCATACATACCCTCACCCTCCAGTGTCTTGCATCCATTGGTTATGCTTATATGCATGCATACAAGTCCTTTGGTTGATCTCTTATCTATCCCACCTCTCCCTAAACTTCCTGCTGTAAATCACCCAAGGTTTTTATATATTAGGATGATGCTTTCACTCTCCTGCAATTCTAATTATTTATTTTATTTTGATTATAATGTTTAAAGACAATTAGTTATTTAAAAACATGTTTTGGCATTTTCAGATGACAAGGGTTTGGATGTAATATTTTGCTGTTTCATTGTGATCACAAAATGACATCTCTTTGATATTGAATGATTCATTGGCATTTTTTTTTTTAGTATCTTATTGTGGCTTAGTACATTGGCAATTTTTGTAAATATTCTGCTTGTGCTTAAGAGGATTTATTCTTTCAGTGTTTGATGCAATGTTCTATGTGTCCATTAGAGAAAGATGTTCATATTTTCTATATTTTGACTATTCCTTCAATCTGCCTGAACTATTACTGAAAAATCAGCTTTCACACGGTGGATTGTTCATTTCTCATTGTAATTCTGTCAAAATTTGCTTTCATATTTTAGAGTATATAGTTCATGGCATATTGCTTAATAAATAATAGACCCCCCCCCAATGCATTTTTCTTTATCTTGCTACATTTATATCCTGGATATTTATTATTTCTTTAAATTGTTTCATGAGATACTGTTTTTCTTTTGGTTAGATTTTAAGATTATATTTCTCTTTACATCTCTTTCATTTCTATCTTCCTCTCTTATTTTAATATATATAGTTTTTCTTGAAATTTTTGTCTCTTAAGCAGTGAATTAAATTTAGTTCATTTATATGTGTGTGAGTGTGTGTGTGTGTGTGTGTATAATACTTATGTATTTGGACTCATACAATTTTATTTGGTGTGCTTTTTTAATTTGTTATCTATTTCCTATAAATGTAATATTTTCTTCCCTGTGTTATATTTTATTGTCTAAATTTTCTGTTTATCTTTTCTTATCTCTATTGATTTAAAAATATTATATCTTACATTGCATGTGTGTGTGTGTGTGTGTGTGTGTGTGTGTGTTAAATTTAAGGGGTTATTCTAAATTTTTAACACAAACATACATACTGACCAACATAAGAGGGAAGGTTGGGCGTAGGAGGTGGGGGGTAAGAGATCAACCAAAGAACTTGTATGCATGCATAGAAGCATAACCCATGGACACAGACAGTAGGAAGGTGAGGGCATTTGCTGGAGATGAGGGTTGCCAGGGAGAGGTCAATGGAGGAGGGGGGGTGGGGAAAGGATACATATATAATACTTTAAACAATAAAACAATGACTAAAATTAAAAAGTAAAACACAACCACATAATATTATTCTAAGATAATGAATATACCTTTCCCCTTCCTTAATAACAATAAAATACATTTAGAATGTTTGAAGTATAAATTCTCCTTGTCTCAGATTGCAATTTTTTCATCTTTTAGTTGTATATTATGCTCTCCTACTAAAAATTTATTATTTTTACTGTTTTATATAGCTGATACTTAATATTTTTGTTGTTTTTATATATTCCTTTATTCTCTCTGGCTTTATTTACAATTTGTCCTGAGTCAAGTTTTTTTTTTATTCATAAGGACATAATTTTGAAGTTCTTTCAGTTAATATTTGCATTGAAATATTCAATGCTTAGCTAGAGATATTTTTATTTTACTCTCTTGACTGATAACTTGTCTGCTTATGAAATTCTAGCTACCCTTTGAATTTAATTATACTATTATCTGCCCTTTAGTCTTGATTGTTGATATTAAGAATATGTGTTCCTCTTTAAAATACAATATTTTTATTTATTCTCTAATTGCTTTTAAGATCTTTTTATTCTGACACTTTATAACTTTAAGTTAAAGCATCCAAAACTTTACTTTGCTTCAAAAATTACATAAGAGAATGTCCAAGAAAAATCATTTTTGAAACTTCCACTGAAAGGTAAAATAATTTGCTAGAGATTCTTAGTGTTTTTTAATGCAAGGATTTGTATTTGTCATTAATTTTGGAATATTTTTAGGCATTTTACCTTTGCTCATTATTTCTCCATCATTTCTAATGTACCTTGTATCTGGAATTCCTTTTTTAACCTCTATAGGAGCTACTATTCTATTCTCCATGTGTCTTTATCAATATTTACTGTTTCACATATTTTTTTCCTCTGAGATACAGTCTCTATTACTTGTTCCACTATACATATTCTCTTTGAAATCATATGTACTTGCACACATTCACAGTTATTCTTCTGTAACTTCTTTTATTTTATTCCCACAAGTTTTCTGAGAATATTTTCTGTTGCTTCCCAAAATTTCTGCTGTTGTTTTTTTCTTTCTTAATCACTTAAAATATAGTTTTATTTGCTATTTAATTATTTTGGCAGAATGGTTTGGATTTTGTCTACTAATGGCTCTTATTAATCGTGAATTGTTTCCACATGTATGCATGTGTGTGCATGTATGCTTGACCACATTTTTAGTAGAGTGTTATTTTGTAGTATGTATTGTGACCCAACTAGTCATGGGAATTTCACTCAGCTTGTCTCTTTTCTTTGCAGGATGTCTATAGTTCACAAATATATTCTGTATTATTTTCTTGGCTTTGGGTTTCTTAACACAATTAGGGAAAATAAATGTATCCTTTAACCTAAAATATAGTAGGAATTCCTTTAAAAGAAAATTAGGAAAAAAAATTTAGTCATTTGTTTACTGCCTCTAGGATGTGTGGTATAACTATATACAACCATTAGTCCTATTTATTTGGTAGTTTTGGTAAATAAAATCACTAAAATAGAAAACAAGTAAAAGTAAAGCAAAATGAAACCAAATTTCAAATGGGTTATTTATCCTTGAATTAAATAATATCTGATAAAATATGGTTTTGAGAAACAATTTATATTTTTAAATTTTTATTTAAATTCTTTAATGTTGAAAGTATTACCTAAGTCTCTTTTTTCTCCCATTGATCTCCTCCCCAGCACATACCCTCACCACTGCAATGTGTGTGTCCATTGGTTATGCTCATATGCATTCAAACAATTCCTTTGATTGATCTCTTACTCCCCCTCCACCCCACCTTCCCTTATAGGTTGGACCGTCTGTTCCATACTTCTATGACATTGGTTCTGTTTTTGTTTGTCAGTTTATATTGTTTATTATATTCTACAAATGGGTGAGATCATGCGATATTTATCTTTCTCTGACTGGCTTATTTCGCTTAGCATAATGCTCTCCAGTTCCATCCATGCTGTTCTAAATGGTAAGACTTCCTTCTTTTTTACAGCAATGTGGTATTCCATTGTGTAGATTTAAAACAATTTTCTAATCCACTCATCTGCTGACGAGTACTACGGCTGTTTTCAAATCTTAGCTATTGTAAATTATTCTGTTATGAACATAAGGGTGCATATATTCTTTTTGATTGGTGTTTCTGGTTTCTTGGGATATATTCCTGAAGTGGTTTTACTGTGTCAAATGGAAGTTCCTTTTTTTGTTTTTGTTTTTTTGGTGGAAATACCATACTGGCTGTACCAGTCTGCAGTCCCACCAGCAGTTCATGAGGGTGCCTTTTTCTCTGTTTCCTCTCTAGCGCTTGTCATTTGTTGATTTGTTGATGATAGCCATTCTGACAGGTGTGAGATGGTATCTCATTGTTCTTTTGTTTTGCATCTCTAGGATAATTAATGACTTTGAGCTTGTTTTCATATGTCTGTTGGCTTCTGTATGTCCTCTTTGAAAGGTATCTATTTAGGTCCTTTCCCATTTTTTGATTGAATTGTTTCTTTTTTTTTTTTGTTGTTAAGTTGTAAGGCTTTTCTATAAATTTTGGAGATTAAACCCTTATCAGATGTCACATGAGCAAATATGTTCTCTATATTTGGTTTCTTGTTTTTTTGTTGATAGTTTCTTTTGCTATGCAGAAACTTTTTATTTTGATGTAGTCCCATTTGTTTATTTTCTCCTTAGTTTCCATTGCCCTAGGAGCTGTATGGTAAAGATTGCTATGACAAATGTCTGCTATTTGCTGGCTATGGAGTCTGCTAAGATTTTTATGGTTTCCCATCTTTGATTTAAGTCCTTTATCCATTTTGAGTTTATTTTTGTATATGGCATAAATTAGTGGGCTACTTTCATTTTTTGGCATATATCTGTCCAATTTTCCCAACAGCATTTATTGAATGTATTATCTTGACTCAATTATAAGCTCTTTATTCCTTTGTCAAATATTAATTGAGCATAATGGGTTGGTTAAATTTCTGTTTCTTTGTTCTGTTCCATTGGTCTATAAGTCTGTTCCTTTGCCATTATCAGACAGTTTTGAGAACAGTGGCTTGGTAGTATAGCTTGATACCTGATATAGTGATCCCTCCAACTTTATTCTTCTTTCTCAAGATTGCTACAGATATTCAGGGACTTTTTTTATTTTTTTATTCCAGATTAATTTTTGGAGAGTTTGTTGTAGGTCTTTGAAGTATGCCATTGGTATTTTAATGGGGATTGTATGAATCTATAGATTGCTTTGAGTAGTATGGACATTTTAATGATGTTGCTTTGACCAATTCATGAATATAATATATTCTTCCATTTGTTTATGTCTTTCTCTATCTCATTTTTTAGTGTAATATAATTTTTTGAGTATAGGCCCTTTACCTTCTTGGTTAAATTCATTCCTAGGTGTCTTAAATTTTTTGTTGCAATAGTAAATGATAATGTTTTCTTTAGCTTCTTTCTGTGAGTTCATTATTGGTATATAAAAAGCTATAAATTTCTAGGTGTTAATTTTGTATCCTGCTACATTACAAAATTAATTTATTAATTCTAGTAGTTTATTGATGGAGTCTTTAGGATTTTCTATGCACAATATCAGGTCATTTGTGAATAATGACAGTTTTACTTCTTCTTTTGCATTTTGGATGCATTTTATTTCCTCTTCTTGCCTTATAACTATGGCTATCCATAGTACCATTCAACATATGGTACTATGTTGAATAGGAGTGGTGAAAGTAGGCATCTCTGTCTTTTACCTCTTCTTAGGGGAAATGGTTATAGTTTTTGCTCATTGAGTATGATGTTGGCTGTAGGTTTATCATATGAGGCTTTTATTATGTTGAGGTATGATTCTTTTATTTCCACTTTGCTGAGAGTTTTTATCAAAAAAAGGGTTTGAAATTTTTCATATGGCTTTTCTCTATCAATTTATATGATTACTAGAGGCCTAGTGCACAAATTTTTGAATGCGTGGGGTCTGGCCAGCCTGGCCCCAATCATGGTGGATTAAGGCTTGGCCTGTCAGGAGGAATAGATGATGGGAGCTTGGCTGGCTAGCCCTCTCTGATAAAAGCCTGATCATGGCTGAGCCAGCTGGAGAAAGGGCCCACAGGCTATTGGCCAATGGACCCTGCCACCTGTTGTAGTGGGTGGTGCAATAAGGGGCATTCTGGTCAAGGTGAGGCTCTGCAGACCTATTGTGGTGGGCAGGCTGATTAGGGGCAGGGATGGCCAAGGTTAAGGGAGGGGGTATTTGACCAGCAACCAGTTCTTGATTGGGAAGGGAGAGTCTGATAAGCGGCAGGCTGGCGGAGAAGTGGGTCTGTGAGGTTGGCCAGCCAGCCCCACCCTCTGATTGGCTGGTTCACTGGGCAGAGTGGGCATAATAGTGACTGGTCATTATGGTCATTATGGCCATTACAGTTACTGTTTTATATATAGAGAGATGTGATTTCTGTCTGGTAATTTGTTTATGTGATGTATCACATTTATTGATTTGTGGATATTGTACCAGCATTGTATCCCTATAATAAATCCCATTTGGCCATGGTATATCATGGTATATGATCTATCTAATGTAATACTGGATCCTATTTGCTAGAATTTTGTTGACAATTTTTAGTATCTATCTATGTTCACGAGGGATGTTGGCCTGTAATTCTCTCTCTCTCTCTCTCTCTCTCTCTCTCTCTCTCTCTAGTGTCTTTATCTGGTTTCAGGAAAAGGATAATGCTAGCTTCATAGATAAAGCTGGAAAGTGTGCATTCCTCTTGAATGTTTTGGAATAGTCTGAGAAGGATACTTTTTAATTCTTTGAGTTTGGTTAAACTCCCTTCTGAATCTGTGGCCCAGGCTTTTGTTTGCTGGAAGTTTTTTGATGACTGATTCAATTTTCTCCTTAGTTATCAGCTTGGTAAGATTTTCTGATTCTCCCTGATTGGGTTAGAGAAGGTTGTATTTTTTTATGAATATGTCCATTTCCTCTAGGTTGGTTAGTTTGTTGGCATAAAGTTGTTCATAGCATATTTGACATTTCATGTACTTCTATGAAGTCTGTTGTTATTTCATCTCTTTCATTTCTGATTTTGTTTATTTGGATCCTCTTTTTTTGCTTTATGGTGAGCCTGGTTAGAAGTTCATCAATCTTGTTTATCCTTTCAAAGAACCAGCTCTTGGATTCATTGAGATTTTCTATTGCTTTTTATAGTCTCTGTGTCATTTATTTCTGCTCCAATCTTTATTATCTCCTTTTGCTCACTCTGGACTTTTCTTGTTGCTCTCTTTCTAATTGTTTAAGTTGTAGAGTTAGATAATTAGTTACCAGTTTTTCTTGTTTGTTTGTTTGTTTTTGAGGTAGACTTGTAATGCTATGAATTTCCCTCTCATGTCTGCTTTCACGGTGTCCCATAGATTTTGTATTGTTGTGTTTTCATTGCCATTTGTTTCTATGATGTTTTTAATTTCTTCACTGATCTCTATGGTAACCCAAACACTATTTAATAGCCTGCTATTCAACTTCTTAATATTTGAATTTTTTATTGATTTTATTGTAGTTGATTTCTAGTATTATGCCATTGTGGTCTGAGAAGATATTTGATATGATTTAAATCTTCTTGAATTTGGAGAGACTTTACCTGTGACCCATATGTGGTATATCTTTGAAACTGTTCTATGTGCACTTGAGAAGGATATATACTCTATAGCTTTGGGTTGAAATGTTCTGCAAATGTCAATTAAGTCTATCTGATGTAATGATTCATTTAGGATTCAGAAACCAGCTGTTTCTTTGATGATTTTTTGTTTAGAGTATTTTGTTGATCTCTCTCTCTTGATATCTTCCAGATCTTGTTTTTTTTTTTTGTTTTTGTTTTTTTTTCTGTGTTTTTTTTTTTTTTTTGTATTTAGTGCTCCTGTATAATTTTTTGGTTAAACACTAAATTAGGTATCTCACTGGTTTTATTTACATAATGTGGGAGCACCTTTCCACATCCCACATGGTTCAGGGTTCCCAGTTCAGGGTTTGGGTTCTGAAGGAGGCCTCATGCAAACGAAAAGAGAGACTAGAAAATATTAATTTGGCGATATTGGGAGGCCAGGCAGGAGCCTTCCTCTAGTGGAAAGGACTACCACTTGCTCTGGCCTTTTTCTCCCTTTTATTAAAGCTTTGGGACACACCCCTAGCCTTTAGGCAGGAAAACAGAAATTAACATGAAACAAACAGGTAGAGGCTGCTTCAGCTAACAATGTTTTAACTAAACAGTGAGTGATTAGCTCTGACCTTTCAGAGCAATTAAGGTTGACCAGCCTTCTGGTCTCCTGTTTACATCCATTTAGTGAGAACAATGTTTGGTTTCCGGCAACATAAAATTTATGTAGCACATTTGAAAAATATGTTTACTAGAGTTATATCCTCTTGTGTATTGATCCTTTAGTATTATGGAGTGGTCTTCCTTATCTCCTTGTTATGGCCTGAATTCTAAGGTCTATTTTGTCAGATTACTACCCCATATTTTTTTCCCATTTTCATTTGCCTGAAATATATTTTTCTATTCTTTCACTTTCAGTCTGTGTGTCTCTTGTTCTGAGGTGGGTATCTTGTAGATAGCATATATATGGGTCATGTATTTTGTTGTTGTTGTTGTTGTTTGTTTGTTTGTTTTTCCATTCAGTCACTTGCTGTCTTTTGATTAGAGCATTTAGGTCATTTACTTTTAAAGTTACTACTTCACTCACACAAACAGCTACTTATTTGTAGCTTTGTGTGTGTGTGTGTGTGTGTGTGTGTGTGTGTGTGCGCCTGTGTTTTTTCTTCCATTTTGTTTTCTTATTTTTTTAATAGTCCCTTTAACATTTCTTGCATTGCTAGCTTGGTAGTGATAAGCTCCCTTAGCCTTTATTTTTCTATGAAGCTCCTGATTTCCCCTTCAATTTTGAATGATAGCCTTGCTGGATAGAGTATTCTTGGATTCAGTCCCTGGCTTTGCATCATTTTGTATATTTCCTTTCATTCCTTTCTGGCCTGATGTGTTTTTGTTGAGAAATAATTTGATAATCAAATGTGAGATCCCTTGCAGGTAACTCTCTGTCTCTGTCTTGCAGTCTTTAAGATTCTCTCTTTGTCATTAACATTTACTATTATAATTATGGCATATCTTGGTGTGGCTCTTTTTGGTTTCATCTTGTTTAGGTCTATCTGTGCTCATGTGATTGTTTTCTTCCCTATATCAGGGAAGTTTTCTGATATTATTTCTTCAAATAGCTTTTCTAACCCTTGCTCTTCTTCTGGTCATTCTGGCAACCCTATTATACATATGTTGCTTCATTTCATGTTGTCTTAAAGCTCCTTTTGGCTCTCCTCCTGTCTTTTGATTATTTTTTTTTCCAATTGCAGTTTAGTTTGTGTGTGTTTTACTTCCCTGTCTTCTACTTTACTAATTTGGTCCTCAGCTTCTCTTAGTCTATTGTTGAAAGCTTTCATTGTGTTTTTATTGTTGTTATATCACTCTTTATTTCTTCTTGATTCTTGCATAAGTTGTTGATTTTCTCATACATCTGGTTCATGAAATGTATAACCTTATTCTGAATTATTTTTCTAACATTTTGCATACTCTGTTTCAGTAAGTTCCTTTACTGGTGATTTCTCCTTTCCTTTCCTTCAGGGGTTGTTTTTCTATCTGCCAAGTTTTTCTTCCACTGAAGAATCTAGGTATTGAGTCTCACAGGGCTTGTGGCTGTATCAGGGGGCTTGGTAGAAGGTGGAGTAGTCACAAAGGCAGTAGCTGGTTGTGGGCAGGGGCTGTTCCTTTGGGAGGTCATGGGCTGCTCCTCATGTTGCTCCTTCTATGAGTGATGTCTGGTCCTAAGGCTGTTGTGGCAGAATCTGTTGGCACAGTTTCCATGCCCAGAACTAAAGCTTAGTGCTGGTGGGAAGGAAGTGTGTTCCAGAACTCACAGGAGCCTGTGGACTGGGAGGCTTCAGTCCTGGTGTTTATGGGTCCCCAGCCAAGGCAGCAGGTCCCTGGCTTGAGTGGCTGTATGGTCCTGGGTGGTGTCTGTAAGCAGGAGCCAAGCCACACTGTGGGAACCTCTTTCCACATCCCGCGTGGTTCAGGGTTCCCGGGTCAGGGTTTGGGTTCTGAAGGAGGCCGCACGCAAACGAAATGAGAGACTAGAAAGCATTAATTTGGCGATATTGGGGGGCCAGGCGGGAGCCTTCCTCTAGTGGAAAGGACTGCCACTTGCTTTGGCCTTTTTCTCCCTTTTATTAAGGCTTTGGGACACACCCCTAGCCTTTAGGCAGGAAATAACAAAAACAGAAATTAGCATGAAACAAACAGATAGAGGTTGCTTCAACCAACAAATGTTTCAACTAAACAGTGAGTAATTAGCTCTGACCTTTCAGAGTAGTTAAGGTTGACCAGCCTTCTGGCTTCCTGTTTACATCCATTTAGTGAGAACAATATTTGGTTTCCAACACCACACCTTGATGGAGGTGAGGCTTGGCTCCTACTCACAGCAACTCTTCCCTTCAAGATGGTGTGGCCTCTTTGGCAGAGTTGGCCACCCAGGCATGATTACAGTGGTAGCAGAGAATGCACGGCTAGCCTGGTCGAACAGTCCCTGAAAACACTGTAGGATCTAACTATACTTCACTCACACAAACACACTCACCACACATCCACACCCTCCCTTTCGCTTCTTTATTCATGCACATTTTCCCCCTTACTGCCATCGTCCTGCCCACAATCTTCTCATTCCAATTTATATTTTTTTGGTTAAACACTAAATTAGATATCTCACTGGTTTTATGAATATTATCTGTTTTACTACTTAGGTTCATATCTCATGACACTTAAGATCTATGGAATACTTTAGGAAAAAAGAAGTTATAAAAATGTTTATCACTTGTGATTATAAAAACTAAGTGAATGTAGATACCAATAAATTTATGTAGCACATTTGAATATTTATAGATGTAATGCATAATGTGTTTGATTTTTAATAGTTTACTTAATCACAAGTAAATTATCCTATATAATAATATCCCAGAGACTGAATGACCAGAATGACCAGAATGACCACAACCCCTTGCTCTGGCCAGGCCCAACCCCCACTCCCCCAAGCAGTTAGGGGCAATCAGGCAGTCAGGCCAGCAGTTACGTGCATTGAGGCAGGCATGCAGAGTGGTTAGGGTATATCAGGCAGGCAGGTGAGTGGTTAGTTGCAATCAGTTAGGCAGGTGAACAGTTAGCAGCCAGTGGTCCCAGATTGCAAGATGAAAGTTTGACTGCTTATTTAGGCCCAATCTGCAAGAATTCCTGTGGGATTGGGCCTAAATCAGAAATCAGACATCCCCTTAAAGGTCCTGATTGCAAGAAGGTGCAGGCAGGGATGAGGGGCACCCCCCATGCAATAATTTCATGCACCGGGCACTGTTATTGGTAATATATATTATGTTATATTATTATGTGGTATTATGTACAATAGAAAATGTCATATATAATTTATATTATCAACTTTTAGCCTAAAGGCTTAAACTTATGAACTTTAATTTTTACCTTATCCCATCACTTTTTTTGTTTTTTTTAATTAAATCTTTATTATTCAGATTATTATATTTTTTTCTCTTTTTTCACTTCCATAGCACCCCTCCACCCAGCGCCCACCCCTCTCTCTGCCCTTAGCTCCCTCCCATTGACCTCATCCATAGGTGTGTGATTTTTGTCCAGTCTCTCCCTGTACACCCCTCACCCCTTCCCCCCTGAGAATTATCAGTCCACTCCCTTTCTGTGCTCCTGATTCTATTATACTCACCAGTTTATTCTGTTGATCAAATTTTTAATTCACTTAATTTTTAGATTCACTTGTTGATAGATATGTATTTGTTGTTCATAATTTTTCGGCTTTTACCTTTTTCTTCTTCCTCTTTTAAAAGAGTACCTTTCAGCATTTCATATAATACTGGTTTGGAGTTGATGAACTCCTTTAGCTATTTCTTCTCTGTGAAGCTCTTTATCTGCCCTTCAATTCTGAATGATAGCTTTGCTGGATAGAGTAATCTTGGTTGTAGGTTCTTGCTATTCATCACGTTGAATATTTCTTGCAACTCCCATCTGGCCTGCATCGTTTCTGTTGAGAAATCAGCTGACAGTCGTATGGGTGCTCCCTTGTAGGTAATGCACTGTTTTTCTCTTGCTGCTTTTAATATTCTCTCTCTCTCTTTTGCTCTTGGTATTTTAATTATGATGTGTCTTGGTGTGGTCCTCTTTGGATTCCTTTTATATGGGGTTCTGTGTGCTTCCTGGACTTGTAAGTCTATTTCTTTTACCAGATGTGGGAAGTTTTCAGTCATTATTTCTTTAAATAGGTTTTCAGTATCTTGCTCTCTCTCTTCTTCTGGCACCCCCACAATTCTGATGTTGGTATGATTGAAACTGTCCCAGAGTCTGCTTACATTATGTTCACATTTTTGGATTCTTTTCTCTTTTTGCTTTTCCAGTTGAATGTTGTCTGCTTCTTTATATTTCTAATTTTTTACTTGATTCTTGCCTTTCTCTAGTCTGCTGTTAGGACTCTGTATAATATTTTTTATTTCAGTCAGTGTATGTTTAATTTCTATTTGGTCCTTTATCATCTTTAGTTGGACCTTTTCCATCTCTAGTTGGTGCTTTTGCATTTCTAGTTGGTCCTTTTTCATCTCCTCTTGAGTCTCACTAAATTTATCCAAATTTTCTAGCATATTCTAGAAAATTGAAAAACCTTATGTGTGGTTTTGAACTCTATATCCAGTCGTTTTTTTTTCCTCCATTTCTTTTTTTTGTGATCCCTTCCATTGTCTCAGCATTTTCACTATGCCAGGGAAACCTCTGTGTTGAATTCAGCCTTATGATACCAGATGCAAAACCGAAGAAGCCTCTATTGAGCTTGGGATGGGTGGAGTCTCAGGGCTTAAGGGACCACCTTGTCTTCCAGTCGGCCCCGCCCTCCACGGCCCCTGAGTCTCACGTGACTGGGTAATCCCTGGAGAGGTCCTTGTGTGCGCGTGCCCACAGTGCCTCTAACAGCTGCCTTTCCGGCTCCCCTGCGCACCAGGACCACACAAGTCTAGGTCCCCAGGGTTTCGCCCGAAACAGGGGCCCAGTGGACTCAGAAGTGGCACAGTTCAAAGGGTCTATCTCCCGCCCACTCCCGAAAGCCAGCGGCACAATCAGCAATCTGTCCTCCTAGCAGCACCGTGTGCGTGTGAGACCAGACCTGATCTGCGACTCCCCTAAATTTCCGTGCACCTCTCCCTTTCCATAGTCCAAACTCCCCCCAAATGAGTTTCGGCTGGATCTGGGGTTTAGTATCGTAAGATAAGGGGTTCAATGCCATTGGGAGTCTCCGTTTCCCTCCTGCCAGAGAAAGCCAGCCAGGTACTCCAGCACCGGCTCTCTCAGCTTGCGCGCGCGTCTCTGTACCTCGGCTTTTTGCAGCTCCTCTGGGTCTCTGTGAGCCCCTCTCTTTCCTTCTAGCTGTAGAACTTATACTCGGCCAGCTTTCCTGTGGTTCTGGATGATGTCTGTTCTGTCTTTTAGTTGTCGTTTTGAAATTGTTGTGCGAGGCAGCAGTGTAGGTGTTTACCTATGCTGCCATCTTGGATTCTCCCCTTATCCCATCATTTTTAAATTTTGTTTTTCACTTACAGTTTACATATTATTTTGTATTAGTTTCAGGTATACAACATAGAAATGATTAGACAAACATATACTTTACAGTGACCCCCCCTATATTTCAAGTTATATTTTTTGTTATTATTATTCTTTAACCTCCCAAACACTTAGTCTTACTTATTATCACAAATAATTATTACTTCACCTTTTTAAAATTTTTGTTTCTGAGTTATTGAAATACCCATACTTGTTTTTGAATACTTATCAATACTTACTTTTGAATTTTCTTGTACTATTAAATTATAAGCCTGTTGAGAACTAAAAATATGTCTTAATCATCTCTGAGTTCTCAATGATGTCCATTATTTGGATAGAAATTAAACATAGTAGAAAATTAAATTAAATTGTTCAAAATAATCAAACTCACTTGGTATGTAGATGACCTTCATAATTATTGAGAAATTATTTCTCATGAAGTAAATTGGATTATGATTAACAGCATCATATGGCAAGCCATGTATGTATAATCATTCATTCACATGGAAAAATACTAGTACTTTCACTTTTACATGTATTGTTTGGCATTTACTAATGCTTCTAATATTTCATTGTATCATTAATTTTTCTATTAATGATAGGTTATGCTAACAGTTGTTTTGAAAGGTTATCCTAACAGTTGTTTTCTCCCACAAAAGTTGCATTTTTACTCTCAAAATTAAATAAATGCTGTTAGGAAAATGTAGCAAAGAACTACAATAAATTTAATTCAGTTGCATTGTTGCAGGTTGTTATAAATCCCAATAAAATTATTATTTTCCTAATGAAAACATTATTGAAAACTATGACTCAATCTTATTGTTTTGTGCATAGAGGCTTGAAAACAATTTTAAAATATAATTATTTTTATCCTTTGCTTATATTTGTTATTTCCAAAATCCAATTACAAAAAGACTGAACTGGGATTAAATAAAAACATATAATAATTTATCAGCAAATAGCTTGTACAACTCTGTAGTGACAAATAACGTTTTTCTAAATTACATATTTCCTAAATAGTTGTTAATTATAAACAATCATTAAGCTATATAAATTGAATTGAATTGAATAAATATTTATCAAGTGCCTAGTACAACTTAATTACTACATTAGACAGTAGGGATGCAAAAAGTAGTGAGACACTGCTACTTTTTTCAAAAATTTTAACAATGTAATGATTGTAATTATAGAAGTATGTATAGGTTTTCAAAACAATACAAAAAGTAGACTTCAATTTTGTTTTAGGAATAAAAATTCTATATAGAAACATGGAAAGGAATTTGCTTCTAAGTACTAAATTGTAACAGTATTTCTGTGAGAAAGGGTAAATAAAAATGCACAAAAATATACAACAGTATAACATATCAGGTGAAATACAGACATTTAATATTGCTTAATATATGGGTAAGTAGGAAGCTCTAAGATGAGTTCGGAAAGAGGGTATTTGGCATACATTGTAAATTACAAATTGAGGGCATGAAAAGTATAAGGAGATTCATTTTTAAAGTTTGACATTTGGCAGTAGATATTGATATCTAGTAATAATATTTTCCTAAGTCAAGATACTGAAAATAAAACTAATAAATTATTCTGGGGAGAAATGTTGGCAATAATTTGGAGCACATCTAACAAAAATTTGTAAATAAGTCTGATAGCTATATAGATATGTACAATGGCTGGTAAGATATTTTGTAGGACTGGTCTAATAACATTTGATCAAAGGCATTTCTCAGAATGCTTAATATCAACTGAGAAGGTGAAGAATGTAGAAGTCTACCTTTCTGTTACCTTCATTAGAGATAAGAAAGACTGATGTCAGCTCATTTTGATGTACTAGAATAATGTGTCTGCTATTAGAAAATCACCTGTTAAATAATTTATTTTTTATTCATTTAATAATTGATTGAGAACTTACATTCCATGAATATGTGTACATGTATATTAACATGGGTGGCTTTAGTCTTCACTAATATCATTTTGACAAATAATTTTTAGTGTTTAAAAGTATGGGTCTTGTCAGAATTCTAAGAATTTAAATTTTGACTTTGCTATTAGCTAAGTATATGGACATGAACAAGTAATTTCACCTTTTTCACCTTTCTAAATATTAATTTCTTTATTTGTACAATATAAAAACTCACTACCTTGTCCCCCATATAAAAAATGTGAAATGCAAAGTGTTGTTATTATCATTATGATTATTAACATTTTATACAGAAAATCTATTTATACATCCTGGGAAGACCTACTACCAAAAACCATATATTGGCAGAAGTTAATATTTTATTAAACATACACACCATAGGCAAAAAAAAAACTCACAAAATTTTATGCATATCTTGTCTCTTCTTAGTTACACTTCCTATATGGACTTCTATAATTAAATCTCTAAGCACAGCATAGGACATGATATTCTATCTATAAATTCTGTTGCAGTCATCTTGATAATTTCATGGAGCTTTGATTTTATCAGATTTTATTAGATTTAATGGTATTACCTCATAATGCAAATAAAAATCTTACCCTCAAAGTATAAGAAATATTGATTGTTTGTCTTTCCAGTATTAGTTTTATCTTTACTAGTAATCTTCTGTTGCTTTGCAAGTGTCTTTCTATGTACACCTATTTAGTATGAATGAATTTAGTTAAAATTAGCATACTATGTAAATTCAAATAATTAGCACACATGGAAACTATGATATGTAACAATGTGCTAAAATTTAATGAATGAATTTGTTATTCTGGATTTCTTTCTGTTTATTCATTCATTCCAAAATATTTCTTGAGTCTCTATTAGATACCCATAACATATGTAGAAGCATATTTGAAACAACATCAATTCTGTTAGGTAGAATCATATCATTAGTAAAATAAAATTTATATTACGCTAGAATGATTTCAATACTGTGGAGAACAATAAAACCAGGGGAAAGTGTAAGGGAAGGTCTGCAGGGTGCTGTGGGTAGGAATGGCAGGTGGTGAGTAGGAGCATTGAATAAAGAGGTTATGGAAAACCTCCTGAGAAAGTAACATTTACATAAAGACCTCAGAAAGTTAGGGAAATGAGCCTTTTAAATAGCTGAGAAAAGAAGAGACATAATTCCTCAGTGACAGGCATGTTATGGATATTTGAAAGCAAGGAAGTCAGTGTAGCTGCAGTAAAGTGAGGGAGGGCTCAAAAAATAGAAAGCAAGATGAAAGAACTATGGGCAAGAGATGATGGAGGGCCTGCTGCCTAGGCCTCTATAATGACTTTGGCATCACAATGTTGTTATGAAACTTCCAGAAAAGATTATGATATATAATATGAACTGTATTATCATATGATATTTGGACCAATTGAGAGAGGCAATATAAATATAGTGATTAAGCAGTATAAAATGCCATTCCTTATGGCATAAATATTAAATATAAACAAAAGTTGTATTTTCTAGCTTACCATGTATCTGCTCTATCCAATGGAGTGAGCAGTGTTATATATCATTGTGTAACAGCTTCCTACCTGTGGAAGGCACTATTAAAAAAAAGTGCTTTGCTGTGAGCTATACCAAACTCTTTGAATACTAAAAGTGAAGAAGCAGGCACAAGAAAAAGCATAGCACATTTTTTTAAGATATAATTTTAAAAAGTAAGAATTATATCCGCAGATTACACTAAAACATCTCTTTACCCTTTCTCAAACATTTCTTTAAGACATAGTTGTTTTGTCTCATTCTGTATGACCAAGGATAAGAAACTCTTTCCTATATACCATAAGATAAAGGGATAAAATAACAAGCAAACCTGAATCATCAGAGAAATTGCTAAAAAAAAACTGGGGGATGACATTAGAAAAACATAGCTACTTTTCAAAAAGAAATCACATGCTTTCTCTAGAGAATCTAAAGGCTAATGAAATAAATTGTAAGATAAGAAGGAGCTGAAAGGCAAATTAGCATATTTGAGCAGAGTGGGGGATGGGGTGAAATAGAAAAGTATTGTAGTAATGAAAGCACATTAAAGCAACAAGACTTTATAAAGGAGAGTTAAAACACAGCAAATGGCATGAGAATGAGCTTGAATAAATCATGGAGAACAAAAGGGGAAATAACAGTGATTATAAAAAGATTATAAAAAGATTATCTGTTCGGAAGAAAGACAGAAGTGATCTAAGTTACCCATAGTAATTCGGATTAAGAAAACAAAGAGAATAGAAAAAGATACAAACTAAACTTAGAATAACTATTTTTTGAAATAAAAATAGTGGATTTTTGTACATAAAAGTTATTGCCAGAAAAATATAGTTCAGAGTGATTAACCTAAATATATATATGGACAAATTTATGTTTAGGATGAATAAAAAAATGATATGACTTATAGGAGGAAAAGCAAGTTGTATAGAAGGAAAACTCAAGATGACCTCATCTTTCTCTACATAAGTTCAGAACAAGTTAGAGTGCTACCTAACAAGGTCTGAGGAAAGGTGTGCTTCAGGAATCATATTCCAAATAAAGTTGTCCTTAATGTATAAATCAAAACCTTTTTCATTTGTACATAAATCCAAGGAATAGAGTACTCATATTTTCTTCCCAAAAAACTGCAAGAAAATATAACAGAGTACATGACAAATAAAAATAAGCACTTCAGTAATAGAGGTGTAATAAAATGACTGATGATAATTACTGTGTATTTTAATACAAAACGGAAACTGATAAATTATTTTGGTCATTGTAGATACTGAAATGAGTATAGTATTTTAGATGCTGGGAGACAATTTGGCAACCTGAAAATTAGTTAGTCTGACTTTCCCCTCATATGTATATAATGACAAGAGTTTATAGCACCAGCATCTCTAATGTTGGAAATGGATAGAAGTCAGACCTCAGAGGAAATACTATCAGTGAGAGGTTTTTAAGTAATTAAACAAGGAAGCCTATAGACTGAGATGCTACTAATGCCTGGGTAGCCTATGTGAGCAAACCAAAACCTAAGCAAGAGTCAATTCCTGTAAATGCACTTATATTCCAGCAAAAATTAAATTTAAGAACAAGCAATACAAACATCTAACTAGGCTTTCCCAAATAAAGCTGCCACTTAAAGCCACAGCCAATCAAATAATGCCCTTGCTTTGCTTCTGGGTTTGCTCCATGAAAGCCTCCCCCAGCTCCTGTCAGTGAAATGCTTCCCACCAATTCCAGTTTGGTGTTGCCCAATTTGAATCAATGTTAGTTTAAACTCACTCTTTAAATTTTAATGTGCCTTACTTAATCTTTTAAAAGAGGTAATGAGGTTGTGTCCCAGAGAGATGCATAAAACTCATTATGTACAGTACTTTTGGGGGCTGTAGACTTACAAGAAAATAATTTTATTCAAGTTCATTCTTTGGCTTTGGTAAGTAGTTTAGCTGACTGATATGATCACCATCATCTTAATGATTGATGGTTTCTGAATTTACAATCCAGTTGTCTGACCTGTCTAAAAAATTCAAAATCTTAATTCTCATAAGAATGACCACCAATAGCTGACAAGGATTTAGAATGGAAAATTAATGCAAGTTCACTGATAAGTGAGACATTCTGGAAGCAGTAACTAAAAATAAGAACAGAGTGACCAGGAATAAAGTCATACTGTATTTTCATGGAAAACTCTAAAATATTCCATTGGCTATGTGCATATTAATTTGATTCCTCATGAATATGATAGGACAACATAATGACTCTTATCCTGTGGTATGCTGTTATATCTAGAGGCACTGGCCCTATTTATTACTGGAAGGTAATTAATTTTGAACTACTCCCTGTCTAAAGTGACAAAAGATATGCTTCTATGGAAGTTATTCCCATTCAGTTTACAGGTTGTTTTCCTGGACAGTCGAGCCATTAAATGATCTATCAGAAGTTTTAGTTGGTGTGCAAATTATCATGAAGAACATTTAAAATCTAGTTCAGTCCAAAAGAGGGGACATATTTTCAATATAAATGTGGCCCACTACTTTGCCCATTAGCCCCAATAAGAAAAATATTTAAAGACTCCTTAAGTCTGGGCTCCAAAGTCTCATTAACTCTTAAATTAGAATAATATGTTTCAAGTATCAGAATGTCCTTGTAACAGATTCTTAATCCATCAAAAACTACAGTAATGTTCCTCATTATCCTTTATAGTAAGTATTGAGATTAAGGAAGCAGGTCCCAGGATACCTTACTTTGTTTAATATTAGACATTCCATTGCTTTAGGACTATCAGGATTGTTACTTTATACAGCCAAAGTTGATGATTGGAGTAATACAAATATCTTATTTATATTTCAGTGAAAAAAACAAAGGGGTCTTTAACATTTAACAGTTATAATAATAACATGGATGGGAAGCAAAAACTTCTTTCAAAACTAAAAAATAACTTCAGATCCTGTTCTTTACACCTTTTAATAAAGTCATGAAAGGCCATTTACATAGCTCTGTGAGAATGTACAGAGAGAAGCCAAAATAGAAAGCATAATAAAACCAAAAGATAGAAATCATACACCAGAAAAAAAATAAAATCAACCTACAATATCATCTGAAGTTTCCCAGTAAAATTGATTTTGGTCAGCTACATAAACCAATTTGGTTCATTGACTTTTTTGATGGTGTACATTTTGTCCTTTCAGATTTTATATTGAACATAATATATCACTATATATGGGATGGATTTGGTTTTTGTTAGAGAAAAAGAGAAAAAAAGCTGGGTTTTATTATATCTTATCAAGCTGAAAAAATGTCAGCTTCAGAAAGAAATTGGGTCTTCATGCCAACAAAAAGAAATGTTTACTTGCAGAGTTTTAGCAGAACACATAGTTAATAAACATCTCTGTATGAAATGTCTTGTAAAATCTCAACTTTTGTGAGCTATAGACCAATTGATCCTTCATTTGGGCTTTTACTGAAGACACAATTGCATGTTGTACATCAAGTGTTGGAATGTTTGCTCTTTAGTAAATTTATGTCAGTATTTGAAGGTTTTTTTTTTTATAATAGTCTTTGTGAAAATCCAAACTCAGTCATAAGTATATTTGTCAAACAAGATTTACTGTAAATTTCATATCTTACATGATTAATGACTTGAAATAATAAAAAATATAAAATTTTCATAACACAAACACCCAGCACAATAAGTCTACTCTTGATTAAATCCTTTGTAGTTAATATACAACAGGATGCAGGAAAGATGTAGGAAATTACATGAAACTAGAGGTTCAGCACACAAATTTTATGTGTGGTTATGGATCCTACGCCTGGCCTATAATCATGGCCATCTTCCCTGGCTGCCTATTGCTGGCCCTGCCCTCCACTGCCACCCACTTTCAGTTTCCAGTTTGCCATTGGGTGATTGGTGCCTGATGGCCAGGGGAAAGGATTGAGAGGTCAGCTGTTCCCACCCACTCACTGGCCCCTGCTCCTGCCACAGGCCACCCTCTGTGTGTGAGGGTGATGGGTGGGGAGGGAGGCTTAGTTTGATGCTTTTGTCCCTTACCACCCACTCCTAGTTCCCCCTTCACCATCAGGCGATCAGAGCCTATTGGCTGGGGAAAGAGACCAAGAAGTGCTCAGTGGGCCTCATAGTGACTAGTCCAGCAGTCATTCTGGAAGTTCCACTGTTAGGGTAAATTTGCATATTACCCTTTTATTATATAGGATAGAGGCCTGTGGTGCATGGGTTTGTGCCAGCTGGACTTCCCTAATGAAGGCCCTGGATCAGGGTAAGAGTCCCTGCTGGAGGGCAGGGCCAGCCAGGATGAAGGGCCACCAAAGGTTTTCAGGCCAACCACACCCCTGATCAGCATGGGGGTCCTTACTGGGGGGTGGGGCAGGCCTGGGAGAGGGACTGCAGTGGTTCTGGTCTCTTCGTCATTTTGGTCGTTTTACCGTTTTTTGCTCTCTGGGCTTTTATTAAATAGGATGAAAAAGATGCATCGAGACCTAACCAGTTTGGCTCAGTGGATAGAGTGTTGGCCTGCAGACTGAAAGGTCCCAGGTTTGATTCCCATCAAGGGCCTGTACCTTGATTGCAGGCACATCCCCAGTAGCGGGTGTGCAAGAGGCAGTTGATGAATGTTTCTCTCTCATCAATATTTCTAACTTTCTATCCTTTTCCCTTCCTCTTTGTAAAAAATCAATAAAATGTATATTATAAGAAAATATTCATCCATTAAACAAATCACAAATTCTGTCATCATTTCTCCTAACTGACACTAAACAGCAAATGCTCTTCTCAAGAAGGAATAATAGCTGGGAATTTCAGACAACTAAATCATCAGATAGAGCATCCCTCTCAGCAGTTTTAAACCTCCCTATCAGTCACAGAACTGAAAGATAAGGAAATAAGGAACTGCTTGGTATGTAATATTTATATGCTTTAAACAAGAACAATTGTATTGGGTTGCAATTAACTTAAATCTTATTACATTTCAAAAGTATAAATGGATGTCTTTTTTTTAACTACTGTTATTTATTTTCTCTCAAAACTTTATTATAATTTTACTTTATATAGATACAGAGTTGCCTTTACTGTCCAACTGTAATATGATCATGAAATTAAGTTTACATATGTATAAATGTAATAAGACAATTGTCTTTAATTTTTATACTTATGATACCTCCCTCTGGAGAGAATATTTGGTTTTCCTCAACCTATAAACATCTCAGCCTAAATATTTAATCAACCACAAGACACACTACAGATTGAAAACAAAACCATGAGAAGAAAACTAAGGAAATAGAAATAGATCAGGACGTTATTAAAAATTACCAAAGGAAGACATAAAGGAAAGGTCTCATCCTTCCTGTTAATATATTCTCTATTTTTAAAAGTACAGTAACTAAAACAACAGTTTACTGGTAATGCTAGATTACATAGCTGAAAAAAGAAAAGTTACCATAGTCCCCAAACCATCCCAGTAGGTGCCTGTGTACCACATACACATGAGAGAAAAGAACACCACATACTTCTATGTCAAAGAGCAAATAAAATAAAATAAAATAAAAGAAGTATGAAGAGTCTGATATAGAAATGAGTAAAATGTCACACAATATATTAAGTAAAGAGGAATTATCAATAGTTAATATAGTAGATTTCTGGAGCTGCCATAACAAAGTACAAAATGGGTGGCTTAATTGCTGTCTGACAGTTCTGGAGGCCACCAGTCCTGAGAACTGTATAAGACAAACCTGTTCCATGCCTCTCTCCTGGCTTTCAGTGGTTTGATGGCAGTCTTCACTATCCCTCGGCTTCTGCTTCTGCTTATACTCTGATGTTTGCCTTCATCTTCACATAGAATTTTCACTGTGTGCTCAATTGTATCCAAAACTCCTCTTATTTTAAGTTCACCAGATGTATTAAATTAAGGCCCAACCCTATGACAGTATGACCTTGTTCTAAATTAAGTACAACAGCAATGACCCTATTTCCATGCAGGGTCACATTATGAGGTATTGAGGTTAGGATTTCACCACATGAATTGTGGGAAAACATATTTCAACCCATAAAAGGTTGAAAGCACATACTGTATACTATATTTTGCATGTAATGAAAGAACTTCAAATAAAAATGGTGTGATACCATTAAAAGATAAATATTTAAGATACTCAGTGATCATGATAAATCACTTAGACTCCTGGTGGCTTTTTATGTCTGTGTTCTTTTCATGAGGAGAACAATCTACCGTATGTATCAATATCTTCAAATTCTGTATTTGGCCAAATCAAGTAACATGTGAATATCCACAAAGAAAAGTATTTGAAAAGTTGTTTTGTGTTTTATAAGAATATATCCATCAAAACACTTCATTTATAAAATATTAGAGGCCTGGTGCACAAATTTGTCCATCAGTGGGGTCCCTTGGCCTGGCCTTTGGGATCGGGTCAAAACCCACTCTCAGACATCCCCTGAGGGCTCTCAGATTGTGAGAGTGCAGGCCAGACCAAGAGACCTCACTGGTACATGATCGGGGTCAGGGAGGGATATTAGAGGTTGACTAGCTGGGGAGGGACTGTGGGAGGACTCCAGGGTATGGGTGTCCTGTCTCATTCAGTCCTGATCAGCCAGACCCCAGCAGCAAGCTAACCTACTGGTTGGAGATTTTCCCCTGGTGGTCAGTGCATGTCAAATCAAGCAGTTGAGTGGCCTTAGCATATCATTAGCATATTATGATTTGACTGGTTGAATGGACAACTGAAAACCAGACACTTAGCATATCAGACTTTTATTATATAGGATTGGAAAAAGAAAAATAATTTCCATATAGGGACTAGTAAAACAAATGGTTTATATGCATAAACTACAGTAATATCCAGACATTAAATAACTGTACATAACATTTCATAGCTTATAGCTTTAATATGTCAGATATTAATCTAAGCATTTTACATATATTAACACAGAGCATTCTCACAAGGACCTTCATGAAGAACATGCTACTATAATCTCTGATTTATACTTGGTAAACTTTATGTGTAAAAAATTAAATAACTTGTCTAAGGTCAATTAGTTTTGTAAGCAGCAAAGCAGAATTATATCCCACTCTGGTCCTAAATTTTACTTTCTTAACCACCTTGTTATATTTCCCTTATAAACTGATTCTGAAATATTCATGATATAGGGGTGTTTGAATAAAACAAAGTATAAGAGTTTAGAGATAATTTTTAATTACTTGCATTGAAAAATACTCAGGGAGATAATATACTGAGATATTAACAACCTTGCCTTGGAGTTCTGTGATCATGAGTGATTTTTATTCTTATTTAAACTTTCTGTATTCTTTACTAAAATATTTAAAATTTTAAGATGAGGCAATAAAATAATAGATATTCATATTGCATTTTTTAATTTTTATTTTTGAGAGAAAGAGAGTATAGGAAAGAAAGAAAGAGAGAGAGAAATATTTATTTGTTCTTTCACTTATTCATGAATTCATTGGTCGATTCTTTATATGTGCCATGACCTCGTTCAACACCTCAATCTTGTGGTATTAGGAAGAATGCTCCAACCAACTTTGCTATCTGGCCTCATTTAACATTTTGGACATACTTTTACTGTATCAAATGTAACAGTAAGTAAGATATTTGCTAATTTTAATTTTAATTTTTCTCTGGGTAAACTCTTATTTAATTCAATATTCAGGAGGCTAGATACACTGACAAAATATAAATAGATTATATGTTTTATGTAATTAACCCAGGGTCACTATCTATTAGAGCTTAGTTTGTATATCCACCTTGGGAAACTATGGAATACTCTAGGCACTTCAAATGGCCTGATTTGCATATGAGGCTCTCTGCCCTTCATGGAGGAGAATATACCAAAGGAAATTTAGCTTGTTGCCAAGTTTTCTGGATTCCTGATTTTGGTTAATATTTACTATTCATGAAAACATTCGGAAAGGGTAGATTAGAAAATTGTAGGGCTTTTGTAATATAATAATATATCTTAGACAAATATGCAGTAGTGAATGCACACCTTGCCCAGTAAAAATAAAAAATAATACACAACAGAGCAGAATGAGGAAACATGACCCCCTCTCCAATTTTGCATTGTGTTCCCCAGCAAAGTGTATGTTATTCTTATTTTCTAAATATTAAAAGTGGTGGAAGGAGGATGCAACTAAAATAATGATTAGTTGTATTAGTAAGTAAATGGAGTTAAATAAATTGTTAAACAAAATAATCTTTGTTTTTTACCTTATCACAACTACAAAGACAAAATATCATACAATGTGGTCCCAATTTGTATTGTTACATATCCACTTGTATCCCTCAAACCCACTTTATATATATAAATATACACCCTGGGTGGCCAGATTATTATCATCTCTGAACGCATAATAATCTGGCCACTCAGTGTTTATCCCATATAATAAAAGGCTAATATGCAAATTGTCCCCTTGATTAGGAATTCGACCAGCAGGCAGGCTGGTCAGCCACCTATGTCCCTTCCCCTGATCCCCTCCATGCACAAATTCATACACCAGGCCTCTAATACACACACACACACACACACACACACACACACACACACATATGTATGTATAAAACTTTATTCAACATTTCTTGCTAGGAATGTGATAGACTGCATAATAGAGACATACATCTCTAAAATAATTTAGGAACACACCATAAAACTCCTTTCAACCTTGGAAAAAAAATTCCAAGCAAAGTCTAGTCAGCAATACTCCTTAGAACAAGATAGAAATTCAGATTTTATAGTTGAAACACAAAGTCAGAGCTAGAGTACTCACAAAAATAATATTTTATTTTTTTAATTTTTTTAAAATATATTTTATTGATTTTTTACAGAGAGGAAGGGAGAGAGAAAGTCAGAAACATCGATGAGAGAGAGACATCGATCAGCTGCCTCCTGCATGCCCCACAGTGGAGATGTGCTCACAACCAAGGTATATGCCCTTGACCAGAATCTAACCTGGGACCTTTCAGTCCACAAGCCGATGCTCTATCCACTGAGCCAAACCGATCTCGGCCACAAGGATAATATTTTGAGTGCCAAGATTTTGCCCAGATATAAATTTTCAAATCTTTATGGCAAAAGTCCAATTTTTTCTTACAAACTAGAACAAGGCTACATGAGATTTGTGAATGGGGAAAGGACATATGAAGGTGTTTAGATAAGACAAAATGTAAGGAAAAAGCTTTGTTATAGCTTCTGAAGTTTACACCTTTAAGTTACTCTTTCTTCAATATGCTCAGGGCTAGTTTTACTTGAAATTGTGAGTTTGATCAATTTATTTTGATCCCACTAGGTTTTTTCAATGATGGGTCTTTTAACCTTTCAATATATCTAGTTTAATCATAGCTCTTTACAACTTAATATCTGAAAATAATGTAATGTCAACCATTCACACTGCTATGTGGATTTAAATCAGTGTTGTTGGTTTTTATTTCCTTATATGGGGTACTAATATTTTATATTATAGTAAAGATAAGAAAATTTTAGGTAAATATGAGAAGAGAAGGTAGGACTATAAATCTATAAATTTGGCATGGATCTCTTCATGGTGCTAAAAGCATCTCACACAATAGTTGTGCCCTCTACCTATACATAAAACTAGCCTTGAGTTGGAAGATTCAAACTTGATCGATATTTATCAGTATGCTCACATTATTTCAATAATGGTTTAATCAGGTCATTTCTCATTTTAATATGGAAAAAAATAACTAATAGTCTAATCTAAGACATCTGATTCTAATTTAGTACACCAAAGATGTAAGTAAATCCTTAAGGGATTCTGGATGAAGGACTTGGTAGTTCTCTGGCTAAGGCTGGATTGGTCAATGCAAACCAAAAAAGATCAGGATTTTGGTAAGCTCCAAGAGGTTTTTACCTAAGGAGCACATTAGGGGAGGTCCCTGAAAGCAAAGGACACTGTCGTTTATAAGGACTATAGGGGAAGTCATAACAAGTCACATTTGCTTGTGACTCTATAGGCTGCCATCTAGCACATGCACTTACATGGTGTGCTAGCATCAGTTATCCCAGTTGGCCACTTATTCAAACAAAAGACATTCAGAGGCAGCAATACCATGGAATAGCTTATCTAAACATTTGACACCTAGACTCAATTTTTCTCCTTGTCAGTACAATGTAGAAGCTACAGCTCCATACCTTATTTAAAATTAGCAATAAACTTATAATAAAAGTAAGGGACTCTTATGAGTGTGGTAGATTAGAGTGTAAGGAGTGGCTCTAGGGTTAAGCCTGGAATTGACCTGTGGCTGAGCCATAAACAAGTCCCAGCCTGGAGTGCACAGCTCTTTTAGCATAATTAAGGTTTACCTTGTGACACTCCCTAGATCCTTCTTCCATAGCTAATGGGCTGTGGGAGGTGCAGAAAGTGTTTCCAAAACAAATGAAACTCACAAGAGCATTGTCATTATGTTGACTACAACCTTTTTTTTTTTCTCTGACTATGAAATAAAGCCTCAGCTAACAGGCGGGGTCTTTCTGTGTCCTCATTCAGGCATGGAAGATCCCCCAGCTCTATTCTCTGTTTCTTCTGAATCCTTCACTTCCTTCCCTCAAATTTACCCTTGGCTGTCCTGGTGCAACACTTTAAAGAAGCAATGAACTAGGTACTATGTATAAAGATCTTTTAGTTCAAATTCTAGTCTTCTCTTTGATACATTTTGTGGCCAAAGGCAAATTCATTCCCATCCCCATGTTTCAGAGATCTTATGAAAAACATTAGTGGCCTGGTGCACAAAATTGGTACAAGGGAGGGGGAGGTGGTTCTTCAGTCCAGCCTTCACACTGTCCAATCAGGGGAAGTCCAACTATCGATTTATGCCTGATCCCTGTCAGGCCTAAACCGGCAGTTGGACATCTCTCTCCCAATCTGGGACCACTGGCTACTAACCAGTCAACTGTTTGCCTACCTGATTGCCCCTAACTGCCCTCGCCTGCTGGCATGATCTCACCCCCAACTAACCTCCCCTGTTAGCCTGGTTGCCGCCAAATGTCCTCCCCAGTTTGCATTATCTCGCCTACAATGGACATCCCCTGTAGGCCTGATCTCGCCCCCAGCTGCCCTCCCCTGCTTGACTGGTTGTCCCCAATGCCCTCCCTAGATGGCCTGATCTCACACCTAACTGCTTTCCCTTGTCAGCTTGATCTCACCCCCGACTGCCCTCCCCTGCTGTCCTGGTTGACCTCAACTGCACTTCTCTATCAGGCTGATCTCACCTCTAACTGCTCTCCCCTGTAATTCTGATTGGCTCTAACTGCCTCTGCCTGCCTAATCATACTTAACTATCCTGCTGCCAGCCTGGTTGCTCCTAACTGTCCTCCCCTGCAGGTCTGATCCCTCCCCCAGATGCCTTCTCCTACTGGTCTGATCTAGCCCCCAACTGTCCTCTCCTAATTGCCCTTAACTGCTTCTTCCTCAGCCCCCACAACTATGGCTTTGCCTGGAAAGAAGTCAGATGTCTGAAAGATGGCTGGTTGACCTGGTCTAATTGTCATATTATCCTTTTATTAGTATAAAGATTACATAAGATAGGATGGCTTAAATAGGCAGGGGGAGCCTTTTTCAGCAGGAGAAGATGCTCTTGGCAGACAAAAATACATAATCCCTATATCTGCACTGATAGTCAGCCATATGCACTATCCTGCTAAACCAGTCATTAAAAATCTGAACCACTTTCTTACAACTTACACCAAACAGCTGTTGCTCTTAAAACCCCTCCTCAGCCTCCATCTTTGGTTCTGCCTTTGCAGTCACCCAGATTAGGTTCTGATTGGTCGGTTTCTATGCCAGTCAGCATCTCCAAGCCTATCTCTGGACCTGATCAGAGAGGTTGAGCTAATCAGAAGCCCCCATAGAGGCACAGAGAAAAACAGGGTGCAGCTGCTGGCCAGACCCAGAGAGAAAAAAAGAGGCAAGGGCTGATCAACAGTGCCATGGAGGCTATGTATCACACCCTGCTTCTTTGTCCAGTCCTCTCTGTGGGCCTGATCTGCAGCTCCCTCAGCAGTCAGTGCTGGGTCACTGGGCTCACAGCTGCAGCAGGACTGACGTCCAGTCAGTCAACCTTTAGTCATTATGGATCTTGCATTTTTATATATTCGGATGATAACTCTTTGGTTAGTAGCATTAGGAGGAACATATGAATAAGCTGTGGATATTTATGCCATTTAAATTATGTACTCTGTAGCTTAATAAGAAAAGATAAATGTAACATCTACCAGAAAGCCTTTTCACTGTTCTTTTCTGATAAGGAACAAACTGACCTAGCTTTTTTTTTTTTCACTATCAACAGGACTTTACAAGGGAATATGTAAGGAGAGTTGTTTTTCACAATAAGTTTGTGTGAAAAAGAGAACCCCATAGTTACTTTAAACCTTATCTGTCATTTATTTTCATAAACTTGTACCACACAGACATTACCTAGCAATACTATTTTAACAGAATTACAGAGAATGCAGTAGATATAAAAACTTGAGCTATTCTTAATAAAAATCCAAGACCAGAAAAGAAACCATAAAATCTGTGGATTTTTGTATTGAAAATTGATATTTCATCAATGTGATCATAGAAAGAGCCTCAGCACAATTTCAGAGATATTTTGGACTACCCAATTTGAGGAGCTTAGCAAACAGAGACAGAAAGGCAACTTCAGACATAATTCTTTCAACTTTTTTGAAAGCTTAAAGTCAACTATAAAGTTGTTATTGAGCATTAAAGAAGTTTTAGTGTCATTTTTATATTCTAGGTCAGTGGTCAGCAAACTCATTAGTTAACACAACCAAATGTAAACAATACAATGATTGAAATTTCTTTTGAGAGCCAACTTTTTTAAACTTAAACTTCTTCTAACACCACTTCTTCAAACTAGACTCACCAAGGCTGTGGTATTTTGTGGAAGAGCCACACTCAAGGGGCCAAAAAGCTGTATGTGGCTCGCGAGCTGCAGTTTGCCAACCACTGCTCTAGATCATGATATGTACCCAAATTGGTTGACTTAGCAGGAACCAACACCCAATATTCTTATTTAAGGTAATGCTTATTCACTTAACTAATTTTACACAAGTGAAGAGATTCAGAGATGATATTCAGAGTGGTTTGTTGTCGTGGAATTAATTTTTATAGATTTCATGTCTACTTTTCAATAAATGAACTGGGCCATGATATTAATTTATTATTAAAAACAAAGACTGCATGTATTCTTTTTTCATGCTTCCATTTTCACATTTTATTCCTTTTTATTGAATTATTGGGGTAACATTGGTTAACAAAATTATAACAAAAAATGAGTAATTGAATAAATATTTCCAGAACTATATGTTCTGGTGACTGCAAAAACCAACTTCTATTAACAACCTAGAATCTTCAAAGATTTAAAAATTGGATCCAATTCTTGACATACAAAATGCAACCTAAGGGCCTGCCTGCTGCATTGTTAAGAACTGTAGGATCTAAGATTATACTTTTTTGAACACTGAGAATTTAGTCTGCTATTGTTTTCTGGATGATTTCAGAAAACATGAGAATCCTGGGTCAGAGCAAAGGACTTCATTGTCATATAAGAGTATGAGTTTAACATTCAGATCAGTTTTCTGTATTCCCTGAACTACATAGAGCAACATAGAGTGTCCCAGGTGAATGTCATTTACACAGTGGGCTTAAGTCACAGTTGAAAAACCCTGGGTTCAGTCAACTTCAATCTTTTATGTTGGGCTACAAGCAATCCTGTCCATCTTTCTTGCTCTCTCAAGGAAGACACTATATTTTCCAAGGCCATCTGTGACATAAACATCCTAGAAAAAAATAGCCTCAAACAAAAGCTATCAGAGCCTCTGCTCATAGCATTTCAGAAAGTCAGACGACCCATGGAAAATTGTCTTCTAAAGTTCTATGCCTGGGAAATTTTCAGTGCGGCAGGTGTGCAGTTAGTTAGTTTATTTATCAAGGCATGGGCATATTTCAAAATGTTGAAAGCTTATTCTTCAATTTTCCTAAATACTTTATTTTTCATCAGCTTGTTCTTTTGGCTTTTCATATAATTACCTTGCACACGTGGCCATTACTCTGCTAGCAAGCATTTTGTAATTATACTTTTGATGATCTGGGTAACATTTTAGGTTATTTATGCACTCAGTAACATCTCTGTTAAGATTGCTGTTTCTGGATATTTTAGTATTACCTGAATATCTTATTAGTTCTAGTTTTTATGTTGGGAGTTGCTAATGCCTTTATAAAGTTAAGATATGAATTTACTTTTCTTTATTATTTCAAGAAAAATAATGCAAATTAAGATGAAATCTGCTTTCTAGTTTTCTAGAAAAAGCTCTTTGTCATGTTTCTTTTCCTTTTTTTAGTTAAAGAGCATTAATGTGGCAGGAGTTGTAAAAGCCAGTATTAGGGATGTCCACTCTATACCATCCACATGTACAATGTATAGGAAAGGACCTGAATCCAAAGGAGATGTCCTCTCTGAGTATGCATCCAGCAAACAGCACAGCAGAATCACAGTGACACTCAGTATTTCTGCTTCAATAGCAAGATGAAGGACTTGTTACAAAAATGTTCTTTCCTCTAAGATCTTCACAAGAACCACATGACAAAAACCACGTCAGTGTTTGTACAAAACACAAGCATAATTATCAATTTACATATCTGTTTAATGATTGAATTTATTCATATGGTGCCAGTTATTTATTTCTCATTTTGGTTAGAGTAAGAATGGCTTGCATATCTGGCCTCAGCAGAAGCCTGCATTTAATTTAGGGATGATGAAAAAGTCTGTAGTCACATCTGAACATCCGTGCCAGTCCTCTGCCATTACCACTCATCTCTCTCACTCTAGTGAGGTCAAAGCTTAATTCAGATGATCAAACTACTGTTATAAATTGCTAGAAAGTCTTAATTTTGATTCCCTGTCAATTAAGATACACGACTCAGTTATCCTATCTAATAAAAAAGTAATATGCAAATTGACTGTACTTCTGCTATGCACACAAGCCATGCCCACCAGCCTATCACAAGCTAGTATGCAAATTAACCCAATCAAGATGGCTACAGCCACAGAGAGAGAGCACAAGGCTTGGGTTTCCCTGGCTATGGAGGAAGCCAAGCTTGCCACCTGCCCTTGCCAGCCCAGGCCTCCACTCAAGACTACAAAGTTTCAATTATAGAAGATAAATAAATCCCAACAAAAATGGCTGTTGCCACGGTGGAAGCAGGAGGCTTGGCTCTGTTCAAGGCTACACAGTTTCAATTATAGAAAATAAATAAATCGCAGAAACCAAGATCTGCTTGGGTGGCCAGGGGATGTAGCTGGACTGCAAACCACCATAGGTCCCTTGCCCAGGTTGCCCCACACCCCAAGGAAATCCCAACCCTGATATGGGACACCCTTCAAGGCAAACCAGATGGCCCCCACTCATGCACCAGACCTCTATCCTATCTAATAAAAGAGTAATATGCAGATTGACCATCATTCCAGCACACAAGATGGCAGCCCCTATGTAGTCAAAGATGATTGTCCCCATGTGGACACAAGATGGCTGCCACAAGATGGCCAGCAGAGGAGAGCAATTTGGAGGGACCAGGCCTGCAAGGGAAGGCAGTTGGGGGCAATCAAGCCTGCAAGGGAGGGTAGTTGGGGTAATCTGTCTGGCAGGAGAGGAAAGTTAGGGGCAATCAGGTGGCAGTGGCTCAGTTAGGCATCAATCAGGCTGGCAGGGGAGTGGTTAGGGGGTGATTAGGCTGGCAGACAGAAGTAGTTAGGGGCAATCAGGAAGGCAGGCAGGTGAGCAGTTGGGAACCAGCACTCCTGATTTTGAGAGGGATGTCCAGCTGCCCTTTTAGGCCCAATCCTACTAGGTGTCCCAGATTGGAGAGGGTGCAGACTGGGTTGAGGGACATCCCCCCATGCAGAAATTTCATGCACCGGGACTCTAGTAATAAATAATTAGTCTTAAATTGCTAGTCTTTCTTATGTGTCTTTTTTCTGAATGAAAGTTCTTTGACAGCAAAGAGAATGGGAGAGGATATTTAAAAACAAAAATTAGTTTGTTGAACATATTAATATCTTCAATGTTACTGAACAATGTTAGGCTCCCAACATTTAAAACAAGTACCCCTGTGCATAGATCCTTGCAAATTTGTTCTTGGGAAAGTGATGCAAAGAAAATTTGGCCCATTTGTTAAATATAGTTTTGAAACAATTCAAATGATTTGAATTAACCTCTTAAGAGGTCATTTGAAATATGAAAATACAGAACCAATAGTATTCTAAACATTATATGGCCCATCCCCTCTTTAAGGATAATTATCTGTAGGTATTACAATCAGACTTGCCCTTGCACTCAGAAAGTTTATTTTCTTATGACACTAAGCAGGCAACTACCCTTCATTTATTTTCTTAATTGCTTTATAATGTTTTGCAAGTACTTGTAATGATTTCCACAATCAACATTGATTCTTAATAGTAGGGAGATTAATCCTTCTAGGTATTAATTATGTAAAAACACTCTGGGGTTTGAGGAAGTGTTTGCTATACTATAAATTAATGATTAAATAATAATTATAAAATACATTATTAAGATGAATTTTGCAATCAAGGTATTTGCAGAAAATGTTAATGTGAAGTATTCTGACAAGCTCCCTGAGGTTGGCTCTAAGCCAATAGAAACTCATGAGAAAAAAGGAGGAGACAAGTATATGAAGAATTTTAGAAAAATCAATTGTATTTGTTTTCAAGTCTTGGCATACTATTATATCTAGAATCAGTCACAGGCTTGAAGGTCCATAGTAGAATGCACAAAAGCAAGGTTGTAAGATGCCACCTAAATGTCTTTTACCATTATGCATTCTTCACTTAAGTGTCAGTCTTTTGAATGCCAGGCATGTGCTTACTTGAATATCTTGGAGGTCTAGTTTACTTGTAACTATATTACTCTAATAGAGTGGCATTTTTTAGGACATAAACTATCTGGAAGTCAGAATAAATAAATATCCTAAAGATAAAGGTACAATATAATGTGATTAAATGGAGATTAAGCTAGAACGCTAAATAACCTGGCAGGGATTCTAATTATTTTACTATACTTTGAAAAACCAGAAAACGAGGCTTCTCTGGAAACTTATCCTGATCCTCTCAGTAATTCCATTTTATTTTTTAAATATATTTTATTGATTTTTCACAGAGAGGAAGGGAGAGAGATAGAAAGTTAGAAACATCAATGAGAGAGAGACATCGATCAGCCGCCTCCTGCACACCCCCCACTGGGGATGTGCCCGCAACCAATGTACATGCCCTTGACCGGAATCGAACCTGGGACCCTTCAGTCCGCAAGCCGACGCTCTATCCACTGAGCCAAACCGGTTTTGGCAGTTATTCCATTTTAAATCTCTATATTCACATTTAACTTCTCTTTCATGATTTATATTTAATATGTATTCCTTATCTTTAAACAAACTAACAAACAAGCAAATACTTCTTTTTACTACCCTTATCTGATACTTCCAGTATCTCTCTTTTCTAACTTACAAACTCCTTAAAATAATTTTCATGTTTTCTGAGTACTTTTTCTGGATTTTATTCTCCAAACTATTCCACTATGGTTAAAATTCTCACCAATTCACATACTCTAGTAGATCCCAAATAACTTTCTTGTTTATGCTTCTCAATCATATATTTTCTTTAAAAAGTTATAAAATCTGTATTCAAGATTTCCAGTTAATAGTACATTATTTGTAATAGTCAAAAACTGAAAACAACCCCAATGTCAGCAAATGAATGAAAAAATTATGGGATATCCATCCATTGAACACTACTATTCAACAATAAAAATGAATTATTGATTCATGCAACAACATGGACAAATTTAAAACTCATTAGGCTGAAGTCAGAGATTCAACTCATGAGGGAGATTCATTATGTCATCATTGACTTGAAGTTGGAAGGTCTACTTGGAAAGAACCTGGGAGTGTCCTCTAAAAACCTAATAGCAAACCTTGATTGACAGCCAGGAATAAAACAGGTAGTTCAGTTCAAAAATGCAAGGAACAGGAAAATACTTTCAAAGAGTTTTCTTTCTTTCCAGGGAGGATCCGATGGATATTGTTACATGTAGCTGCTTGGTTTACAGGGATCAATTTACTTGACCTCTCTGCTGCACAGTTTGCCACCTCTTTCTGTGTGCTGTCTTTGATATCCAGAGCATATTTTACACTTATTATATATCTCAATGTGGACTCATACTTCAAGTGCTCTATAGACATATGTAGCTAGCTACTGTATTGGACAGCATGGCCCTATATATACCCTTGCATAGTTAATTCTAATAATTCTTGGCATCTCATCTAATATACTACTTGTCTCAAAAATGCCTCTATATCTTTGATTATTTCTTCTCATCAGTAACACTAAATTTTGTTTTAAAATTATACATTTATGCAGTATTATAATGTGTGTGACATCCCACCAAATATGGAAATTTGTATGCTTTCCTAACCCCATCATTGCTCTGCCAGTTCCTACCTTGCTATCTGAGTCCTTATAAACAGTCATACATATTATATTCATGGATGCATAATGACTAAATAAATAATTGAATGTGTAAGAAGGAAAGGAAGATCCTGAAATAGAAATGGAGTGACAATGAAAACAAACTGTTGTAAAACAAATGATATGGGTTTGTACTAAGATGGATTTATATTTATAGTCTGAGTCTCTTCCAATAGCTAGGTAATTTGGACATGTTGTTTAGCATTGTAACATTTTTTAGTATTGCATCACACCACATATGTAAAAACCATAACAAATGATTAAAACAATATGATAAAAATTGATTAAGATGCTTAGATGTGCCAATATTGTTTTGGGAATAATAATGGTTGAACATTTATGGAAGACAGCATGGAACTCTGTTAAAACTCATTATGCATCAATATACATGTGTAAGAATCCATTATACTTTGAGTCTTTCTTTGTCCTTATTTAAGATATTTGTCTAATAAAGTACCCCAAAATAATATATTTTTGAAAATCCAGGTGGTTAAGTAGCAGGAAAGAGAAGGAAATCCTTCTGCAACAAAATGATGGACTTGGAAGATATTATGCTAAGTGGAATAAGTCAGTTTTAGAAGGACAAATATTATCCAATTCCTTTTCTATGCAGTGTCTATAATGGTCAGAAGCAGAGAGAGATGACTGTCTCCATCACAGAAACATAGAAATACCAAGAAATATGGAGAAGAGAAACATGGAGAAAAGTTGTAATTGGGTATCCTATCTAATAAAAGAGTAATATGCAAATTGACTGTACCTCCGCTATACACCAGCCACACTCATCAGCCAATCAGAGTGAGTATGCAAATTAACCCAACCAAGTTGGCTACAGCTATAGAGAGAGGAGGAGGGAGGTTCAGGTTGCCCCTGGCGACGGAGGTAGCCAAGCTTTCTCCAAACCCTGGCCTCTGCTTAAGGCAACAAAGTTTCAATGACTGCCACCAAGGAGCACATAGAAGGTTTGGCTCTGTTATAGGCTACAAAATTTTAGTTGTAGAAGATAAATAAATCCCTGCTTGGGTCACCAGGGGATGTGGCCAGCCTATAAACCACCACAGGCCCCTCGCCCAGGCCACCCTGCACCCCACCCTGATCCAGGACACCCTTCAAGGCAAACCAGCTGGCCCCCACCCATGCACCAGGCCTCTATCCTATCTAATAAAAGAGTAATATGCAGATTTATCATCATTCCAACATACAAGATGATTTCCCACATGTGGTCAAAAGATCCGGCCCCCATGTGGACACAAGATGGCCATTACAAGATAGCCAGCAGGAGAGGGCAGTTGTCAGGGACAAGGCCGACAAGGGAGGGCAGTTGGGGGTGACCAGGCCTGTAGGGAAGGGCAGTTGGGGGTGATCCAGGCCTACAGGGGAGGACAGTTAGGGACAAATAGGCTGGCAGGGGAGCAGTTAGACATCAATCAGGCTGGCAGGGGAGTGGCTAGGAGGTGAGCAGCCTGGCAGGCAGCAGGGGTTAGGGGCAATCAGGAAATCAGGCAGGCAGGTGAGCAGTTGGGAGCCAGCAGTCCTGGATTGTGAGAGGGATGTCCAAATGCCCATTTAGGCCCGATCCTACCTGGACAACCCTCAAGGGGTCCTGTATTGGAGAGGGAGCAGGCTGGGCTGAAGGAGGCCCCTCCCTCCCAACCCCATACACGAATTTCATGCATCAGGCCTCTAGTAAAGTTATAATTAGGCAAGATGATAACATTCTAGAGATCTGCTGTACAAGATAGTGCTGTAGTTAATATAGTGTTGTGCATTTGAAAAAGTTTTAAGAGGCTAGATCTCATGTTAAATATTTTTAGCACAAAGAAAATAAAGCAAAGAGACACAAGAAATTTTTCAAATACCTTTGTTGTAGTGATGGTATCAGAGGTGTATGCACATATATCCTGACTCATCAAATATAATTGTTAAATATATGCAACTTTTATATATGAAGTATACCTCAATAAAGTTGACTTTATAACAGTAGTAAAAAATCTGCTTATTTCTTGAATTTATATAGTCTAGGAGTAGGAAAACATAACTGTCCTTAAGAAAAAATTTGTAAAATTGTATTTGCTATACCATTGGTTTTATCCTAAATCTAACTTACCAAGTGGCCTTAAGAGGACCTATAGCAGCATTAGACATTGCATTTGACACAGAGATTCCCAAGACCACCCTCAGGATCAAAGAATAATTAGCAAGACTCAAGGTATCAAAAGCTGCTATGTTATGGTTGTAGTTTATTACCATGAAAGAATACAGGTTAATATCAACAAAGGGGAAAAGCATGTGGGACAAAATTTGGCAGAAACAAGATACAAATTTTTAGGCGTTTCTTCCTTATGGGGTTGGAAAAATGTGCTTAATTCTCTCATAAGAATGTGTAGCGACAAGCACTTAAGCATTGACAATGAAGATCAGCTGAGGCCTTGGGTTCAGATTTTTATTGGGAGGTCAGTTCAGACTTCAGACCTTCACAGCAGAAACTGGTGTTCATCATACTAGTAAATCACATTGTTAGCATAAACTACTAGTCATACATGTACAGGATGGCCCAAAGCCTCAGGCTTACAAAGAAACTCTTTTTTTTGAAGTATTTATTTTTACTTTTAAATGTACATTTTATTGTTAATAGTATTACAGATGTTTCTTCTTCCTTCCTCTTCCCTGCTTTAACTTCCTCCAGGCAGAACTTTCCAAATACTCAGAGCTCAGCAACTAGAAGCAGGCTAATGGCCAGTCCTGAAAAAAAGGCCTTCTTGGAAATTTATAGGGTTTGATCAATGTCAGTCTAAATATAATATTTATATTAAAAAATTATAATGTTTACCTCTAGTGTCTTTCTTAAAAGTTAGAACCTATTCTCAAGTCCTGTTTCAGGTTTCATATTTACAAAATTATCTCAAGAAAGAGAAATGGAATTTCATGATTGACTTTAGTTTTGAATTAATATCATCTTTCCTGAGGGAAACACAAAGCATGATTGAGGTTGTGTTAGAAAGGGGTTGGGAAAAATGAACATTGAATTAGGCAGTCAAACATGTTTTCTATAGCACACTGTTTAATATTTTCAATTCTGATAGAACAAGCATGAAAACATAAGCAATGAGATTATGCTTAGACTACTTTACACACATACACATTCCTATACATACACATACACAAACCTATTCATACACAGAAACATGTATAATACATATAAACATATATATATCAATATTTACATATGGGTGTATCTATATACACACCTGTGTATCAATATCTATGTATCTTCTCATAAATGCTCTATGTTAGAAGGAGAAATTAGAAATAAACTGAAATTCTGTAATAGGTGACCTTTATTTAAATATTCTTACTGTCAAACTTTGAGATTCTTGCAATACTGTCTTTTTTTTCTGAATAAACTAACTTCTCATTTTACTATTCTTGCCTCTAATTTTTTTTTCAATTCCCCAGAAAATAATTGTTAAAACCTCATGAAATATTAATGTCCCTCTGGATCCAGCTTCATTCATTCCTCATAGCTTATGTTCCCTTTCTAAGTTTTTAGAAGAAATTGATGGTACATGAAAATTATCTCTTATTCTGAATACCTTTTATTTATCTTTTAATGCTTTCAACTATCTTTAGTCCTGGTGGCTAATGTTCTCATCATCTAATCTAAGGACATTAATTCATTTTAACCTATATAATAAAAGGCTAATATGCGATTGCCCCCAGGAGTAAGAGTTTAACCCACTGGCGTTAGACATGCACTGACCACCAGAGGGCAGCACAGAACATGGTCGTCATGGGCACTGGCAGCAGGCAGCAATGGAGGCACTGTTGGCTCTGTTGGGCTCTGATGAGAATGGGACCTCAGCAGGATGGTAGAGCAGATGAGCAGGTGGAGCTAGGGAATGGGGGGGTGCAAGCAGGGACCCCAATCGCCCCATTGGTTACCCCACAGACAGTGACCTGAGGTGGTAGCAGGGGGTGGAGCAGGCCTAGGCTGGTGTGAGCAGGGGTCTTAATCACCTTGCCAGTCACCCCACAGATTGGTTCTGGTTGTTGGCCAATCTAGGGACCCTATCTGTCCACGAATTTTGTGCACCAGGACACTAGTATACAGTGGTACCTCGAGATACGAGTTTAATTCGTTCCGTAACCTTGAGGCATGGGAAACTATGAGACACTCAAGTAGCAGTAAACTGGTGGATCATGTACAGCCAGCCGATCCACGCAATTACTCCTATCTTAAATGTTGCTCGTATTTCAAAGCAAAAATCGCTCGCTCGATGGCTCGTGTCTCAAAAATCTCATATGTTAGGGCACTGGTATCTCGAGGTACCACTGTATTTATAATCTAATGTAGATTTTTGAAATTATCAATTATCTTATCCAAAGTAATAATAAGCTATTTTATTTTTAACTTTAGACAGATAGAACCTTTTGAGGAGGCAAATCCTCAAATCCTAAAGCTATATACTAACTCTAAGCAAAATTCTATATATATTCCTTGCCAAACTAGCTATCTCTTCTATTGTTTCCTCTTTATTTTTCCACCCAACACCTTACCCCTTTAGAAAAAGCTCAACTATAAACTTTAAAAATAGTAGGAAACAGAAAATAAAAAAATAGAATTTTATTGAGGGATTAATATATTTACATATCAAATCAAAATTTGACTAGAGATATGTTGGCATTTTCATAATTGTCCTCAATATGCTTGTCTAGCCTATGTGACTGAACTTTTCTCTGTTTCTTTCACTTGCACATTTTATATTGGCCTATATTTTAAATACTCTACTAGTTTATGGAGTTTTTTCAGCCCTTTATTTCTTTTCAATTTTAATTTCCTCTGACCAAACAATTCATATATATATACTGTATCGTCTTCTTGAGTACCTTCTATTCTTTATTTTATTAGCTCAAACATAACATTTGATGGGGACCTTTTTAATTTTCTTGAATAGAATAAATTATTCCTTCTTCTAAGGAAACACAACCACAAGTATGAATCTCTGTTAGCTTATGTCAAGTTATATACATATTTGTACCCTTCAATACCTAGTGCAATATCTGTCTCATAGTAGATCATCAGTAAATTTGCGGACTATAATTTTAAAGAAGTTCACAGAGGTATTGCAAAAGGCTGTTATATATTAGACAAAAGTGTGATTCATATAGGTATTGGGAGGAGAGCAGTTTTGTGATTTAAAGAAGTATTTACAAGAAGTAATATGCAATAATAGTCCTTACAGCATACATAGAATTCTACCAACTTGGGAATTATCGGGAGAGCATTACCAACAGAAGGAAGAACAATAATTCATTTAGCATTTTTTTCTGCCAGCAACAGAAACATATGAGATACTTTCAATAAAAAATAAATCTGCTAAGAAGATATAAAGGTATATAAGTATCCAAGAGCAGGTTTTTCAATAAATATGAGAGTCCATCTTCTCCATGCTTGTCCTCAGAATTAACTCTATCTGGTTGAGGCCTGCTTTCACTCCCCGTTATCCTAACCATTTTGATATATGCATCTTTCACTCTCTAATACTGATCTTGTATAGGCCATCTTTTATAAAATCATTGTGTTTCTTAAATTTCTCCAAACCTCTTGGACCTATTCCTAATACCGAGAGCCTGTCAACTAGCTAGGTTCTAAAGCTGATGAATATTACCTGTTGGTCAAGGAAGTCAGAATCTTCTATTTTTTAGCTTCTGGTTATTAATGTTAATTATATCTCTTTGTACTCTGAATTAATTATAACATATTTTGGCTAGAAATTCCTATTATTCTTAGAGATATCTTAGAATCCCATAGCTTAATATGATAAACACTAGTTAGATGTGTGTGTGTGTTTTTATTTAAAAATTAATTAAAACTTAAAAGTAACCATTTTAACTCTTAATAACATTAGCCATGTTTCAAATGCCAAATAGTCAAAAAGTCTATTAGTATTGTTTTCCTCTAAAATAGTTAATGGCCTCACCTACCCCTTCAATCTCCCAAAGAGTCCTGTATGGAATGATTTTAACTACCTTATTTTTAAGTGAATTCCCTATATCCTTTACAGATATGTTACTATGCCCTATGTAAATTGTTTTTTATAAAAGTAATTTGAAATTATTACATAATTGTAATGTATAAATGTAGAATGATATGGGCAAATGCTTTTGTTCTACTCTTGAATGCTTTTTTTTTTTTTCTATATGAGTATAACTATTAGTATAAAAATCCTGGACTCACTCACCTCTATTAATTATTTTATTCAGGAAAGAATAGTTACCCAACCTATAGGTTTGCTTGAGATGAGGAACTAAATATACTTTGTCATGGTTCTTTCTCTGGGAAATCATGTGCCTTCATGAAGCATACGCTTTCAATTGTTCTTAGTCAAATGATGTGCTCCTTGATGGGGTTCCAACAATAGTCAATTAATACTGTAAGCTCACTATGTCATATTTCTAATACCCACCTCATTAGTAATGAAGATGATTGCTACTGTCTGTCCTATTCCTTATCTTTTAAGTTTTTGAGAGCTCAAGTAAGCAAGATATTTCCTATCAATGGGACATCATCAATATTGATAGATAAAATGGGCTAGGAATTTGTCCTTGAAAGAACTTTAAAAGCAAGGTGCTACTATGTAAAATAATATTTCCTCTCCATGTTGTTTTCATCTATTTGAAGAATATTTTCATTTTGTTTAAACTACAAAATGAAGTGTATATAGTTTTGTAGAAAACCTCCTTGCATAGAAGTTTAAATACTTATTTATAAACTCACATTCAATTATTTAAGAAGTATAACATTATTTTTAACTTATGGCATTTATTCAGGTTTATAAAAATATGTAAACCAAAAAACGGTTTGCAGAAACCAAGATGGCGGCATAGGTGAACACCTTCACTGCTGCCTCGCACAATTTCAAAACTACAACTAAAAGACAGAACGGACATCATCCAGAACCACAGGAAAGCTGGCTGAGTGGAAATTCTACAACTAGAGGGAAAGAGAGGGGCTCATGGAGACCCAGAGGAGCTGCATAAAGCTGAGGTACAGAGACACATGCATGGAGAGAGCGGGTGCCAGAGTATCTGGCTGGTTTTCTCTAGCAGGAGGGAAATGGAGACTCTGAAAGGCATTGAACCCCTTATCCTAAGACAATAAACCCCAGATCCAGCCAAAATTCATACGGGGGAGTTTGGACTGTGAAAAGGGAGAGGTGCACGGAAATTTAGGGGAGTCACAAGGGATCAGAGGTCTGGTGGCATGCACGGCGCTGCACACAGAGGACAGAATGTTGATTGTGCCACTGGCTTTCATGAGTGGGCGAGAGACAGACCCTCCCAACTGCGCCACTTCTGACTCCACTAAGCCCCAGTTTTGGGTGAAACCCTGGGGACCTAGACTCGTGTGGTCCTGGAGTGCAGGGGAGCCGGAAAGGCAGTGGTCTAGAGGCACTGTGTGCGTGCACAAGCACAAGAACCGCTCCAGAGATTACCCAGTCACGTGGGACTCAGGGGCCTTGGACGGTGGGGCTGACTAGAAGGCAAGGCAGTCCCTTAAACCCTGAGACTCCACCCATCCAAAGCTCAATAGAGAGGCTTCTGCGGTTTTGCAAGTCTAGTATCATAAGGCTGAATCCAACACAGAAATTCTCCTGACATAGTGAAAATGCCGAGACAAGGGAAGGGATCACAAACAAAAGAAATGGAGGAAAACAAACAACTGGATATAGAGTTCAAAACCATGTTTATAAGGTTTTTCAAGAATATCCTAGAAAGTTGGATAAAGTTAGCCAAAGCCAAGAGGAGATGAAAAAGGACCAACTAGAGATGCAAAAGATCCAACTAGAAATTGAAAAGGTCCAACTAGAGATGAAAAAGGACCAACTAGAAATTAAACATACACTGACTGAAATAAAAAATAATATACAGAGTCCTAACAGCAGACTAAAGAAAGGCAAGAATCAAGTCAAAAATTTGAAATATAAAGAAGCAGGAAACATTCAACTGGAAAAGCAAGAAGAGAAAAGAATCCAAAAATAATGAAGATAATGTAAGGAGCCTCCGGGACAGCTTCAAGCGTACCAACATCAGAATTGTAGGGGTGCCAGAAGAGAGAGAGCAAGATACTGAAAATCTATTTCAAGAAATAAGGACTGAAAACTTCCCACATCTGGTAAAAGAAATAGACTTACAAGTCCAGGAAGGACACAGAACCCCATATAAAAAGAATCCAAAGAGGACTTCACCAAGATACATCATAATTAAAATACCAAGAGCAAAAGACAAAGAGAGAATATTAAAAGCAGCAAGAGAAAAACAGTTCATTACCTACAAGGGAGCACCCAAATGACTCTCAGTTGATAACAGAAACAATGTAATCAGATGAGAGTGGCAAGAAATATTTAACGTGATGAATAGCAAGAACCTACAACCAAGAATAACCTATCCAGCAAAGCTATCATTCAGAATTGAAGGTCAGATAAAGAGCTTCACAGAGAACAAAAAGCTAAAGGAGTTCATCAACTCCTAACCAGTATTATATGAAATGCTGAAAGGTACTCTTTTAGAAGAGGAAGAAGAAAAAGGTAAAAGCCAAAAAATTATGAACAACAAATACATATCTATCAACAAGTGAATCTAAAAATTAAGTGAATTAAAAATTTGATCAACAGAATAAACTGGTGAATATACTAGAATCAGGAGCACAGAAAGGGAGTGGACTGATAATTCTCAGGGGGAAAGGGGTGAGGGGCGTATAGGGAGAGACTGGACAAAGATCATACACCTATGGATGAGGTCAATGGGAGGGAGGTAAGGGCAGAGGAAAGGGTAGGAGTTGGGTGGAGGGGAGCTATGGAGGGGGAAAAAGAGAAACAAATGTAATAATCTGAATAATAAAGATTTAATTTAAAAAATATGTAAACCTTCTTTCATAATCAAAGAGAAGGTTTCCATAGCAACATGGTTTATTAGATGCATTCTATAATGTGTTTAAAATATTTATCAGTGGATAACTTGTGGCAAATAAAATAATTCAGTGGCATAATATATAGAAGTCATACTAATTTTTCACAAATTTTTTCATTAAAGCATCAAATATATTAAAATTAATTTGTTTCACTGTATTTTATTAATTATTTAATCATTTGACTTGGAATGTGGGAATAAAAGGTGAAGGATTAGGAGGTATTACACTGGAAAAAAATAGGTTTTCTTTTTTACAATGCTTAAACAATAATTTCCTGTATTCATTTCCTTATAAGGTACTTAGGTTGTATAGAATCATCATCAATGTTGATAGTATAATAAACATTTCTGGAAGGATTTGTAGGCACACCAATATCCCAGCTCTCATAACACATATTAAATCTCCATAGAAATGAGAAAGGAATAGGGTTCTAAAGGTGATGTGTTTTCTGCAGAGAACAGTATGTTTATAGGATTTACCTATGATGTTCCTGCTTTTATAAAAAATAAGATAATGTAACAAATGTATTTACTTTGTGTCTTGATGTTTTCAATATGAATGTGAAGCTTTCTAGGTTTATATAAATGTTCTACAATTAAGAAAGTTATTTCTGACTCTATCCTCCCCTTCCTCCCTGCCCCACACACACTTTAACTCTTTAATGGGGTCACAGGAACCATTCCCTTAAAATCAGGGCCCAGCGCACTTTTTAGTACTTCTTTGAGTATACATTGGAAGCACTAGAGTATATTCGTGAGGTGAGTATACTTTGGAAGCACTATAATGTTCACTAGTCAGTTAAAGACTCAGAATGTTATTTCTTCTGAAACCATTACAATCTGTTTGCTTCCTCTGATTAATATTTCTCCCAGGGGTTACTTGTTACTGATGGTCAAGACAGGTGTTTATAACCTTGTAGTCCTGATCTCATTGTTTGGCTAGGCAAGTAGACCTGAAATGCTATTTGTAGAAATGAATTCGTTGAAACTTTTTATTAAGGGGAAAAATCTTTGGTAATGCACATACTCTCATTTAACATAACATTTTTTAATTCTTTTATTTTATAATGCATTTAAAATGGAAATCGGTGGCCTATCAATAAGAAACAAATTAACCAAATATTTGTCAAAACACTGTTTTAATTTATATGCTATAGACCAAATATGCCACTGAAACTTTTATGTTTTTGTGCCTGAAGATAATTTGTTCACATAGAAAATAAGAAGTGCATTGGAATAAAATGCATCCTATTAAATATTCAATTACAATTGGCACAGACACAATTAGGAAAGGAAACATAAAGTGAAATAACTGTTATGTGGTTCTGAAAAAAAGTATTTCAATAGATAGGTTAGTGGCTAAACTGTACAGGTTACCATTACAGTGAGAGTAATATGATACTCTTTAAAGGTTCATAAAACAGCCCTTGGGATTCTTAAATCAAAGAGAAGATGTCCAAGTCAACCTAATTGGTCTATATGTAGCATTCTCATTACAACCACAGAATTCCTTACAATATATCAAGTTTTTATTTTAAAATGTAGTTATCTGACTTTGGAAAAGCAACTAAGATGCATAAAAACTGGAAAGGTATTCAAGATTTGAAATTTCATTATTTTACTTTCCAGAGTAGCCAAGAAAGAACATACTTTACAAGAAACATATCAAAGCATCAGTGGAACAGAATGCTTCCCATGGAAAATGATGTGCATTGAATTATATAAAAGCAGTGCCTTTGTACTTAGTTAGCCTGCCTTCCCCCCATTGAAGAATATAGTGGTTTATACCTCTATAAATTGAACAAGAACTGGGATAAATATTAAAGGGATATGGAATGGTTGTAGAGAAATAATGCTCATTTAAATTGCATATTAAGATGATAATGGCAAGAGTGATTGTTATTTACTATTATGTATAAATTTTAAATTATACCATATACAAATGCAGGAGCAATTTTCACTCTGGGGTTTCTTAGCATATAGATACCTTTTCTTTTGTGAAATTTCTACCTTAGGTATCTTGATGGGAGCCAAAAATTGTCTGGATGACTGATGCTAAAAATGCAGATAATATTTTGTCTTCCTGCAAGTAGGCTGTGGCTAACTAATGCTCTAATTTAGAAGCCAGTACTGCAGAGAGTCAGGGAAAGTGGCAGCACCATGTTTCCAGGAACAGCTATGACACTAGTGTGAGTTCTGAAAGAAAAACTTAATACCAAGGAAACCGTGGAATGAAACAGACTTAAGAATTGTGCCAAGGAAGTAATTTGGGATGTGCTTATGATAAACAGGCTTGCTTGTAAGGAAGTAAATCAGAAACCTACTGTGATTTTGAAGGAATAAAATTGCCCCCCAATTGGGTACCTGTAATAACAATTATTTGAATGACTGAGCCTTAAAACAGTACTCTGGCCTACAAACTTCAAAGCACATGAAGCAAAACCTATACGTTCCCAAAACATCCACTTTATTGTTTTTTAATTTCTTTATTGATTAAGGTATTACATATGTGTCCTTATTCCTCCCCCTCCCCCGCATTTATGCCCTTAGCCCCCTATTGTCTATGTACATTGATTAGGCTTATATGCATGTATATAAGTCCTTTGGTTGATCTTTCTTCCTTACCCCCACTGTCCCATAGCTTCTCTGTGGTTTAACATTCTTATCTATGTTACTCTATCTCTGGATCTGTTTTTGTTCTTCAGTTTATGTTGTTCATTATATTCCATAAATAAGTGAGATCATCTACACAATGAAACACTATGCTGCGGTAAAATAAATAAATAAAAAGTAAAGAAGAAGGAGTTCTTACCATTTGCAACAACATGGATGGAGCTGGAGAGCATTATGCTAAGCGAAATAAGCCAGGTAGAGAAAACATCCACTTTAGATATAGTCATGGAAGACAACAGCAAAACAGATGACTCTCCTAGAGGTTGCAAGCAAGGATCTGGAAATAAAAGACAAGGACATTCCTCTTGGAGAACAGACTGAGGGATTCCTCATGGAGCTTTTCTCCTTCTACAATTTTCCTATAGAATTCCACTATTACTATGAACCAGCTATTTTTTTTAAATATATTTTATTGAATTTTTACAGAGAGGTGTCGGAAACCAAAACATTGTTCTCACTAAATGGATGAAAACAGGAGGCTAGAAGGCTGGTCAACCTTGAAGCTCTGAAAGGTCAAAACCAGCCACTCCCTATCTAATTAAGACAATAAACTTCCCCATCAAATAATCATGTCAATCCTGACTGATAAAATAATCTACTTGTTACTGGAATTGCCTGCTTCAGGGCAAAGGGTGTATCCCAAACCTAAATAAAAGGGATGGCAAGGCCAAAGGAAAGTGGCAGTCCTTTCCACTAGAGGAAGGCTCCTGCCTGGCCCTCCAATATTGCCAAATTAATGTTTTCTAGTCTCTCATTTCGTTTGCGTGTGGCCTCCTTCAGAACCCGAACCCTGACCCGGGAACCCTGAACCACGCGGGACGTGGAAAGAGGTTCCCACAGAGAGGAAGGGAGAGAGATAGAAAGTCAGAAACATCGATGAGAGAGAGACATCGATCAGCCGCCTCCTGCAGGCCCCACAGTGGAGATGTGCCCGCAAGCAAGGTACATGCCCACAACCGGAATCGAACTTGGGACCTTTCAGTCTACAAGCTGATGCCCTATCCTCTGAGCCAAACTGGTCTCGGCAAGTCACCTATTTTTATAATGGAAGACTGTACTGTGCTTTTTTGGTCCCTCTTACACCACTGTGTACCACATGAAGAGAAGAGTACCGAATACTTGATTTTTGTTTCTGTTTTTATAGATTACAGAAGGGAAGAAATCTCTTCCAAATCTGATGGAGAAAACTCACATAGAGAGTATGAACATTGAACTGAACACAGTAAGTAGGTGGAACTTTGGTTCTCCTCTCCTGTGTGTGGATAAGATTTTGTTCTGGGAGAGTAGAAATATCCTTGGTATTGGGAAGCCATAGCAGACACAGAAGACTAGCTATAACCAAAAATTTATGCTCACTTTCATGAACTACAGTTTCTTCTGGGAACATGCTTTGGTTAAGAACTATATTTCCAGCCCTAGTTGCTTTGGCTCAGTGGATAGAGCATCAGCTTGTGGACTGAAGGGTCCCAGGTTTGATTCCAGTCAAGGACACATGCCTGGGTTGCAGGCTCAGTCCCCAGTGGGGGACATGCAGGAGGCAGCCAATCAATGACTTTCTTTCATCATTGATGTTTCTATCTCTCTCTTCCTCTCTGCGATATATATATATATATATATGAACTATATTTCTAGCCCTCTTACCTCCCATCCTCATTTCTGAGAAATGTAAGTATATTGAATCATAGTACAAATGACAGGGGAGTGGATATGTTGAGTAACATTTTGAGACAAATTTGGTTAAAAAGCTTATGTGCTTTCTCTATTTTCTCTCCTCTTTAATATTCAAGCTTTATGTCAAAGTTGAGGACAAACTGGAATTGCTGTAGTGAAGATATAAAAGCCTATGTCAATCTTCATCCTTGAGTGATTGTCAGGAGTATTAGACTATCCCCATGCCCATCATCAATCAGAAACACCAATTTGCTATTTATCTGAATACAGAAATTTAAATGGCTACTGTAGTAATTCACTGACATGGAGCTAACATTGACCTAATTAAAATATTCATAACAGCTGGAACCTGTTTGGCTCAGTGAATAGAGCATTGGCCTGCAGACTGAAGTGTCCCAGGTTCGATTCCAGTCAAGGGCATGTACCTTGGTTGCGGACACATCCCCAGTAGGGGGTGTGCAGGAGGCAGCTGATGGATGTTTCTAACTCTCTATCCTTTTCCCTTCCTCTCGGTAAAACATCAATAAAATATATTAAAAAATAAAATAAAATAAAATGCTCTTAACACCTTAAAATAGAGATGTAAAATTACTAATTATTTGCACTATCAGCTTATGCTTATATTTTTAAAAATATATTTTATTGATTTTTTTTATAGAGAGGAAGGGAGAGGGATAGAGAGTTAGAAACATTGATGAGAGAGAAACATCAAACAGCTGCCTCCTGCACATCTCCTACTAGGGATGTGCCTACAACCAAAGTACATGCTCTTTTTTTTTTAAATATATTTTATTGATTTTTTTACAGAGAGAAAGGGAGAGGGATAGAGAGTTAGAAACATGGATGAGAGAGAGACATCAATCAGCGGCCTCCTGCACGTCCCCTACTGGAGATGTGCCCACAATGAAAGCACATGTCCTTGACCGGAATCAAACCTGAGACCTTTCAATCCGCAGACTGATGCTCTATCCACTGAGCAAAACTGGTTTTGGCAGCTTATGCCTATATTAAAATAGACATTGGCTAATAATACTCATAGCACAAAATACACTTTTTTTTCATAATGAAAAGTATTGTGGCATGTATAGATCCTCAGATGCTGGTTATTAGACTGAGAAGATATGAGAATTTTTAGGCATATGAGAGAGTCTTTATTGCAGCCCAAGCAGCCATTGCTACTAAGGAGCCATTAGACAAAGCAGTTCTTCCAAGTGTCTTCAATACTAGCTGCAAAAACATAGCAACCATTGCTAACAAAGTAGCCCAACCAAGCCGCCATTGTACACACAGCAGCCCTCTACCAGCTGGTCAGTAATGTACTTTATACCAACAAATAAAAGAGGCTCCTTGTCAAACAGTGACATCAGTATTTGGGTTATAGAAAGGTACACCTTCGCAGTTGCTATGTCCTTGCTCAGACTGGCCTTGACATATGGTGTACTTTGGACAGGGCCCCTACACTCAACTTGGTCTTGAACATCTAGAATACTCTGATTAGGGTTCCCCACAAGTACATTGTTACTATTATGCCCCCGATCCCAATTTTAAGTATCAGAATTCAAAGTCACTAGAATTATTGTAGAAGAAATTCTACATGTAGAGATTTCACATGGGAATTAGAACTTATTTGATTGTGGGATAAGATGGAGCAATGAATGTCTAGAAGTGGAGATCATTGAAAGAGATAAATAGCCACTGGCAAAATCATGGAAAACACTGGTGGGAATGCATAAAATAGAGCTTGAAGGGAAATCCAAGAAAATACTCAGATCTAGGCATGGAAATGGTATGCCACAAAGAGGAACTTATATAGAGATAAGAAACTACTACCTATGTGGAATCTACTTCTTAGAAATTGTCTCTGATGCAAACACTATTTCTGTGGAAATCACTATCCTTGCTGGCCCTCAGCCAAGCATCTAGTGGTGAGTCTAAGTCTGCTGTTGGTTGAAAAGGCCAGCGGCCAGAAATTCAAGTGGGGCATGCGGCCTGAAGGGAGAGCACTTCATTGTCCATTGCCGCTTATGATCTTCACAGAGAAACCTTGTGAGTAAAATGGTCTCGGTATTCCCTATTCTTTCCAAAATATGTGAGTTCCTCTTATTAGCTAATCTAATCTGGAAGCCTTTAAAATAGAGTTCTGCTAAAAAAATTCTCAGTCTTAGGCATTCACAATATTTTCTTATTCTTTATTCTGTTTTTAATACTTGTATCTGTTGAATCTTTTCCCCTTCAATCCTGATATGGATAATTTGTATTTTCTCTCTCTGATTACACTTGATAATTTGCCAAGGGTGTATCAATTGTTATCAATTTGTTCCATTGTCAAGGACAATTTTTAACTCATTGATTATTTATCTTGTTATTCAATAGTCATTTTATAAAATATAATTAATTATTCCTTTGGTTATTTTATATTAACTTATTTTAATTTAGTTGAGTCATTCTAATGTCTTAACATTGGGGGTTAGGGTCTTATTTTTAAACTTTTATATGAGCTTGGAACTAGGAATTACCCTCTTAGCACAGCTTTAGCTATGTCCCACAAAATTGATATGTTCTCTCTTTAAATTATTCAGTTTAAAATACTTTGCCATTTTGTGATATCTTTTGCATCCTATGGGTTACCTTAAAGTAAAATGCTGCCTAATTTCCAAATATTTAGTAGATACTAGTTTGTGCTTCATTTATAACATTTTAAAATCTGCATATGATTAAATGTTTTCAAGTATTTTACATATTTTATAACCCAACATGTGACCTATATTATGAATATTACATGTGAACTTAAAAATAATGTGGCTTCTGTAATTGTTGAAATTTTGATTTATAAATGTCAGGTCAAGTTGGTTCATAGTACTGTTTAAATCTGTATTTTTAAAAATATACTTTTATTGATTTCAGAGAGGGAGGGAGAAGAAGAGAGAGGTAGAAACATCAATGATGAGAGAGAATCATTAATTGGCTGACTCCTGCAGGCACCACACTGGAGATGGAACCCAAAATCAGGGCATATGCCACAACCAGGAATTGAACCATGACCTCCTAGGTCATAGGTCGACAATCAACTCCTGAGCCATGCTGGATTATTCCTTCCTTTTTGAACAAATTAACAAACCATTTTTCAAATTATTATAGAAAAGCAAAGAATTTAGTATAGTGGAGTCAATTTATAAAAAAAGAAGAAAGCTGGAGGACTTACCCTAGATGACTTTAAAAACTAAAACTAGCCAAAACCGGTTTGGCTCAGAGGATAGAACATCAGCCTGCGAACTAAAATGTCCAAGGTTTGATTCTGGTCAAGGGCATGTACCTTGCTTGTGGGCACATCCCCAGTAGGGGGTGTGCAGGAGGTGGCTGGTCAATGTTTCTCTCTCACCGATGTTTCTGACTATCTCTCTCCCTTCCTCTCTGTAAAAAAATCAATAAAAATATATATTTTAAAAACATTTTTTAAAAAGAATTAAAACTACATGAATCCTGACAGTGTGATAGTTGCATAATGAGTGAAATACATATAAGTGGAACATAATAAGGTGTCTATAAATAGATCTAAACTTATATGGTTAATTGATTTTTTACAGGTTGTCCAATTTGTTGGAATAGAGTTGTTCGTAGTATTTTTTAACAATCCTTTGTATTTAGGGAGGGTCTGTTGTTATTTCTCCTCTTTCATTTCTGATTTTGTTTATTTGGGTCTTCTCTCTTTGCTTCTTAGTGAGCCTAGCTAGAGGTCCATCAATCTTGTTTATTCTTTCAAAGAACCAGCTCTTGGTTTTGCTGATCTTTTGAATTGTTTCTTTGGTCTCCAAGTTGTTTATCTCTGCTCTGATCTTCACTCTTTCCTTCCTTCTGAGTACACTAGGATTTTCTTGTTGCTCACATTCTAGCTCTTTGAGTTGTAGGTTTAGGTGATTTATTATCATTGTTTCCTGTTTTTTGCAGTTTGCTTGTAGGGCTATGAACTTCCCTCTCAAGACTGCTTTCACTGTGTCCCATAAATTTTGTATAGTTGTGTTGTCATTGTTATTTGTTGCCATGATGTTTTTTTTATTTCTTCCTTGATCTCTTTGGTTACCCAGTCATTGTTTAATAGCATGCTGTTTAGTCTCCATGTGTTTGACTTCTTTATATTGTTTTTATTATAGTTGATATCCAGTTTTATGTCACTGTGGTCTGAGAAAATGCTTGATATGACTACTATCTTCTTGAATTTGAAGACACTTTTCTTATGACCCAGCATATGACCTATCTTTGAAAATGACCCATGTGCACTGGAGAAGAATGTATATTCTGTGGCTTTGGGGTGAAATGTTCTGAAGATGTCAATTAATTCCATTTGGTCTATTGAGTCATTTAGGATTGATGTTTCTTTGCTGATTTTTGTTTAGAGGATTTGTCCAGTGGTGACAGTGGGGTATTAAAGTCTCCTACTATGATTGTATTGCTGTCAATCTCACCTTTAATATCCTCTAGGAATTTTTTTTCTATATTTAGGTGCTCCTATATTGGGTGCGTATATGTTTACCAGTTATTTCTTCTTGTTGGATTGTTCCCTTTAGTATTATGAAGTGGCCTTCTTTATCTCTTATTATGTCCTTCACTTTGAGATCTAATTTGTCAGATATAAGTATTGCAACCCCAGTTGTTGTTTTTTTTTTATTTCAATTTGCCTGAAATACCATCTTCCATCCCTTCACCCTCAATCTGTGTGCATCTCTTTTCCTGAGGTGGGTTTCTTATAGACAGCACATATATGGATCACCTTTTCTTGTCCAATTAGTTACCCTCTGTCTTTTGATTGGAGCATTTAATCCATTTACATTTAAAGTTATTATTGATAAGTACTTATCTGTTGCCATTTTTAGTCTTTACACCCGAGTTCCTTCTTTGCTTCCTATTTCTTTTTATTACAGCAGACCCTTTAACATTTCTTGCATTGCTGGTTTGATGGTAATATATTCCCTTAGTCCTTTTTTGTCTGTGAAGCTTCTGATTTCACCTTCAATTTTGATTGAAAGTCTTGCAGGGTACAGTATTCTTGGATTCAGACCCTTCCTTTGCATGACTTTGTATATTTCATTCCATTCCCTTCTGACCTGATGAGTTTCTGTTGAGAAGTAAGTAGCTAGTCTTATGGGGGTTCCTTTGTAGGTAATTTTCTGTTTCTCTCTGGCTGCTTTTAAGATTCTTACTTTGTCGGTGTTTGCCAATTTAATTATAATGTGCCTTGGTGTCGGTTTGTTGGGGTTACTTTTGCTTGGGACTCTGTGAGCTTCTTGGATTTGTGTGGGTTTTTTCTTTTCTATATTAGGGAAGTTTTCTGTCATTATTTCTTCAAACAGGTTTTCTATTCCTTGCTCAGTTTCTGCTCTTTCTGGAACCCCAATTATGCAGATGTTGTTTTGTTTCGTGTTATCCCAAAGTTCCCTTAGGCTCTCTTGCTTTTTAATTTTTTTTTTTTTTCTAGAAGCTGCTGTACTTTTTATTTTTTCCTAACTTGTCTTCTAGCTCACTGATGTGGTCCTTTGCTTCTTCTTGTCTGCTTTTGATGCTTTCTTTTCTTTTTTTTGTTTTTTTTTAAAGTAAAAATTTTTATTTTGATTGATTTTTCAATGAATGGTTCAATCTAATGCCAGTTTTGAATGGCAAAAATTTGATTCCAAACTCCATGATACTACTGAGACCTACTACTTTTTCCAGAAGGTAGGTAAACAGCTAGAAACAGAAAGCATGACTTCCTAACAGCATAGCAACTTCTTACCTGCAGACCCAATAGCCTGCACCTTCTATACTCTAAACGGCATAAAGATGAGCTGGTGACAAAAGTGAGAAGTGGGGAACAAGATATGAACACAGAAAGGAGCAATACATAAAGACAACAAAAATGCAAATACTCTAAGGATTTTAAAAGATAATTATAGAAAAGCAAGCCAAATACTTTACTCAAATGTTTTTTAGAGACTTTCTGTAGAGATACAAATATATATATTTTTTTATCCAAAAATAAGTTTTATACAGATAAATGCTTCTCAATTAAAGATGGGACCATATAGTTGTAACATAAAACACTATTTCCTTTTGAGACTATTTAGTCACCTGAATTTTCAATTTTTTTAAGGTTAGTGTATTAAATGTTTTCCAAAAGAATTACCCAACATTCTTTTTATAGATATAAATCACATAGGCATTATTTTTAGAAAGGATCTGCAGGTTAAACAATGTTCTTCTAAGATGCTGTGCATATTGAACTTATGACAAGCCCCGTTAAGAATCATTATTAATAAACATATCAAAAAGGGCTATGTCAGATTTTCTTCTTTGTAGTAAATATTCAATTTTCTGATTTCTCATTTACAAGTGTTGAAAATGCACAAGAAAGATTTTATTTCACAAGTACTTTTATGTTAATAAAAGGTATTTTGATTAACAAATATGGCAAAAATCTCCATACTGTAACCAATAGTATGTTTTTCTTAAAAAAAAGAGAGAGATGTAACACTAACAACCACTATCTAAAAAATAAAGCACACTATTATTTTGGCAAATTTACAAATCTTTTTTTCCCTGGTGTAAAGGCTACAAAAATTCCTACAAATTACAGAACACTGAAAACATATTAAAGTTTGACATCCAACTTAATATTATTTCCATTTTACTCTGAAAGATAACTTAAAAAATATGACCTGGCTGGAAGAGGCCATCTTGCTAATATAAAAAATTAGTTGGGCCAAGAAACTGTATCATTGATATGTAGAATTTTTGCAAATAGTTATATATCCAAATCATTAGAAAATGCTCAAATATAAAAAATAAAGTTAAATATGGTGGTGGTCCCTAAACTATTTTAAAGGCAAGTAGCTTAGTCTAAGCTAAAATATTTTTCTCACTCTTAGTAATTATCCTCCCCTCAATTGACCTTTAAAAATACATGAAACAGTACAATAGTGAGAATCAAGTAGCACAAACTGCATTTTCAAGAACAGGAAAAAAAAGAAAGAAAAATCTCTAGTGTTGAAAAATATAGTACAAAGCAGATTTTTGGGGGGACATTAATCAACTGGATTGTAATTCATTATGAAGATTTCTCTTTTCTATTGTGAGGAGTCTGCTCCATTTGAAGTTACCGTTCCATTTACACCATTTTCTGTTCCTTTTCTAGATCTGCCCTTCATCACTGTTGGCTTCTTCTTCACAGTTGGTGCCTGAAAAGTAGAATGTTCTCTCCACCTGAGAAGCTGAAAATTAATGAACTTCCACATCATGAATGCTTGGGTAATGCAAATCAATTCCAGAACAGCAATTCTTATGCGCAACACATTGAAATTTCCAGTACTGAAATCCAGCTTCTGGTTCTCTGCTCTTGCAAGGCCAAAGCCAACAGTTAGTACTGAAAGAATTAAAGTCAGATGTCTTCCCAAAACAAACAGAACTGCCCACAGAGAAAAGCCTTTCTGATACTTTTCATCAGTGAAATAAAACAGGCGGGAAATGTGGAAAAGAAATTCAACAAAATAATATGCTACCAAAAGAACAAGTCCTAGATGATTCAAGTTCAAAAGATAAGCTCTGGCAATGTGAAAGAGGTAAAGACCTATATAGACAAGCTGCTAAGGAATATCCTCTTTTTTGGTTTTCTGGAAGTAGAGCTCAGGAAAAGCATAAAACCAGTAAGCCAACTGTAATATGTAGAAAAACTTCACCTGAGATGTCATCAGGTTAGGGGGATAAGCCCTCCACAAGATAGTTGGGTCTGAGATTTAGTTTTCAGACACTAGAATGAATGTGCCCCAAATACAAGAAAATAGGTAGAATGCACTAAGCTGACCAGATTCATTAAACTTGCTGTGTTTTGTTTTTGGAGAAGTGCATATGCCTGTTAATTTTATCCAACACATACTCTTGAATTATGGCATGAACAATTATCGCCACTAGCATGTAGAAGAAAATTGTAGCGGAATCTTTGATACCATAGTAATAAAAAGATGCTGATTCAGTAGCTTGTTCTTCTGTTACAGGGAGGGTCACATTGTACTGAAGAGTAACAAAAATGATAGAAGCTTTTGCTGATATCTCGAACATGAGCCCCCGCAGGAAGACCATCACCACACAGGAGACGATGTCCGTGTGATTCTGCAGGATGAATTCGTGGCTCAGGATGGGGGGAGGGGGACGCTCTTGGTGCTCTTCCTGCAAATCACCATGGTGAAGCTGCCGGCTGAGCTGCAGGTGCTCCGGGCTCCTCTCTTCCCCCTGCTCACCAACCAGCCGCCTCCGCTGACGCCTCTCCCTGGCTGCTCCTCACATCCCCGCCACCACCACTCGCTCTGATGCTTTCTATTGAGTTTTTATAACAGTGATGCCATTTTTCATTTCTTCTTGATTATTCTGCTTTTCTTCTTGCTTCTTCTTCATTTCCTCTTGGCTCTTACTCACATTGTCAATTTTGTCTTCCGTTCTTTTCATCCACCTTATGATCATTTCTCTGAACTCTTTCTCTGGCAGGCTTATTTCTGCTTCTATTTCATTTACTTCCTTTTCTGGTGATACCTGCTTTCTGTCATATGCAGGCTGTTTCTTTGTCTGCCCATGGTCTTTCTTCTCTGGGTGTCTGGTTATGTAGTTCTCTCTCCTACATTGATTCAAAGGCACAAACTACAAAACGACCAGGTACAACACACAAGGCACTTATACCAGGCAAAATCTGACCTTTCTGTGTGCCGTTTGGATCTCCTCTGAGTCCGTGTGTCTGCGCTGATTGGAGAGTGGTGTTCTGGGTCCCCCGGCTGTTCGGTGGGCGCTGCAACTGCCCATCATTCATGTTTCTCTCTCTCTCTCTCTCTCCCTCTCCCTTCCTCTATAAAATCACTAAAAATATATTTTTGAAAAAGAGTAGGTAAATAACCACATTGATATATATTCAGAATTCTAATGAGCAACAAAAGGAAATAAAATATTAATACATCAACAACATGGATGAATTTTGAAATATTATGCAAAATGAAAAAAGGCAAACAAAACAGGCTGTGTACAGTAAATGAAATTCCAAGGGAGTTAAAACTATAATGACAGAGATTAAATCAGTGATTGCTCAGGGATAGGTCTTTAGAAAGGAACCTCATTAAAAGGAGATAATAGAAAAATATTATGGTGTAGGAAATTTGGCTGTATTTGTGATTGTCCAATCTTATAAAATTACCAAATTCAACACTTTACATATAAAAATGATAAATTTCATTGTATTCAAATAATACTTTAAGAAACAAAAGGATAACAAAAGCCCAGAAGATCAATGTGACCATCATTATTACCATCTTCACTCACTTTTATTATACTGCACATCAAAAGATAAAAAAAAAAGAAATAAGAGAATATGGATTGGAAGAAAAACATAAAACTCATTGTTTGCAGATTTACTAGATGAATGCACATGAAATAGAAAACAAACTATAAACTATTAGGTAAATAAATGAATTTATCAAATTCATTGTATTCAGGGTCAATATATAAAATGCAATTGCAAATTTTATGATATTTCAAAATGGAGGAGCCTTATTTGCCTTACCTCTTTTCTCTCAGAACAAAAAAAAAAAACTTAAACATAAATACAACAAACAACTTTAGTAAGGATCTCAAAAGGTGAAAAAACACCCCCAAAAGGCCAACAGTCTAAGCATTGAGAGTCTCTAGAGAAGACATAAAGGTGAGTTCCCTCTTTTCTTGCCTCCATGTATCCTATACAGTGCACTGAACCACCAACAGGCACAAATAGGAAAAATGCTTCAAGAAAGGCTTTTCTAGCCAAAATACCTAGAAAAGGATAACCTAGCAACAGGAAAACTTTTTCCCAATACTCACCCTCCTCTAACCTAACACTAAAGGAAAAAAACACACGCCATACTCCTATGGTTCCAGTGGAGCAGATTTTAACTTCCACCTCACTTACCTGTCAGTGGAAGTATTACTGTGTGCTCCCATTCCACCACTGGAAGGGACTGGCAGGATGGAACCAGGAGATAGTTTTCTGTTCCTAAACTGACATTACTCCAGTTCGTCCACCTGACTGAGTCTTCTGGATGAACAAAGAACTAATCATCCAACTTCTGGCCAGTGGAAATCATCTACTGAGTTGATGTTGGGAACATATAGAGGACAGGTGATCTTCCATTCACATAACAATCCTCTTTGTTCTGGGAACACATAGAGGACAGGTGATCTTCCATCCACTGCCCAGTTCTCCTGCTAAGATAGTATTAGCTGGTTACCCATTCTTCATCCAAACAAAAGCACAGGTATTCTTAATTCTCCTTCTAAAGTAGATTCAGCACAATTGAGCAGAGAATTGATCTTCTATACCCAGTGGGGCAAACACAGGAATGTTCAGATTTGCCTGTAGGTGTAGTGTTAGTGGGGATGGTCCAGTGGTGAGCTGAATCATCACCCCACAGCAATGAGACAAAGAAAGGTGAAACTAGTGAGTACACTGTTTTCACCCTTCTATCTCTTTACCCAGAGAGCATTGTGGGAAGCTGAGCTGCAGTAACACAGTTTGTGACTCAGCATTCTGCTTCCCCACTTCCTAAAACAGAGGATTAAATAAAATTAAGAGTTTATGATATAATATCAAAAATTTTAGGATATATCCTGCCCCATGGGGCTCAGTAGGTTGAGCAGCATCCCATGCACCAAAAGGTTGCTGGTTTGATTTCCAGGGTTATGGGATCGATCTCCAGTAAGAGGCATGCAGATGTTAACTCTCACATTGAAGTTTCTCCCTTTCTTTCCCTCTCTCTTTCTTTCTCTTAAAGGAAAAATAACAACTTATATCAAGAACCAGCAATATCATAAGAGACAATCAACTAATGACAACACCAAATTAAATCAAATATTTGTGGGAGCCCCTTTCCATGTCCCACGTGGTTCAGGGTTCCCAGTTCAGAGTTCTGGTTCTGAAGGAGGCTACACGCAAACGAAATGAGAGACTAGAAAATATTAATATGGCGATATTGGGAGGCCAGGCAGGAGTCTTCCTCTAAGGGCTACCACTTGCTCTGGCCTTTTTCTCCCTTTTATTAAGGCTTTGGGACACACCCCTAGCTTTTAGGCAGGAAATAACAAAACAAAAATTAACATGAAACAAAAGGGTAGAGGCTGCTTCAGATAACAATGTTTCAACTAAACAGTGAGTGATTAGCTCTGACCTTTCAGAGCAATTAAGGTTGACCAGCCTTCTGGTCTCCTGTTTACATCCATTTAGTGAGAACAATGTTTGGTTTCCGGCAAATATTGGAATTATTAGAAAGAAAACATCTATCATAAAAAGGCTTTAAGAGGAGATTACACATTCCCTTGAAACAACTTTATTTTTAAAAAAAGGAAAATCACAAGAGATTATCAGCTATAAAAAAGAAGTAAATGGAAATTTATAAATTGAAAAATAAAATAACTAAAATTGAGGTAAAGAACTTAAAAAGGAATGTGTTTTTTATACTTCATAAATGAGCTTTTAAAACATAAATAACTATAGGCTAATATGTTATATGTGTATATTGTAGTACCTAGAGAACTAATAGAAACCATACAAACCAATATATTTATGAATACTATTAAAAATTCAATATAGAATCTTAAAAATATTCACATAACCCATAGGAAATTAAGAAGAGCTTTATAGAAAGAAGAGGCACAGAGAATGAAAAATGAGGCACAGGAAACAATAAATGTCATACTAAAGCACTAACATAACTTCAAATAATTTGAAGTTAAAGGATGAAGAATATATATCATATGAACATTAACCAAAAGAAAGTATTAGAAAATATAAACTACAAGGTAAAATAATTAATAGAGACAAAGAAAACCATTACAGGAGAGAAAAACCAGTCTACCAGGAAGACATAACAATTCTAATTTCAAAAGCACAAAACAACACAACTTTAAAATGCATGATAAAAAATGATATAGATGAAAGGAGAAAATAAAAATGAAAAATATAGTTGAACATGTCAATACCAACCTATCCACACCTGTTAGGATTTACCAAAAAAACAAAAAAAAAAAAAAAAAAAAAAAAAAAAAACTCCATTCACCAATAAAATCTAATCATTATATATAAAATACTTCATCCAATAACACAGAATACATTTACTTTTCAAACACCATAATATAATATATTCTGGGTCATAAATAAACCCTCAATTTTTTTTTCAAAATATTGCAATACACAATATGTAATCTTACTATAATGGACTCAAATTAAAAATCAATAAAAGAAAACAATAGAGAAATCTTAAAGCATTTGGTAATTATATAACACTTCTAAATAAAGAATGGATCAATGAAGAAATCTGAAGGAAGTTTTAAAAATACATAAAACTGAATGAAAATGAAAATACAACCTGTCACATTAATAAATGCACCTAAACCATGCAAGTTATATTTATAGTACCAAATATATGTATTGAGAAAAAGTTCTCAAGTTAATAATTTAAATCCTTAAGAAATTAGAAGAAAAGAGCAGAACTCAGAGATGGGAGATTGAAGGAAAACATGAAAGATAAGAACAAAAATCAATGAAACTGAAAATAGAAAAACAATTTTTAAAAATCAATAAAATAAAAACCTAGTTCTACAAAATAGTAATAAAATTGATAAAATTCTATTAATTCTGAGAAATATAAGTTACAAAGTTCTAATATCAGGGATGAAGTGGGATATCATGTCAGATTTTGCAGTTATTAAAATAAAATAAAGGAATACTATTAATAACTTTATATTCATAAATTTGACAACCTAGATTTGGACCAGTTCTTTAAAATACTGAAACTATCCAAACCCAATCAAGATGAAATAGATACTCTGTATAATCCTAATAAATATTAAGAAATAGGGTATTGCAATTGAGTAACTCAAAGGCTCATCAGAAGAAATCTCCAGGCACAAATTTTCAGTGGAGGTTTTTACCAACCCTTTAAAGATAAACTAGCATCAGGTTAAAAAATAACCTGAAAAGAGGAGGAAGGATTAATTTCTAAGTCATTTTATGGACAAGTATTACCCTAAATAGCAAACCAAGAACAAAAGTACAAAAAACAAACAAACAAACAAAAACAAACACAAGGATGGGGAGAACTAAGGAAAAAAAGAAAGCAGACTTAAAAAGCCTTAATACAATAAATATTAACAAATAAAATGCAGCTGTTTATAAAAATAATTATATAAAACAGCCAAGTGGGATTTAATGCAAACTGACCAAATTGAGTTTAAAATAGATATGTAAAGCTTGGTCAGCATTCAAAATTAATGAATGTAAAACACCATATCAATAGGTGTAAAAGGGAAAAAATCATATATTAACTGATGCATGAAAAGCATTTGTAAAAATTAAAAACCCATTCATGATAAACTCTCAAACCAGGAATAGTAGAGAGAAACTTCTTCAATTTGATAAAGAACATTTGCAAAACTCCTATAGCTGGCATCATACTTAATGTTGTATGACAATACTTTCCTTCTAAAATCAAGGTAAAAAAGGGGGGAAGGAGCTGTAAGCAATCAACTGAAGGACTTGTATGCATGTATATAAGCATAACTAATGGATACAAGACACTGGGTGGGGGGGGCAGGTGAGGGCATGTACTGGGGGTAGGGAAGGCTGGGGGGAGATTAATGGAGGGAAAAAAAGAAGACATATGTACTACTATTTGTAATACTTTAAACAATAAAAAAAATTAAAAAAGGAGGTATCTCCTGTCACCACTTCTTTTTTCAATATAATGCTGGAATTTTAGATAATGCAACATGGGAAGTAAAATACATAATGGTAAGTCATATTGTAAAAGAAGAAGTAAAACTCCAGTTGTAGATGTCAAGATTTTCTATGCAGAAAATCTCAAAATATATTATAAACAAAACAAAACAAAACAAAACAAAAACAATCTTTTAGAACTAGTAAGTATAGCAACTTCACAGGATATAAGATCATACCCCCAAATCAATCACACTTTAAAATACTAAAAGTGCACATGTGGGAACCAAAACTAAAATTATAATACCATTTGCAATCACTCCAAAAATAATAAAATACTTAGATGTACCCTTAACTTAACAAAATATGTACAGAATTTGTATGCTAAAAATTATAAAATACTAATTAAATTAAACCCTAAATAAATCGAGAGATATACTGTATTAATAGATTGGAAGACTTAACTTGGCAAAAATATTTATTTTCCCTCAAATGCTCTATAGGTTTTATATTATTTAACACTGAAAATTTTTGTAGCTCCCACAGTTTATTCTAAAATTTATAAGGAAAAGTCATAAGCCCTAAAGTAAATAAAACATTGTTTTAAGTAAGTGAGAGGAGTCATTCTGATATTTCATACTGCAATATAGTTGCAATAGCCAAGACAATGTGGTACTGGAATAACAGACACTGAATGGAGATATATAGAGAATCAAGAAATAGATTCATACAAATAGCTCTCCCTCCCCCCATTTTGACACAGGTGTAAAATCAGGTAGACAGGAATAGTGCTGAAGCAACTGGTATCTATAGGTAGGTGGGCATTCATGCAAAGATACATACATACATACATACATATGTACATATGTAGATTCACACATAAGTAGTAGCCTTGATCCAAAACTCATATCTTATACAAAAATCAGCTCAACACTGATTATAGACTTCAATATAAAACTATGTATGTTTTTATAAATGTAGGATGAAATCTTTGGATTTTGAGCTAGGCTAAGCCTCTTTAGATCTGATACTGAAATCTTACTCTGTAAAATAAGAAGTGATGAAATGAATTTAATAAAAAAATACTTTTGTAATATGAAAGACTATTTATAAGATGAAAAGAAAACCTGTAGACTGAATGATAAGGTTTATAAACTACATCTATAATAACAAAAGTGTAATATGCTAGTTATACCAGAAGTCCTTCCAGACTTTCTTCTTGATGACTTTCCAGATGAAATCAGGGCTGCAAGGGACACCTGTGTCCTGGGTGCCAGAGATAAGCCAGTGCCAACAGCCAGGGGAAGGGAGGACTACTGTTGCACGAATTCCTTGCATCAGGTCTCTTTTATCTGATAGAGGACTAGTAGAACTCAAAAGAAAAAAAAGGAAAGAATCCAATTAGAAAATGAACAAAGGGCATTCTTAAAAAACTAAGAATATGTATGCAACAACCTGGATGGACCTGAGGGAACTTGTGCTAAATAATATATCAGGTAACATAAGAATGTATCCTGGATGATTCCATTTATGTGACATTCTTAAAATGACAAAATTACATTAATGTTGAACAGATTATTTGTTGCCAGCATCAAAAAATGAGAATAAAAATGGAAGTAGGTGTGATCCTAGGAAGACAACATAAAAAGATAAAAAGTAGATATTGTATATTTCATATATATAAAGTTTTCTCCAAAATAAATAAAGCCCACTTATTTTATTAGAATTTAGAATAGGGTGTACTTAGTAACATCAGAGGAGCAGGAGGGGTTTTCTGGTGTTTAGGTAATGATCTGATGCTGAATGTGGTTATATTTACATTACATGACCTTATCAATTTGTACATGTATGATGGGGACATTTTTAAATTTCTGTTATACTTTAACAAGTATAGGTTGAGTATAAATGTACCACAATTATGCAATTCAAAAATTAAAATAATTATAAAATAGATATCACTGCATAAATAAATCATTGAGATTATTATTACATAACTCATCAAGCTATATAAAAGCCTCTCTTACCCACACACAAATATAAACACACTTCATTTTATAGTTCAAGTTGCACCACATGTTGGTTAAACTTTATCCTAGAAAATATAAATGACCTTGGATGATTTAAAATCTTTAAATATTGTTTATCATTTAAAAAAGCAAACTGAAAATTAGTTTGACATCTCTAAAGTTCTCATCACTCAAAGCTGTTTGCAAAGTATACTAAGTTTATATGTGGCTACAGACCTGAGGGAAAAGGTGGCTCTGGCCAGAGCGGTGCCAGTAGCCAGGGGAAGGAAGAGCCATTCTTGCACAAATATTCGTCCATTGAGCCACTAGTGTTTATATAAGCTTTTTGGAATTAAATTATCTATTTATTTCACTTTATAGACCAAAATTTTAAATACATGAGAAACATTTGAAATGGCCCTTTATTTAAATACATTTTATTACATAACATGTTAGTTTCTATGCAGATTTTATTTAAAGAATATGTTATGGCCCTCATCATGAAAGACCATGAACTACATCAGACAATTTGATATGATCACATTAGTTTTAGTTCCAGCAGAAAGCATCTTTGCAACCTTAAATATGTCACAAAAATATTTTTCCTCAAATATCTAATTATCTGAATAACTAATACACCCTCTGCCATCTCAGATGACTCCTGTGTATGTTAAATGAGAAAAGATAAATAATTTAAAATCTGTAGAGTTCTGTGAATGCAAATATAGTTACTAGTATTATCATCATTATCATAATTATTATAGGTTTTGTTTGGAGAGGGTTTTTACTGCTTATTTTCCAAAATTTGGGAAAGATTTTTTAGTAAATTTATTGGAGACCTAATTAATGGTACCATGTAAATTTCAAGTGTATAACTTTATAATACAATACCTATATATTCCACTATGTTCTCACCATCCAAAGTCTAGTCTCCTTCCATCACCATATATTTGATTCCTTTTACCCACTTTGTCCTCCTCCAACCCTTTCCCCCTCTGGTAACTACCAATCTGTTTGTTTGCTTGTTTAGATTGTTCATTTGTTGTTTTTTGTTTCATATCTCACACATGTGAAGTCATATAGTTCTTGTGCTTTTCTGTTTGACTTATTATTGGTTTCATATAATTCTTTTTTTACTTTTATCCATTTTATGGGAGAGAATGTACAAAGATTGTACTCACATATACACACACACACACATACACACACATACCCTTAACTATGTAGTGGGAAGGAAAATGTTCCACTTTGTTTTCCCCCTTTTTTTACTACTGAAATTCTACTCTGCTCATTAACCTTCCATTACGTTCCCTTTATTTCCTCCCACGGGACAATAATGATAAGCTTCTGTTGACAGTTCTTGAATATCAATTTATATACCCTGGGGCAAGGCAATTTTTAAAAATATCTTTATTGTTGAAAGTATTTCACAGAGACAGGGCATTTTTGATAGAATGTCCCCAATATTAAAATTACCTGCCCTGTGTTATTTCAGAGAGCTCATGTTTAAACCTTCAGGCCAATATATAAATCTGTTTTTGTTCTTTTAAATGGAAGGCTGATATATGTTTCAAAATAGATATGCATTTAATAAGCATTTATTCAATGTTACAGATGTTAGAACTGAGAGACTTTCCCAGAGACAGGTAAAGTTAATGAAATAGCAGAGACTGAGCTGCATTTCCAAGTGCCTGGTCTTCAACAAAACTGCATCAGGCAAAGCATAACAGACTGGGTTATCTTCTTGTTAAAAAAGAACATGAGCATGTGGATAAAGACAGACATTCAAGTACTGTCCCCAAAATGCTTATGGCTGTCTTCTCTGTGTGTTGAGATTTCAATTCATTTTCTTTTGTCCTTATACTTTTATACATTTGCAATTATTTCACAATTAATATTTAGTTTTATACAATTAGAAAGTACATAAATAAACCTGTTATAGTGAAAAAATAGTGGCATGTCAATCCAATTCAATATCCTTACAACAAACAATTTTATAAAACCAAGTTGAGGCCCTGCACACAAAATTCAGCACTCGGCGGAGGGGTGGTGTCCCTCAGCCAGGCATGTGCCCTCTCACAATATGGGAGCCCTTGGGGGATGTCTCACTAAAGGCTTAGGCCCACTCCCGTGGTTTCTGGATGAGCAGCACCACCCCTATGGAATGCACTGAATACCAGGGGGCAGCTCCTGCATTAAGCATCTGCCCCCTGGTGGTTAGTGTGCATCATAGCAACTGGTCGTTCCACCATTTGGTTGATGTGCATATTACCTTTTATTATATAGAACTAGAGGTCTGGTGCACAGTAGTGTGTGTCCCTCAGCCCAGTCTGCATCCTCTCCAATCCAGGATCCCTCAAGGGATGTCCGACTGCCCGTTTAGGCCCAATTTCAAAGGATTGCTGGCTCCTAACTGCTTGCCTGCCTGCCTTCCTATGCTCATAACTGCTTTTGCCTGTCACCCTAACCATTCCCCTGCCAGCCTGTTTGCTCCTACATGCCCTCCCCTGCTGGCCTGGTCCACCACAACTGCTTTCCCCTACAGGTCTGGGTCTCCCCAAATGCCCACTGCTGCTGGCCATCATGTGGTGGTTATCTTGTGTCCACATTGAGGGTAGGATCTTTGACCATCTTGTGTATTGGAGTAATTTGCATATTACTCTTTTATTAGATGCGATAGAGGCCTGGTGCATGGGTGGTAGCTGGCTGGTTTGCCCTGAAGGGTATCCCAGATCAGAGTGAGGGATCCCTGAGGCATGGGGTGACCTGGGTCAGGAGTCTGTGGAGGTTAGCAAGCTGGCAACGCCCCCCAGCAATCCAAGTGGAGGCCTTGGGATCTGATATTAATTTATCTTCTATAATTGAAACTTTGTAGCCTTAAACGGAGGCCAGGGCTGGCAAGAGTGGGCAGAATGCTTGGCTTCCTCCATTGCCATGGAAACCTTAGCCTCCTGCTTGCTCCATGGCTGGCTGCCATCTTGGTTGGGTCAGTTTGCATACTCACACCTGATTGGCTGGTGGGCATGGCTTGTGGGTGTAGCAAAGTTATGGTTAATTTGCATATTTCACTTTTATTAGTGTAGATTATACACATACTGTTCAAGAAGAATTAAAAGTGAGAAATGATTGTACAACCTTTATGTGTTTGTACATGTTTTGTATTTATTTTCGTGATTGTAAAATATTGTATTTCTTTCTTTCCACAAAATGTAATCACAAATTTAAATTTTTTTATAATGTCATTGTTTTTCTTTATTGGATATATTATATATGGATATGTTGCTAGTTAATGTATTATTTAGTTTTACATTTTTTTAAATTTGAAAATAGTTCAATCTGTATATGTCTCCCTATTTTTTTAACTCATAACTATGAGTCTCGTCCATTTTGATATATGCAACAATCCCTGATTCTCTTCATTGCTTATTAGTGTAACTTTAAAAAAAATAGAGTAATCCTTCTACTCTAACAGTAAAAGTAATGTTTTTTTCTCTACCACTAAAAATGCTGTTAAAATAATTATTCCACAAATATTCTCAAGTATATGAACAAGATATTTCTTATATATGAGGAATAGATGTAAAGATTTAGAGGATATGTTAATTTCATATTAGTATGCCCATATCAACTGTATTTCTCTCCACTTTATTGATTTTCACTACTGTATTTTTTTCTACTGCATTATGTTATGATAATATTTTTTTCTACTTTCTATTTCATTTTTAAGAGATATATTATTTTCTCTTTTTTAATCCTTAAGTTAGAGGCATAAAGGATGGGTATTTAGTCTTTCTTCTTTTCTACTATAAGACTAAGGTTTTCATTGTTCTTACAACATTGAAGTAGCTATATCCTAAAAGTTTTGCTGTATAGAATTATTGTTTTCATTTATTTGTAAATATGTTAGCATTTAAAAATGAATTTTTAAATGTAAAAATTTTATAGATATATGAAATTTTCTACTTTTCTGGATTTAACTATTTACTTAACATTATTAGTGAATTTTATACTTTTGTATGTTTTTATGTTACTAATTAGCATTCTTTCATTTCAATTCAAGAAGTCCCTTTTGCATTTCTTGTAATTCTAGTGGTTAAGTACTTTCTCAGCTTTTGTTTGTTTGAGGCTCTTTACCTTTCTTTAATTTCTGAAGGACAGCTTTGCTAAAGAAAGTATTCTTGGTTTGGTGGGGTTTTTTTTTGTTTTTGCTTTGTTTTATTGTTTTTAGACTCTGAATATATCATCTCATTCCTTCCTGACCTACAACATTTGTTCTGAGAAATAAACTGATATTTTTGGACTTACCTTGTATGTGACAAGTTGTTTTTTGTTTGTTTCTTTATTTTATTTTGTTTTGTTTTTCCCGCTGTTATTAAAATTCTCTCTTTGTCTTTTACTTTTGACAGTTTGGCTATAATATGTCTTAGTGTATTTTTTTTTTAGATTAATTTTATGTGGAGACCTCTGTCTTTAGGGACCTAGATGTTTATATTCCTCCCAAAATTTGCAAAGCTTTCTATTATAATCTTATCTAATAAAAGAGTAATATGCAAATTGATTGTCACTCCAACACACAAGATGGTTGCCCCTATGTGGTTAAAGATAGCTGCCCTCATGTAGACAAAGCATGGCCGCCATAAGATGGCCAGCAGGAGAGGACAGTTGGGAGGGATCAGGCCTGCAGGGGAGGGGAGTTGTGGGCTATCAAGCCTGCGGGGGAGGGCAGTTAGAGGTGACCTGGCCAACAGAGGCACAAAGTTGGGGATGACCGGGCCTGCAGGGAAGGGCAGTTGTGGGAAACCCAGGCCTGCAGGCGAGAGCAGTTGGGGGAGACCAGACCTCCAGGGGAGGGCAGTTAGGGTCATTTTATGTGGCACAGGAGAAGTTAGGCATCCATCAGGCTGTTAGGGGAGTGGTTAGGGGATGATCAGGCTGGCAGGCAGAAGTGGTTAGGGACAATCAGGAAGGCAGGCAGGCAAGCAGTTGGGAGCCAGCAGGCCTGGATTGTGAGAGGATTGTTCCACTGCCCATGTAGGCTTGAACCTACTGGGATTGTACTTAATGGGCAGTTGGACATCCCTTGAGAGGTCCCAGATTGGAGAGGGTGCAGGCTGGGCTGAGGGACACACCCTCCCATGCATGAATTTCATGCCTGGGCCTCTAGTTCTTTAAATAAACTTTCTATTCCTTTCTCTTTTCCTTTTGGCACTCTCATAATACATAGATGTTGGCTGGCTGATGGTGTCCATAATTCCCAAAGGCATTCTATACTATTTTTCCATTCTTTTTTTCCTTTGTCTTCATAATTTCAAAGAATTGGTTTTTGAATTCACAGATTCCTTCTTTTACTCTGTTGTTGAATTCTATACTGCATTTTTCATTTTAAACACTGTATTCTCTAGCTCTAAAACTTGTTTGGTTTCTTTTTGTGATTTCTATCTTTTTTTAAACTCATTTTGTTAATGTACTCTTCTTTTACCAAGTTATCTGAATCCTCTTATAGTTTGCTGAGTTTCCTTAAAACAATGATTTTAATTTTTTTTAATCAGGTATTATATAGATCTTTATTTCTTTGGAGTTGATTATTGAAAAAATTATTATGTTCTTTTAGTAGTGTCATGTTCCCTTGATTTTTCATATTTATTTAAGTCTTGCATCTCTGTCTCCTCATTTGAAGTAGCAGTAACCTTCTCAATTCTTTACTGACTGAATTGAAGAAAGAAAGATCTTCACCAGTAAACTTGGTTAGGAATTCTTGGTATCTTTAGAATTTTTCTATGTTTCATTACTCTTCTTCCCTTTTGGGGAGTAAAAGGTATTTAAGACTGTATTTTTTTGTCCATCTCATAAAACCAGACTGGGTGCTGAGAGCCTCCCATTTATTGCCCATATAGGTTAGTGTGCTGAAGTGTTCAAATTTATGTGCCTTTTCCAAATCCAGCAGAGTTAACTGTCTATTTGTACTCATGCATGGTCTGTAGAAGGTTTTTCACATTGTCTGTGATGGCATTCATGGGGCACCAGCCAAATGGGTGGATTGGAATCCCAGGCTTCCACAAAGGCATTCTCATCATTGGGTGGTTGTCAAAATCAATGCTTCTTTGGGTGAGCTTGTCCCATGTAGTGGCATCTTGGGGAACTGACAACCCAAAGTTTATTTTATTCTTAACAGGTAGCACTCCCAAAGAGAAATGGTTATTTCTTCCTTTATTACACCAATAAACCACAGGGTACGTTTTTGTTGTCCTTGCTTGTGATATGTGACATGGTTAAAGAAATCATTTTGTCCAAGAGGTAAGTGTTCTCTTTGGGAAGTGTGGATCATAAATCTACCTATGAGACAGGGGAGTCAGCAGTAATATAAACAGCAATTTGGAAAGGGGCAGACAAATAATATATTTTTACTTTTTAAGGCTCAGTAGACTGGGAGTGTAATTTGACTCAACTACAATAAAGCTTTGAAAAACTTATCTGAATCATTTACACACTGTTAATATCCACACTGGAAAATTTTGATTACTTTATATGATAGATTTTGAAACATGTCACTTAACAGGGAAACATTTTATACTAAATTGTTCTTCTGCCTTTTCTTTGAGATATTGATTCAAAAAGTCCACCTTGCTGACCACAATGATTTATACCAAAAGTCCCTCAATTTTCCAATTGTCCTCTATAGCAGTAATTAAGACTTTGTTTTCTCTCTTAGCAATTGAAATGGGAAATTTTGGACTGGAATGTGCAGTGTTCCCCTGGACAGGATGGTTCTTGATGAGGAAAATAAGACATTTTTGCAGGGGAGACCAGCAGCCTGACTCTGTACCTAGTTAATCAATATCCCTAATTAATGCACATTCATGAACCATATTCAAACCCCAGAGGGGGTTATCAGCCCTGGCACCAGGCTAAGCCTTTAGGTGTGGTCTCACAAACCCCATCCTAACACATGGGGCTTTTTGCCAAGCCCACCAAAGGTCTAGAAATCTGATCCATATTTGGGGGACAAAGAAACCAAAAAGTATAAAGAGAAAGCTTCCTCCATATTGGCTTGCTCAGGATTTGAAAACAGGCTCCCCTGAGTCTGTACTAGTACATCTGGAAATAAATGAGTTTTTCCTATATCTCCAAGTACTTCTATGTGTGTATTTTCCAGTCCCCTGGTAAATTGTGTAATGTTCTTAAAATACTTTAGCCCTTACCCCTATCTTATCTATTATAGTATGTTGTCTACTTCAGTAGTTTAATCTTATTCAAAATTTCTTCAAATAAAATTAGTAGTATACTTACCACTAAATTTTATAGAAATATAACTGAATGACTCAGTAATTTCTTTCCTTACCTATTGATTTCCATGTCAATATTTTTCTTTCCAGAAATGATATCTTAAATGAATATTTATATATCCAGAGTGATATTTTAAGTGAATATCTATATGTTGAAATTATTTTATGTGACAATTGGAAGATATCTTCTGTGGTTACTGCTGACCTGTCTAATTTCTGAAATTTATACTTGAGTTTTTTTCTCATTCACTGATACAAATTATTATTATTATTATTATTATTATTATTATTATTATTATTTTGTATTTGGCATTATGTAATTGAAGACTCCATTCTTTGGAAGCTTACTTGATGTTTTCCATTTTCATTTTAAGCTTGTTATTTACTTAATATGCATTCTCTAGTTGATGAATTATTTTTAGGTTGAGTTTAATCTGTGAACCTTTTAAGAGATTTTTAAATTTATTTTATTAATAGAATTTCTTTACTTCCTACTTATACTATATACTTTTGATAGTGTTTTGTTATATTTTTTGTCTTGCTCTGTTGAACCTTTTAGTCATGTAAAATAATTGTTGCAGCATTTCTTATATCTTATGTTCTATTTTAATACCTTGGAGCTTGTTATCCTCTAGTTTATTATTTCTGCTATATAGTTCTGCTTTATATTTTCTTATAATTAGTTTATTTGAAATGGAAATATTTAATCAAAGGAAATTATTTTCCCATGAGAATCCTGTGCTTCCTAATTTATAGAACTAAGTGCATAATAGGCTGGGACTAAATACTTTCACATTAATTCAACAGCTTGTGTTTCTTATGACACTAGAGATCCAGTGCACAAAATTCATGCACTGGAGAACTATCCCTCAGCCTAGCCTGCACCCTCTTCAATCTGAGACCCCTCAGGGGATGTCCAACTGCCAGTTTAGACCTTATCCCAATCCAGAACTGCTGGCTCCTAAAAACTCACCTGCTTGCTTGCCTGATTGCCTATAACCACTTCCCTGCTGGCCTGATCACCCCAACTGTTCTCCCTTGCAGGCCTGGTCACCCCCAATTGCCCTCCCCTGTGGCCATCTTGTGACAATGTGGGGACAGGCATGTTGTGGTGTGAGGGTGTGAGAGTCAATTTGCATATTACCTCTTTATTATATAGGATATGTATACTACTACTAAAGCAGGTTCTAAAATGTGTGTGTGCATGTGTTTCTTATTAGTAAAACATTTTCCCTACACAGAGCATATGGCAAAACCAAAAAAACAAACAAAAGAACAGGATTTCTTTAAAAGCCAAGTGTGTTTTCCCTCTATTTCTCTTAAGTGTGCTTCCCCTACAAAGGATGGGCATTATCTCTTTTGAGTTTTCTTTTGTGCTGAGACAAAGGCTTAACATCCTATCTTATTGTATATATTAAATGCAAAATCTTTAGTCTAGGGAATATTTTGGAACAATGGATTATCTTTATCCACATATCACCCAAATCACAATAATTGTATTTCCCAAAATTCACTGTGTTCCACTTTACTGAGATGTTTGGATTGAAATTGAATTCTTATCATCCTACTTGGAATTTTAGCAGTCAGATCATTTATGCATAGTTCCTATGTGCTTTTAGTATACCGATGTCATGTTAACTCAGCTTGTATTGTTCTGAAATTGAAAGTCTCAATATGCCCTTGAAATTTAAATTTTAAGCACATTTCAGAATCTCTTTTCATTTGTATCTACTGTATTTTTCTTTCTACTGTTTGTGACTAAGACATGTGTTCCATTTGTTTAGAATGCAAGCCCTTTCTCATGGTCTCCTAATGCCAGGCATTTTTCATTCTTTACTGATTTCTTCTTTTCTGGCCTAAAGTCAATGTAGTTTTTCTATACCTAAAACAAAATAAATCTTTTAACTGATCCATTTGTCTCCTTTATTTATCTTTCTTCAATTTATTCATAATTCTTTGCCCTTCAAATATGTTATTCCTTACTGTAATCTCCAGGAATATACGTAGTGTGTTATGTTTGTTGAGACTAGTGCTAATTACACAAATTTACTACACACACACTTTTTTTATATGCCTTTATGCTATTTTCTTGTTTTCTGTTAGTTTTTCCCATGTGTTAACTCTCTGGATTACATTGCCTTGTAGAGAAAACCTATACTTCTCTTTATTTATCCTAGAATAAGCAGGAAAGTGCAGGATAATTAGAAGATTCTTGAAAATACTTCAGTATTTGCAAATTAATCTGATTAATGATTTACTATTTGATTGTTTAGAATAGGTAAATTCTTAAATAGTACATTGCTAACTTAAATCATTTTAAAGATTAACACAAATGAACTCACTATAGTTTAAAGCTTGGTTTGAAGACTGCAAATTGCCTTTAAAAGTAATATAGCCACATTATCTATTAGTATCATTAGAGGATGGTCTCAAATCACCATTATTTTCATTAGTGACAATGAGATTCATTTAAATCAATATACAGGGTCTCCAAAAAAAAAGTATACACACTTCGAATAATTATAAAGGCAGGGCTTATTAAAATACATTTCATTTTCAAAATGTAATAAAAATCAGCTCTTAAAGTGTGCATATATTTTTTGGGGACACCATGTATTTGGTTTTTATGTTGGGATATAAATATATAGCTATATAAACTACATTTCATATTTGAAAATATATTTGATTATACATATAGATATATATTACAAATTTTACAACACACTACAGCATTAAATTAGCTTTCTAAACCATATATTTCTCTCCTAAGAATGAAGTAATTAAAATTCCTCCAGCCAACACTTCTGGCATAACTCACCCAGTTTATAATGAAAACTAGATAAAATGAAAAATAGAACTATGTTGCAATGCAAGGGAAGAGCCATTTACTAAATATGAGCAGTTAATTTCATCTCCAGTATATATGTTTATAAGCATATATTTTATCTATTAAAAATGATGGTTTCTTTTAGAACTATTTAGTAGATGAAATCCACATCTTTCTATACTGGCAAATGAATTTTATTATGGATTGTCACATTAGAATGTCTGTCTAGGATCTTTCTGAAGATGGCAACTTTTATTTTATTTTTAATATTATTATTATTCCTCTTTCAAGATCCCTATGTGCTTTTATTTATCATTCTCTGCTTACTTCTAGCAGTATAATAATTCTGTTTCAACATAACTAAACAGATTTTTGCCACGTGAAACCACAGAATTCAGAGAAAAAGTAATTAGGAATTATAAAGGTAAAAAGTGTTCTACCTCACTAATTGGTTTCCCTATGAGTGTATTTGTAAAATAATAGTTGAATTTATTTCTACTTTTCTTCCCAATAGAAAGTAAGAATGATAAAAAATACAATAATAAGAAAAATAGTTTTTTTTTTCAATTTTACTCATGAGTCCCAGTCACATTGTTTCTAGAATGTCAAACAAACTTGAAAGACATAAATACCATATGAACAATACACACTCCTATAATTTAACACCTGTCTCCCTTGAATTGTTTATGGCATTTTCATACTTCTGTGTTCTTGCATTTTGAGCTACTGTAGTGGAATGTCTGGAATAGAACTACGTACATTTTGAACTTAACTGTAGCATGCATGCTTTGAGGCTTCATATGCATTTTTTTCAATTAGACTCATCTCACTGGCCATGCTTTCTGAATTATGAATGTTACTGTCTTGTTGTTTAATGTGACTTTGATACTAAAGAAAAGGACCTAGTTTAATGTAGGTATAATAAAGATTTAGCTTTTAGTATGTCATTTTTTGGGGGGAAATATCAATAAGATAATTGACATAAATTTTTAGTGCGATATGTTTTAGAAATTTCTGGTAAAGGTAGAGAAAAGTGAGGGCAAAAAAATACTGTGCTGCTGATTAACAGCACAGAGAGTTTCAGATCTCAAATGAGTTAAGAGTAAAAACTCTGGGGAGAGTTGTAAAATGTCCCTCCTCTCATATACTTTTCTTGGGGATTGCACAGTTCAAGATACAAAAGGACATAATTGGCCGAAACCGGTTTGACTCAGTAGATATAGCGTTGGCCTGCGGACTGAAGGGTTCCAGGTTCCATTTCGGTCAAGGGCATGTAGTTGGGTTATGGGCACATCCCCAGTGGGGGTCGTGCAGGAGGCAGCTGATCGATGTTTCTAACTTTCTATCCTTCTCCCTTCCTCTCTGTAAAAAATCAATAAAAATATATTTTTTTAAAAAAAGGACATAATTGTTTTTAATGTGCCAGATTTCAGAGACAACTGGATAAGGATGGATCAATGTTTTAGGATTACATGAAATCATTTTGAACCTTTATATACCCTGATATCTTGAGAAAGTTACTGGAAGTTGGTAAGCCTCCATTTCACCAGTGAAATGAAGATAATAAGAAAAACAATTTTCAGATTACTATGATGTTATATTTGTATAGTGTTTGGTAAACTGTGTTTCAACATAAATGTCAGCATTTAGTCAGTTCTGTCTTGTTGTATCGCTTACAAAATTCCTCATACTACGCAAACTACACACTTATCCTCATAATGACATCATCCTCATTTCACAGACAGGAAAACAGAGGCACAAAGAAATGGAAAGACTTGGCTAACATCACACAGGTAATGGAATGGCCAGGCTTTGGCCCAGGCAGTCTGATTTTACATTTTTATTCATTTTGAAAATTCCAGGACAAGAGGAATAGGGAAACTGATGCAGGAAACTTAAAACAAGGCCAAACAGTGTGGGCAATTTGCAGTCAGCTTGTAATTAATAAGCCATTATCTTCCTCAGCCAGGGACAGGAGAGCAAATGGTTAAAAACCTTCCTAAGGAGTATTCAGAAAAGGAGGGGGGTGGAGAGAAAGGGGGAAAAGGGGCAGTTTTACTCCCTGAGCAGAAAACCCAGCAGTCTTAGGGCTTGGGAAGATAAAGTTGCCAGGTGCTTCTCATGAATTCTGTCTGGGAAGGTCACAACAAAGTAAAAAGGGACCTTGAGAATTAATCTATACCAAAATACTCAGCAGAGGAATACTTGAGGCAATATAACTCTTTGAACCACACCCAACACACTCTTCAGATTACCTGAGAGCCTGTCTGTGCTTCCTAACCCAGATGTACAGATATGCTTGCTGTGCTTGTTTAATAAAGGTGTATGCCTTAATTGTTTTAAATACAATGCAATTGAGGTCTCCTATAAATTCTTTATATGAGAAGATAAGAATCAAGGTTGGGGACTGTCTGATAATACCTCTCTGGTGTCTATGAGAGATGCCTCTAACACTCTCAAGTGAATACAGTCTTGAGATTATAAACATTTCATTATTTCCCAACATACTTTCCTCAGTATTTCCCTGAGGCCCTTGAGAAACAACCTCCTATTGCCTTTTCCTTTTTTAAAAAAAAGTATCTTTATTTTTGAAAGTATTAAGTGTGTGCCCTTCCTCCCCACTCTTTGATTCCCTTGACCCTAGAACTGCCCCTCCAAGGCCTTCATCACACTATTTTCTGTGTCCATTGCCTATTCATATATGCATATAAATTCTCCAGTTAATTTCTACCTCACCCACCCTCCACCCCACCTTCCCTCTGAGATTCTTTTTTTTTTCCTCTGAGATTCTTAAAGATGGCCAAGAGACATAGGAAACAATTTTAAGTCACCAATCATCAGAGAGATGCAAATTAAAATAACAATGAGGTATCATCTCACACCTGTCAGAATAGCTACCATCAACAAATCAACAAATGACAAGTGCTGGTGGAGGATGTGGAGAAAAGGGTACTCAAGTGCTTGTGAGAATGTAGATTGGTGCAGCCACTAGGGAAAACAGTATGGAGTTTCCTTAAAACATTTAAAATGGAACTGCCCCATTTGACTAGTGCCCCCCTTCTTGGAATATATCCTAAGAAACCTGAAACACCAATCAGAAAGAATGCATGCATCTCTTTGTTCATAGCAACAAACTATAATAGATAAAATGTGTCAGTAGCCCAACTGCCCATCAGTAGATGAATGGATAAAAAAACTATCAAAGATCTCTTACCCTTTGATACAGCATGGAGGGACCTGGAGAATATTATGCTAAGTTAAATAAGCCAGTCAGAGACAGATAAGTATCACATAATCTCACTCATATATGGAATCAAATGAACAAAATAAATAGATGAACAAAATAGATCCAGAAACTCCTATTCTTATTTTGCAGAGATTTTTCCTAAAAATTAAAGATAACATTTGCTTATATTCTCATTGTTTAAGGTGAATCTTGAATATTAAGGATTTGAGAATGAAATAAGCACTGCAAGAGAAGTGAGACACTTAGCAATGCTGTCATTTTAATAGGGGAATCTTTTAAACATGAAATCCTAGGTTAGCCCCGAAACTTCTGGAATGCAATCCCAGTCTTGCCAGCTTGTCCAGCTGGTGGTTACTATCTTATACCAGCCATGCAAGCAGAAGCAGGTTTCTATTTCCATTGTTTGCCTTGTTCCCTTTTCCCTTTCCCTTAATAAATAACTATGCTCCTGTTTCTGCAATGTGCTGTAGCTGTGTAACTTCTGAATGGGTATGGTTATGGCAAAGGGGGTGGGCCAATGGAAACATTAGCACCTCGTTGGCACAAGGCCTCTAACTTTTTAATTTATTGATTGATATTTTAATTTTATTTTTTTTGTTAACCATGTTTTTTATTGATTTTTTTTAGAGAGAGTGGGAGAGACAGAGAGAGAGAGAACCATTGATTTGAGAGAGGCACATCCATTGGTTGCCTCCCACAATCTTCCCAACCAGGGCCTGGGATCAGGCCTGAAACAGACATATGTGCCCTTGACCAGAATAAAACCCAGGACGCTTCAGTCTGAGGGTGATGCTCTAAACTACTGTGACAAACAGGTTGACACTCTTGAGTGATATTAGAAAGAGAGGAAGGAGATGAATAGAGAAATAGTAATGTTGATGAGAAACAATCTATCATTTAGCAAGATAGAAAAGCAAAAATATTCATCTCCATGAAAATATTTTTATTTCTGTAGATTCTGTGTTTTTTTAAGACTAACTTAATGATCTCAGGTTTGAAATGTTAGTGTCACAGTGTTTTATCTCAGCGTCTGACATCTACTAATGTCAGAATCAATCTCTCAACCATCACTGTTCCTCTGCCACATGAGATTTCCCTTGCACCTTTATACACCTGCTTTAAACATTCTAGTGTTATTTTTTAAAAATACCACAGTTCAAGCCAAGTTGCAACCACTGAATCTTGCTTTTTCTTATTCTATGGCAAATTTAAAATTTATTTTTTCTTGAGCTTTTTAAAAATGTATCTTTATTACAAAGTATTGCAATTGACCTCTTTCCCCTTCATTGATCCTCCTTTCACCTCTTCCTGGGCCTTCACTGCACTATTGTCTATGTCTATGGATTATGAATATATGTATAAAATTATTTGGTTAATTTCTTCCCACACAACCCACTTTCCCATTCTGATTGTTACTCCTCTGTTTTGTCCCACCCATAAATCACACATATTCTACTTAAAATTTGTTCTGAGATTTTATGTTCTGGGATCGTGACTCAGTGCCAAGTTTAATTCCCTTGTCAATCATTTGCTATCCACAAGCACTAGACTTGATTTACTCTAAAGTAAGGTCAGTCTGGATCCTAATGAATTTGATTGACACATGCATGACCTAATACACAGCTGGACATTCTAACATTTCTATAATAAATTATAGAAAAATCAAATTATTCTAAAGGCAAGTCTTATATAATATGCATATGCTACTAGCATGCCCAGCATTTCCTAGAAAATTATAGCTGTTTCTTCAAACATGTTCACATGATGAAAGCAGGGAAGGAATTACAGGTAGCTTTCCATATCTAGCAAGGGAAGTGTTGATTTCTGATGCTTTCTGGAATCATCAGTTACATTTTATCCAATGCAACTTTCTTTTTCTATATTACAATGTATTATCAACAAAATTAATCTCAGTATGTAGACTAATTATTGGTAATTTTCATAAGATCTTCAATGAAATGTAAAACAATGAAATTTCAGATTTAGAGAATTTAATATTAGGTATTAATCTACTCTTGGATGATCTCAAAGAGCCATGATATGAAGTCATTTATAATTTGGCTTAAGCATGATTTAAATTGCAAGACCTGAAAATACTAGTGAATAATTCTAGTTGAATACTATTAGCATCCTCACTACAAAATTACTTTTGTGCTCCTCCTTGTTGTGTGTGTTTTGAGAGAAATCGTTTATAACTGGTGTGTATTCAGAAATGTCAGTCATATTATAATATCCATTTAGACACATTTCAGACACTGCAGAATTTTGGCAAGTTAATTTTGAAATTCCTATGAGTTTAGGTATACCGCTAATTTATGCATGTAATGAATGTGCCTAAGTTTTCCTAATCAGTTTGAAGAAACAAACTCCATTTATGAAAACTTCTTATATTAGATTCACTAAAAGTATGTGCCTAAATATGAATTTATCTGGAGTTTCAGATAATTATAACATTCTTGAGATTAAAGCAATTCTGAATTTATAGATGATTTGGTTTTACAATAAGTTATTATTTGCAATTACTATATAATTGGAGACTATTTGAGTTATTTAAAATAATTAAATAAAGAATTTAATTGACCTCCTTTGTCTTAAAAAGAATATAATATAATATAAAATATTTTTTAAAACAACAGAATCAGGTAATGATTACAAGGACATAAAGTATAGAGTAATCACCAGGAAAGCTGGGTGTACATTTTAATAAAAATTAAAGTAAAGTTGATTTTCTGAAAGCAAAGGGAGCTCTTATTATTACTTGCAAGTACCCAGTAGAGTGGCATTCCACTAAATTAATTATGCTTTGTGAACAATCCCACCTGCTTGCTTATTAAATCGTATTCCCTAATGCAATCTAAAAGGCATAAACAACAAAATTAGAAATGTTATGTACAATTATATGTTTCATATTTCTATAATGTTGATGATATAAGCATGTTTTTGCAATTTGGTTTTATATTGAAATCAACAAATAAGTTACCTTAAGTGATATTTCCACTTGCAATGGTGACTTTGAAAATAAAATTAAAGTGTTTTAATTTGACAGAGAGGTGTCTAATATTTCGTATAAAGTGCTACCAAATGGTATTTTATTGGTAGAAAATAATATGGTTGTTCTTTTTTTGCCAAAAATATTTGATCAATATTTTTTATGTTAATAGTCTTGATATCATTGTCAGTCTTGTGATTGGCATCCATATAGACATTGGATATGATCATCGAGGTGAAGGACAGTCTATAGAGAAGAAAAATTTTCACAGAAGCAAATGACAAGTCAACTAGTTTGCTACTAGTCTCTGACTAATAACATTCAGTATTTTTGGTCACAAAAAATTTAGTTATTATTATTAATGTTAGTTGTATAGTTTATTATTTTTATTACTATTAATTTTAAACCAATTGATATTTTTATAAATACCTGGATAATTCTGCATATCTATAGAATTCAAGAATCTAAGCCTTTACTTGTGCTTAGAGATATGACACATAAAAGAATAGGAGAAAAAATAGTTTCAGGTTTGATTAAGCTTTAAGTATACTTATTGTAACAAGACAAGAATAGATAAAAACAAAATTTTTTAAAAAATCAAGAAACTATAAGCTGGCCAGCATGACTCAGTGGTTGAGCATCAATCTACAAACCAGGAAGTCTCAGCTTGATTTCCAATCAGAGCATATGCCTGGGTTGCGGCCTCCATCCCCAGTGTGAAATATGCAGGAGGCAACTGATCAATGATACTTTCTCATCACTGATGTTTCTATTTTTCCCTCCCTCTTCCTTCCTCTCTGAAATCAATAAAAATATATATTTTAAAAAGAAACTATAATTTCAAGTTAAATGTGTCACATTATTTTAATTTTAATGAATTCTCATTAACTTTTAGCATGGCTGACAAAAAGTGGTATTCAGTCATGAGCACTCTTCTCTTGTAAAGATTTAAGAAAGTAAAACAGAAAGATGAATACAATTTTATAGGGGAGATGTTAATAACCAAATACCTTGTTATGGGAACAAATAGGTAGGTATCTTAATTCACATGTGGTTTTGACTCTCCAAACTTTTAAGTCTGTGGCAGCCTTGACCATTGAGAGACCATCCTTACAGGTAGTGATAGAACAAGTTCGTCCCTTTTGGAAGAAATACATTCTATCTCTTCTGATTTTCCCCTTATTAAATAACTTTGCTATGTCTGGTAGGACAAGTGAACCTAAATAGATTTAATCCAAATGGATTTTTCATTGAGTTCCAATTCAACTGCTTCTGAAAGGAGGTGCAGAAGAGTTATTCATATTCATACCTACCATTGACCAACTTTGTGATACTTATACTATGACCACACGTTGAATATTTTCAAAATGATAGATTGCACCTTGATGAAATACACAACATGCCTTATAACACATTGTCAAAAAATAAGTCTTCAGTACGTTTGCTTCCCTCCCTTTTGTCCCCTTCTCACCCTCCTCTTTTTCCTCCCCTGCTCTCTATTATTCTTGCATACATTGTGCATTTGCTTCATATCTACTATGTATAAGAAATTTTAGTTATTATTAAAGATTCACATAATGACTAGAACATAGTATTTATCCTTGAAAAAAGTCTTATGCAATATCTACACTAATAAAAGAGAAACATGCAAATTGACCATCACTCTGCTACAACCACCAGCCAATCAGGAGGAAAAATGCAAATTAGAAGGATAATGATGGTGGCCGCCCAGCTGCTCCAGGTGCAGAGTGGCTGGCAGGGCAGGATGCCTGCTCTGAGAGGAAGGGCAAGGGGTGAAGGGATCTAGAGGAGTGGCACTCTGGCTGCAGTGAAGAGGAAGATAGCGGACTCTGGTCTGAGTATGCAATGAAGACAAAGACTGCAGCCTCTGGCTAGAGCGAAGGCCTGGGTCTCAGGTGCTGGAGGAAAACCGGTACTGAAAGCCAAAGGAAGGAAGGCCTACTGCATGAATCTCTTCATGCAATGGGCCTCTAATAAATTATAATACAACTTTTGTTTTGTGATGGTATGTTTTTAATTTTTAGGTTTCTTTCATAGCAGTTCTGAAGAACAGAAGGTGAATTTGAATATTGTCCTTTTACTTAAAGTGAGAGAAAATATTCTGTATCTAAAGTAAACAAATTGTTAAAAATAATGGTTTTATCTGATGATCTCAAGAGTACATAGTAAACAAGTGTGGAATAATCTGTGCCACTTCCAATACAGTGAATTCTTTTCATTTTTGCCCAAAAGAATAGAATGTAGTCCCAAATTACTTATAGTCTCTTAAATACTCAGGTGATGGAATTCTTGGCATCAAGTTGAAACCATGTTAGACTTCCCTAGCATACCTCATATTTAACTACCTATGTTGATGTTTTTGATCAGTTTTCTCTCTCTGTGCCTGCTGCAATTTACCTCCCTTATTCACAATCTATCTAGCCACCTATTAATCTATTCTAATATTAATCACACTTTATTAGTAATATGTTTTCCTTTAGGGAGGCAATAATTAATAATTGAACAAAAACATCAGCTTTGGATAATGTTGATTCTTCAGTGTCCATGTGAGTTTCCCACTCAGACAGTTGCTCTAGAGATCTGTGCATGAATGCATATCATTTCCATCAAACTTAATTGTGCTGTGTTATTTTTATTAATGCTATTGTTATTCTTATAGAATACAGCCCTTAAGACATTTATTTGGACAGTTGTATTAAAATAATAAAAAATATAAATGAAATACCTCTTATAGTTACAACATTTTCCTTATCAGAATGGAGCTTTCTTTAGATATCATGCCTCTCCCAAAAAGCAATCAGTAGTACCCTGTGAGGAAGTTGTCTTAGTTCAAGTCCATCATTTCCAGTCCCTCACACCAACCTACATGCTACAGAACTCTAGCACAGTGAAGCTTTCACCTGAATTCTAGAAGCACATGGTTTCTAAATCTAAGTGCTGTGAATTAGAATCCTGCCTTTATCATATAGTGGTATCTTGAGATACGAGTGCCCTAACATAAGAGATTTTTGAGATAAGAGCAAAGAGCGGTCGAGTGAGCGATTTTCGCTTTGAAATACGCGCAACATTTGAGATAGGAGTAATCTCGCGGATCAGCCGGCTGCATACCACCCACCAGTTTACCGCTACTCAAGCGTCTCATAGTTTCCCACGCCTCAAGGTTACTGAACGAATTAAACTAGTACTTGAGGTACCACTGTACTAGCTCTAAGAAGTCCATTTGGCCCTATCTGGTTTTTCCCAGTGGTTAGAGTGTCGGCCCAAAGTCGCAGTTCAATTCCTGGCCAAGTGCATGGACCATGGTTGCAGGCTCGATCCCTGGTAACTGATCAGTGTATAAATATGTCTTTCTCTTTCTTCCCTTCTCTTCTATCTTTCCTCCCTATACCCTCAAAAAAAAAAAAGAAGAAGAAGAAGAAGCCCATTTGTCTTATCTGTAAAATGGAAGAAAATAATACTATTCTCACAATAGCTGACCGAGAATGTATAATTAATCCAAATAACTCATGCAAAGCCCTTGACATAAAGTCAACACAAGGTTAGTTGTTTCTGCAATGTTATGTTGCCCAAGTTGGAATTCCCAGTAAAAGTTGTTGTTTTTATTCTTGTAGCTACAGCCCTCAGCATAGAGCAGGCAATGTAAATTGTGAAAGTGTTACTGTATTATAGTTATTTCCATGGTTACTGTTGAGACTTCCTGCTGTATATAAACATGCATTCTCATTTTGTGAGTTATTAGAAAATGACATTGTTGACATTGTTAATATAATTATAAAATGTGTATTTTGTGAAAGGGATTTTTGTCTCTGGAGAAGACAATTTTGAGAAATAAATCTGACCAAAATTTTTGATGCAGTTGAAGATCTGCAAATCATGTGACCTTACAAAGCTATATTTGAGGAACAAAGGCACAAGTTTCTAATTGCAGGTATTTTCTGGAGTGAATGTCATAAGGGAAAAAGAAAGTGAGCAAAAGAGAAGAGAATAAATTAAATATCTCTATGATTTCATGGATAAAGAAAAACAAATTTAAACACCACCTGCAGTCTTTGTGTGTCAAGATAATTTTATTTATATTACATTCCTGTGATCAAGGTGTTGGGGCATCAAATACACAATTCAATTGAGATAATAATAATAAACAACAGTAATAAAACTTCATAAAATTCACATTGAAGAGAACGAACATAAAATAAAGAAACCTGTTGAGGAAAAAAAATGAAATCTAATAATTTACTAATCAGCATTCTCTAAATGAGAATCTCATGACATGGGATCCATTTGCCGGGAGTATCGCCTGACACTGCAGTTACCTTATTCTTCTCCTCAGGATTAGGAAGCATAGATCATAACAGGCCTGCATGGGAAGATTCATATTGAGCTTAAGCTATTCAGACAGCACTAATTTATAACTGTAACTCCTTACAGCTTAGTCCTGTTGCTGGCTGCTGTCATTATCATGATGTTGTATTTCAAAAGAGCTTTAGTTAGCAATGCTGCTATTTCTATAAAGGCAAAACAAAGTGTCTCTAATAACTGAGATATTAATGAGACAAGCAGCAAATTACTGCAATGGTTTTAAGCAAGATCAGTTTTTTGAAGTTGTTACCTTTAGTACTTTTTCAGGAACTGAACTAGAGAATGCATGTGTGCAGTTATAAAATTTTAGATATATTTTGGGTGCCAAGGATAAAAACTAGAGCCCTTACAGTAAAGGATTGAAATAAAAAAGTGAGGTTACCTAAAATGTAAACCAAATTGAGGTTTTGAACCTGTGAGCACCTTTGAGAGCAGGGAGGACAGAATTTAGAGGGTACAAGATATGTGTTGGAAAACTTACATCTTTTTGTTTCAGCAATCTCTAAGTAAAGTTTAAAATTTTTTATTATTAATATAAGCAAAAAATCAAAACAGTTACTGATGCTTGTGACTGCTATCACTAGAAATCATATATATTTCCATATCCTGTTATAGTTTGTTAACACACCTAAATAAGTTGTTTGCATTTATTGCTACTTAGAAAAGTGTAATAATTATTACCAGCACTGTAATGTATTAATAACCACATACTACTGAAGCACAAGTTTACTTTTATAATATACTAGAGGCTCAGTGCATGAAATTCATGCATGTGGGTGGAAGAGGGGGTGTCCCTCAGCCCAGCCAGCACCCTCTTCAATCTGGGACTCCTTGAGGAATGTCTGACTTCCCATTTAGGCGTGATCCTACCAGGATTGGGCCTAAACAGGCAGTCTGACATCTTTCTCACAATCCAGAACTGCTGGCTCCCAACTGCTCACCTGCCTGCCTTCCAGATTGCCCCTAACTGATTCTGCCTGCCAGCCGGATCATGCACTAACCATGCCCCTGCCAGTCTGATTGATGCCAACTTCTCCCCTGCCAGCCAAAATGCCCCTGACTGCCCTCCCCTACAGGCTTGGTCACCCCTAATTGCCCTCCCCTGCAGACCTGTTACCATCCAACTGCTCTCCCCTGCCAGCCTGGTCACACCTCACTGCCTTCCCCTGCTTATCTGATGGGCCAAAACTATCCTCCACTGAAGGCCTGACCCCTTCCTTGTTGGCCATCTGGGGGTAGCCATCTTTGACCACATGAGGCAACCATCTCGTGTGTTGGAGTGATGGTCAATGTGCATATTACTCTTTTATTAGATAGGATAGAGGCCTGGTGCATGGGTGGGGCCAGCTGGTTTGCCCTGAGGGTGTCCTGGATTAGGATCGGAGTTCCCTTGGGGCATGGGGCAGCCTGGGCCAGGGGCCTGTGGTGGTTTGCAGGCCGGCCACACCCCCCGGCCACCCAGCTGGAGGCGCTGGGATCTGGGATTTATTTATCTTCTATAATTGAAACTTTGTAACCTTGAGTAGAGGCCTGGGCTGCCCAGAGTGTGTGAAAAGCTAAGCTTCCTCCATTGCCGAGGAAACCCAAACCTCCTGCTTTTTTCGTGGCTGCAGCCATCTTGGTTGGTTAATTTGCATATTTGCTCATGATTGGCTGGTGGGCGTGGGTGCTGGGTGTAGTGGAGTGATGGTTAATTTGCATATTATTATTTTATTATATAGTATTAGAGGCCCAGGGCATGAAATTCATGCATGGGTTAGAGGGGGAGGGTGGAAGATGCCCTCAGCCCAGCTTGCACCCTCTCTAATCTCGGACCCCTCAAGAGATGTCCGACTGCCCATTTAGGGATTGTGCCCATTCCCTAAACGGGCAGTTGGACATCCCTCTCATAATCCAGGATTGCTGGCTCCAAACTGTTCGCCTGCCTGCCTGCCTGATTGCCCCTAACTGCTTCTGCCTGCCAGCCTGATCCTCCCCTAACCACTCCCCTGCCAGCCAGATTGATGCCTAAATCTACCCCTGCTGGCCTGGTTGCCCCTAACTGCCCTCCCCTGCCAGCTTGGTCACCCCAACTGCCCTCCCTTACTGGCCTGGTCACCCCCAACGTCCCTCCTCTGAAGGTCTTGCTGCCCCCAACTTCTGTCCCCTACTGCTCTTATTGCTCACAACTGCCCTCCCTTTGAGGCCATCTTGTGAAGGCTATTTTGACCACATGGGAGTGGCCATCTTGTGTGTTGGAGTGATGATCAATTTGCATATCACTCTTTTATTAGATAAGATTGATAATTGCATTTAAGCCTTTTTTCCCCCTTTGTGATAATATACAATTTACTCTAGGCATTTAAGGATGTTATTTTGAGAAAGTTCCTTAGCTTTCAATGGACTGCCAAAAAGTCAGTGGGAAAACAATAGATTAAGAACTCCTGATTGGCTGAAACCGGTTTGGCTCAGTGGATAGAGCATCAGCTTGCAGACTGAAAGGTCCCAGGTTCGATTCCAGTCAACCATATACTTTGGTTGCAGGCACATCCCCAGTAGGGGGTGTGCAAGAGGCAGTTGAATAATGTCTCTCTCTCTTGATGTTTCTAACTCTCTCCCTCTCCCTTCCTCTCTGTAAAAAATCAATAAAATATATTTAAAAAAAAAAGAACTCCTGATTCATTGGTAATGTACTAGTATATTTATTCTTTAGAATCTAAGAAAGTCATGGGCTGAGACCGGTTTGGCTCAGTGGATAGAGCGTCGGCCTGCGGACTGAAAGGTCCTGGGTTCGATTCCGGTTGGGGGCATGTACCTTGCTTGTGGGCACATCTCCAGTGTGGGATGTGCAAGAGGCGGCTGATCGATGTCTCTCTCTCATCGATGTTTCTGACTTTCTATCCCTCTCCCTTCCTCTCTGCAAAAAAAAATCAATAAAAAAATATTTAAAAAAGAAAAAAAAGAAAGTCATGGCCCAAATAAAGTTTAGCACTTATGAAACATTGATACATTTCAGAAACTAACAAAAAGAAAATTCTGAGCTTATGAATAATCCCCTCTTTTATAACTTGAGAAAACTAAGGGTAGAAGCAGGCTGCCAAATAGCAACTTTTCACATATAAATACTTCTGTATGACAGCAACATATGCTGGAACAGAGCCTGCTTTGCAAGTTTCTCAAATTCTACATTGAGCAGCCTGGTGAGGTGGAAAGATCACTGTCATAATTGTATTCTGACTTCCATCACAAAGTTGCTATTTGACTTTGCTGCTACCAAAACTTTCAGAACTTTTTTTCTTCAGTTATGTAATGAGGAGATCAGACATTTTAGCTTTATTGGACCTAGAATTCTACTCCAGTTGTCAATACTGCTTTGATTAAAATGACTTTTCTGACATTCAATATTACTAGATGCATTACTAAAGAACCTTTTTATTCTATGAATTTGTCCATAATTCAAAATATTCAGACTAGCCATCTTTCCACTGTTAGTTAGAATTAATTAGATACTAATCATAGTCACATGATTCAAAAATCAGCTAGATATGTCTTAAGAAATTCTAGCTATTCATTAGCTGCTCATGCAGGTTTGCCCCTAAGATCTGTGCTTAGTATAAAAATTTTAATCATTTCTCCAGTACAAATTGGCAGGGCAGTTACTTTGATCACTTCAAAATTTCTCATGCTTTTTGAAATAAATATGTTTTAAAATATTTTAAAATTTATTTACAAGATGTTTGATCTCTTAAAGAGATTTTTCAGAGAGTAAATTAAAAACATTCCTATTTAGCCTGTCTTCTCCAACCATCCTCCCCTATTCTTTTGGTTGGGCAATGATATACACATTTTAATCTTGAAAACTTGATAAATTAAGACAAGTTTGGAACTGTGATCTTTTACTTTTTTAATAAGACATTTTAGCTCTTGAAAAGTCTTTCATATGCATGTGAAGTTTTCTTATGAAACTTCCTATTTTCCTACTTTTTGTTTTTAACTCATTCACTTAGCAATTAATAAAGAAAGGTTTGAGGTTTTATATTTTTTTCTAAACCTATTAATATACTGGTTAGTCTACCTCTAAAATCCAAACTTATCATGTTTTCCCCCCATAAAATATAAAGAACAAAACAAGGTAAGATTATGAGGATTTTCTTTTAAGGATTCTATTTTCTTCAGCTAACCCTCCTCCAGTTACTCTTATCAAATGACTTAAGTTGTGTTTGAAGGCTGTGTTGGGGGTGGATGGAGTATTTTTATTCCTGTCACCTACATGTCTTGGATAATGCTATTAAAATTAAAAAGCTGCCCACCCTCCAAATAATGAAATAATAAACAAATAAGCAAGGGCAAGTATTTCTTTCCAATGACAGGCAGTTGTTCATAAATATGCCTTAATTCACAAATTGCTTTCACTTAATTAGTTTAATGTTTGCAAAGCACTTTGATCATGAAAGGAATGAAATGAATTACATAAATGTTAGAAGTTCTTAATAGACTCAATTCTTTCAGAGGGTGAGAGCTCACTAGTTGCCCTTCTTCCTAGATGTGGACAGGAGAAATTTCCCTATAGAATTTCCTCTGGGCAATGGAAGGGACTCTTTGATATTCTGACACCTGAGCTTGTTGAGCATTAAAGAACCAACTTTTTCTTTCTTTGCATTTTACTAATTACCAAGGAACCTCTTTGAAAGGAGGAAAGGATATGTGTAAATTGTAAAGAAGATCATTAGAGGGGAGGGCACTTCTTACCACTCTTTTAAAGTAAGACCTGGGGACCTGGGAAGTGCCCTCGCTCCTATTTTTCTCCACTAGGATTGCTTGGGGACCAGAAACAAGTGACTGTGTGATGCAGAGCCAAGGTAATTTCTTTTGGGTGTCTAATCGTTGAGTCTTTGTATCTGAGGCAGCTAAGTGAGTTAATTGAGATTTTGAACATTGTGATCTGAGGTACTCTTCCTTTTTATCATTCTTTCAAAAACAAAATTGATCATCACTATAGTATAGAATTCCAGACACTTCTGCAAGTGAGCAGATTTATGTTAGGATCATGATTTGATTTTCTACATAATCAAAACCCAGAGAAGCTAGCTATCTTAGAAAGCTCAAGATGTCATTATGATTTTAAAAGTATATTTAATACCTGTGTTCTAAAACAGCTTGTGTTCTAATTCTATTACAGGAGACAGAATATTAAAAAATAATATCCTTTCAATTAAAGAATATTAACTGGAGAATAGCACATTTGAAAGTATGTTTTTGATTTGTAATTCCCTTCCACCCAAATAAAATATTTTTTGAAGTAAGCAAGTACTAGGTTTCATTGTTAAAGTGCTTATAAAAGAAAATTTAGGGGTAGCCAGTTGTGTTCAGTGGGTAGAGTGTCATCTGTCCTGCAAACGAAAGGGTTGGAGGTTCCATTCTGGTCAAAGTCACACATCTCTCATGAAAGCTGGAACCAGATCCCTGGTGTATGGGAAGTGACCAAAGTGTCTCTCTGGAATTGATGTTTCTCTCTCTATGTCTCTCCTCCTCCCTCCCATTCTCTCTAAATTATCTAATGGAAAAAAAGATCTTCAGGTTAAGATTAACAAACAAACAAACAAAGAAAATACAAATATGTATATTTCTTGATCTCTATTCATAAAAATGAAACAAAAATCTTTAATAAATTTCTATTATATATTTGGAGTTTATATATATATATGTATATATATGTGTAATTTCTAACAGCTTCTAAATATATATATATATAATATATATAATATATTAGTATAATATATATAATATAATATATGATAATATATATATATTAGTAGACTAGGATGGCATCATTGTCAAAAGGGAGTGATTATTACTCAAATAAAATATGTCCCCAAGGTGAGACAGCACTAAAATTTATTTTTCAAAGTTTATATCCGGGAGGGAGTTACAAAATTCTATTTTCTAAAATAACAAGTTAAAGGAAAAATCTAAAAGCCTCAGTTTATCTTTCAAAATAGAGAACTATTTTACTTCACTGTAGCCAAACCCCTTAGAGCTAAAAGTTATTGTTTTGGAAATAAAATAACACTGAACATTTAAAGAAATTTCACCCAAAAAACTCATTACTTAATTTTGGCCCATCAATAAAAATAAAACAATGTCTTCAGAATAAAGATGGGCAAATACATGGTTAAAAACACTTGGACAATGAGGCTATTTGTATTATTTTTTTAAATAAGAGTTGTAAAAAGGAAAAAATGTTGGTTGTTGAGAATATGGGATCTGGAATGAGAAAGGCAAATTTGAATTGGGTGCCACAATTGAGGAGATAAAGACCAAACTGCTGTGAAAATAACCTAACCACTGTGAACATCAATGTCTTCATCTGTAAAGCAAAAATAACTATAATACTCCTCTATTAGGTTGATGTTAAGTTTTCAAGAAATTAAGTGCTTAATTCAATGCTAACCAGAGTGACCAATTAACAAATGTTAATGACTACTATTTGTAGGAAAGTCAGTAAAGTGTGCTGAACAAGAACATCCAGACTTCACAAGTTTCACCCTCCTTTCCAACACTTACTAGCCATATGATCTTTAGCAATTTATTAAAAATACATGTTTGTCTACTTGGTAGTAATTGCTTTTTTATTGTTATAAAGATTAAGCATGTTTATATACCTAATTAATTTTTAAAAGTTGCACTTGTTGGCCTGGCTGGTATGATTCAGTGATTGAGCAGGAGTTGAGCATCAACCTATGAACCAGAAGATCACAGTTCAATTCTTGGTATGGGCACATGCCTGGGCTGCAGGCTGGATCCCCAGTAGGGGGTGTGCAAGAAGCAGCTGATGAATGTTTTTCTTTCATAATAGATATTTCTATTTCTCTCTCCCTCTCTTTTCTCTCTGAAATCAATAAAAATGTATTTTTTAAAAAATGGCATTTGTTGAGCACTCCGTTAGTAAAAGTTTAAAAATAGTATGAACCTAAATGCTATGGGAAATTATATGAAGTTTGCTAGCTGTCTACATTTCACTTTGGATTTATTCACTGAATTTAGAAAAACTGGAAAATGCCAAGTTTGAGGAGAAATTAACCAGTTTGATTACATATGTGTTGAGTTCATTCCCTTTGAGTCATTGAAGTGATGAGAAATCTAAGGAAGCATTTGGATATAGAGACTGGGAGCCTGGACAAGTGGTCTGAACTAAATGTAGACCACTTGTTTAAATTTGATGGTGGTAGTGGTGGTGATATGTCAGTCACTGGGATACAGAGGAAAACTAAAACCACATTCGTAGATGACATAGTTTGCACTAGAAAACCAATGGAGGAGAAAACAATTGAGACTTTGAATTAAAATTCAAAGTGCAGTTTCTTTATGAAATCTTTTGGAATACTCTGGGCAGGCACCCATACGATGTATCATTGTATTTCTATAGATTCTGTGGCTTTAATAAGCACTGGCTTATGAGAAGTAGAATGGGTTACAAATCTGGACACAGTCATTGAGACTGGAACTTCTTCTTTTCCCTCCCATTAACCTGGCATTGGGTAAATGGTTATGAACACTTTGGTTATGAGCCTCTGCAGGTAGTTCTTGAAACCTTGGGGACTTAGAAAAGTTAAGGACTGGTGGGGTTCATGTAGAGGAGAACAGACATGGAATTAAATTAAAAAGGGAAAGGTTGAGAATTGGGGATGGATATTTCCACAAATCAGAAATTACTTATTTGGGGTTCATGAAGGCATGTCTTTTATGAATCCTCTGTAACTCCTTTGTGAATTCTCTTTATACTCTGGATATTTGAAATTTGTACAGATATGGGCCTGCACTGTTCTCTTTCTGCTTCCATTAGTTTATTTCAAAACAGTGTTTTCTTCCATTTTCCTGTCAATCAAAATTTCATTGTTCTATCTTCCTGTTTCTAATGCAATGAAATTGCTTTGGGGATTTATTTTCCCATAATAAATATTAATAAATATTAATGTTAATATAAATTAGAAAATAAAATGATATATTCCAGCTCCACTTTTCCCTTCAATATGAAATGGAGAATTGAAGTTAAGGGAATATGTAGTTTAATCTTATATCTCTTAGATTAACAGAAAATACACATGGTTGAAATTTAGAAATTAGGTAGGTGGATGATGGAATTCAGATAATTACCTCACATGATATTCGGTGTAAAGCTAAACAGTAGACTGTGAAGGTGAATGGTAAGAAGAAGTAATGGTAATAAAGATGACAGGAATAGAGAAGAACAAAGGAACTTTATTTTCCCTTTTCTCTGTTTTCTACTTACCACTGTAGCTGTCCATAAGACACAACTCTAACTCAGTGTTGATTCACACACCTCGCTCTCCATGCATACTTATAAGCATAACATAAAAGCTTATGCTAACAATGCTGATGATTGTTAGCATTAACTTTAATCTTAATAAGTTGATTTATTTTGGTCAGTGAAATGTGTTAACTTATATGGTAAGATGTTGTTATCTTAAGAAAAATATTTTCTAATTCTCATTTATTCTTTGAATAACACTTATAATCTTAATTTTCCATTTTTTTCTCATATCCCCCTGTATGATGCCAACTAAATGTGTAATGATAGCAGCGAATCTTTGACATTTATTTGCTGGCTACCTGTGGTTGAACCAAGAATTAGCTTATCAAAGTCTGAATAGTCAATGAAAGTCTGCTGAATAAGGACCTCGTGTATTTTTGCTAGTCAATTAAAAATGGCTAGAGCCATTAGTCACTCCATAATTGTTAAATTGGAATTGAGAATAATAAACTACTTAGTGCTTTTTCTTAAGAGCCTATCAGAGAGAAGATAGTGGGTTCTCAATGACTCTGACAACATTCTAATTAAAGGTGAATTATTTTAGAGACACTGGTAATATACAGAGGCTACTACTATTTGAAAATTTACTGTGCTTGATATAATAACTTAAAATAAATATATTTGAGTTGGATGCAATGAATGTCCTGTTATTTAAGTGACAATTGTGACTCTTATACTTAAATAAGGGACTGATATAGAAGAAAATAGACCCATGATATGTTAAGATAACAGAAAAGAATGTCTAGAAATATATGAGTGCTGAATTAATGTGTTGTCAGAAGATTCCAGAAGATGATATAAGTAAGGCATTATAACTGATTCATAGACTATATATGATGACTAGAAGCCTGGTGGACGAATTTGTGCACATTGAAAGGAAACTAAGTAGAAGAAATATTTTAATATCACTATTTGCCCTTTCTCTATAATAAAAGTGCCAACCAAATTCATGATTGACAATCACAGATCAAAACACATGCATGCAATGGGTGCCTATGATACACACACACACACACACACACACACACACACACACATATACATACACACATTTGCTTAATAGACCTGTTTTCAGATTTAGCTAAACTTTTTCAAGCCCAGTGAAGAAGTACCCCAATTTTCCTTTCAGATAATTGTCATCAACACAGTAGTAAATATCAACACAAAACAGATTATTATTGCAGATCATGCATGGAAAACAAAGGATGAAATATTTAACTACAGCAGTGTGTGACTATATTCTTCAAAGTGAGAAAACCTGAAGTCATTTTCAAGGTCCATCATTTTTTTACTTATTTTTAGTCAGGCCAAGTTTCTAAACATTCTAAATCTCCATTTTCTGTCTAATGAAAAGAAAATATGATTCCACCAAGTCTCCTATTTACCTACTCCAGGGCTTCTGTAAGGTTCAAATTAGATGAGGCATGTGAAAACACTTAACAGACATTTGTGTTAAGTGTGAAATGTTTGCACCTGGCTATAAAGCAAGTAATGTTCCTGGGCTGAACAAACTCCAAGAAGGCTAGTCACTAGGAAGAGGAAGCCAGGAGTCGCTACATGACATTATTACCAGGCACCTAAAGCAACTGTTTCTGGGCTGATCTGTGGGCTGAATTGTGCACCATGGGGATCTTGGCAGTGTTGGCTATGATTTGGGGAGATGTCACTCCAGGGTGATGGTGAGGCCTGTGTCCCTCTCAGGGGAAGCCGATTGTTGCTTTGTGGGCACCAGGTCCAGGGCCTTTTTTCTGTAAATGCCCAGTGTACATCAGGGCAGCTCCTGCATTGAGAACCTGGCCCCAGGTGGTCAGTGCGCATCATAGCAACCAATCAGATGGTTGGACACTTAGCATATTAGCCTTTTATATATATATATAGACTAGAGGCCCAGTGCACAATTTGTGCACTAGGGGATTTCCCTCAGCCCTTTCTTCACCCTCTTGCAGTCTGGGACCCCTCTGTGGATGTCTGACTAATGGCTTAGGTCTGCTCCCTGAGGGATTGGGCTTAAGCTGGCAGTCAGACATCCCTCTGGCAGCCCAGGAATCCTCAGGGGATGAGCACGCCTAAGCTGTTAGTCAGGCATCCCCTGAGGATTCCTGGGCTGCCAGAGAGATGTCTGAGCCATTAGTTGGACATCCCTAGCACAGGCTTGGAGACAATGCAATAGAGTCAGTGCATTGAGCATCTTTCCCCTGGTGGTCAGTGTGTGTCATAGCAATTTATTGTTCCAGGTTGTTCCACCATTAGGGTCAATTCGCATATTTTCCTTTTATTATAGAGGATTGTTGGTATGAACAAATTAATATATACATATTGATCCTGAGGCAAGGACACTAATCACTTCAATACATGATTCTTATTTTCTTACACCTCTTTCTGCCTTTTATTAGATTTTTCCTTCCACTTCTAAATCCTTTTATATATATATATATATATATATATATATATATATATATATATATTATTGATTTTTACAGAGGAAGGGAGAGGGATAGAGAGTTAGAGAGTTAGAAACATCGATAAGAGAGAAACATTGATCAGCTGCCTCCTGTACACCCACTATTGGGGATGTGCCTGCAACCAAGGTATATGCCCTTGACCAGAATTGAACCTGGGACCCTTCAATCCACAGGCTGGCACTCTATCCACTGAGCCAAACCAGTCAGGGTTCTAAACCCTTTTCCCCCCCAAAAAAAAACTCTCATGTAGTAATTGCATATTTCTCAGTTGATGTTCCCATATGTTGACCAGTGCTTAACCTTCAACCTTCATAGTGGAAACAGAGGTATTAAGGACAATTCTTCCTTTTTTTCCTTTACAGTTCTGCATCTTGAGGTTTTCATCTTGTATCCTCTATTCATCAGTATTTTTTGTTTTGTTTTGTTTTGTTTTACAATTTCCCTTTCCATTACTGAGTAGAGACAGAATTGAGAACCATGGCCCTCACATCCAATTAACATTATACGCAGGATAATGAGGAGGGAGAGACAAGGAGGAATGAGAAACAGAATTGAGTTTTCACATTTGCTATCTGACATAATTTCTCGCATATTGTCATTTTTGTAAGATAGATATACTGGAGAGTTATGATTAGGTAGTGGATAGGCCATATTTCAGAATAAAATTATTTAAATATATTCTAATAATTTCATATTTCCTCAAAGGAAGTCTTTTCCTTACTCAACCCCTCCTTTTCTTTGTCTTCTTTCTCTTTAATGCAGCTGCCATTAATCATTTTTATAGATTCCCTTATGGTTTCTCTGCAATTACCAGGTTGCATCATATATCACATCCTCTTTCTCTCTTGTTATATTCTCCATTTGACCTTCAGTCCTAAGAATTCTACTTGCTCATTTCCTACTTCTCATGTCCTTACTTCTATATCCCTTCCATTGTACATGCAGGTCAAAGTCATGGCTTTAGATAAAATCTTTTAATTTTTTGCCCAATCTGCATCTCAGATAGCATGGCCATATAATCCTATTCAGTAAGTATTTCTAACTCATCCTTATTCTACTCTGAGTTGTTTACCTGGAACCAATTATGGATACATACGTTGTAATTATAAGGTGATGCCAGGATAGCCAGATGCATATCCTCAGAGCTCCCATATGATAAATATTTGTGTTTAGGTTTATCTTGATTTAAAAGACAAAAGTCCTTAAAATAAAGTACTATGTCATATTGGTATTTTTTCCCCCAAGATTTTAATTTTACTTCAAGCATTGTTTAAATACTGAGTGAGACATGCTGAATTAAATAATGAATTGGAGATTTTCAGTGGTGTGAGGGGAAGGATAGGAATGGAATATAGCATTCTTCTACATAACAAAGATTCATTAATTGCTCTGAGCAAAAACAAACAAAAACAAACAAATAAAAACTATTTATCATAAATATTAACTGATATAGTTTTTGCAATACCTACACTTTTAAAAAATAAAAATAACCACATTCAGATAATCCATAAACTTTGATACAAAAGTTGGATTTGTCAATTATACCCACAAGGCTTAAAAAAAAATCTCTCATGACTCCATCTAAAAATGAGTCTTTCTTGCACTTATGAATAAGGAACCCCTGTCTTGATAAACCTCTTCTATTTATTTTATAAGTAGCCACAGGCTCTTTGTGCATGCACATAAGAATGACAATAGCAAAGGAAGCAATCATGAAAAAATACAGACTATACATGATACTACTCTCTTTATCATGCATTGAGGATAATTGCCATAAATTGCTATTGCCCTCAAAATCAAGTTTTTGTCCCAGTGTTCCAGAGAAAAGCACATTAATTAAATAGTTTCTCCTTTGCAATGAAAGGCCATTGTTAGCAATTTGGTTAGACCACTTAAACTTATTTAATAGTCAGAAATGTTGAAGTCCTTTGGAGATTTTCTAGTTAATAAAATTAACCTATATCATAATTAGACATGTCTGAAGTAAAGTCCCCTTTCAGTGATAATACCTGTAATAAAAGTAATCTCCAGGGATGAAGAGATTAGTATTCACATTAGTGGTAAATTTGTCAGCAGAACCACATTTATTCTTTTGGTCTTTCATCCCTGAAGGATTCTAAAGCTGAGTAGTTTTGGAGATTTTCCCTTTCTCATCAAGTATTTTGCCTTTTTTTTTTTAATTTCAAGGAATATTGGCTTTCATTATAATTTTCCAATTGGAACTTAAATGACAATATGTTCTGTCTTGTCTTTTTCCTGCTGTTGTTAGGAAGTGCAGGGATGGTACAAATAAACACAGGACAATCTCTCCAACTAGCTTGAAAATTGGCAAGAACATTTCAAAAAAATCAATTGGATCACTGTAGCCAAATTCATACAGGAGTTTCTCGAAGATGATGATAATACTCACCGATAATCTCTTTTAGGCAATCTTCCCAGATTGCAGATGACTCCAGATAGGCAGTTATGTTTTAACAGAAGTGTGCTTATTTACCTGTTTCTAATATTCACATGAATACAAATATATCCATGCCCATATTTCCCATGTCTTTTCCTCCTAGCTTTCTATTAATTTATAGTTTTCCCAAGATGTTCCTTATGTCTTTATTTCTTCAGAATTCCTTTCTGTACTATTTTTCTCTCTGTGCAGGATGAGCACCATATTGGTGGGTGATACCGAATCTCATTTATTTGCTACTGTATGCAGCAAAGCCATACATTTTCTTCTTTACAAATCTTTCCAACACATATCCCTGCACCTTTTTGGCCTCAGAGAGACCTATAAAGCTCATATTCATGACATTAACACAAACTGTAATTAGAGTTTAAAATTTGAGGTCACATTGTGTTATAAAATAGCTATGATATCATTAGCTAATCTCTGAACTCTTTTTCACCCACCTGATCACTCAGGAAATAACTTCCAGGCCTTGTAAAGAAACAAACAAAAACTATGTATTATCTAAAAGTCCTTGGGATGGAGAATGGTAGTATCATTTACTCTTTCTCTTACGGATCTTTGTGACCAGTCAGATATAGTATCACTTTCTGTATTTCTGGGTTTCTTTGTTTGTAAAATTTGACTTGTTCTGGTTTGTGCTATATTTATGATATTTTTAGATATATTTCATAGTCTACAGAAAATTTATAATTTCACACAGGAACTTTTTTATATATATTTTCTACCTTCATGATGATTAATATTTGAACTTCACAATTTTGTTGTGAAAAGCAAGTAAAATAAATTATGCACAGATGACTTATTTCCTTGATAAACCATAATTGGTCATACATTACAATGTACCAAATATCTATTCAATACATATTAATTATATAAAGGGAATTTGCCTATTTTAAAATTTAAAAGTAGATACATAAAGAGAAAGATAATTAACATGTATTCAGTTTTAATCCTTACTCAAGGATTAAAGCTTAACAAGTATCTCCATTTACTGATGAGGGAAATGTAGTTTTAAGAGATTGGGTGAATGCTGAAATCCATAGTATAGATATCTGTACTTTATTCACTTCCAGATCAACTAAAGTTAATATTCATGTTATTTCTTGTATCATGTGTTACTTAGGTGTTAGGATTACTGTGTAAGTTAACTAATGTATGTATGGCATGTGAAAATATTTATTTTTTAATATCAAGCACTATATAATAAAAATTACTTTCTCTATAAACCAAAGGAAGTACAAGTAACATCATATTCTTCTCTTTTAACTAGGCTAAATGAGTTCATAGAGAAGAGCATAAGATTGACCTCCTGCCAGAATTCTCTTAAGATTTAGCTCCAGGTCCTAGCTGGTTTGGTTCAGTGGATAGAGCGTCCATCTGTGGACTGAAGGGTCTTAGGTTCGAGGGTTTGATTCTGGACAAGGGCACATACCTAGGTTGCAGTATCCTCTCTGGCCCGGGCCCTGGTTGGTCACATGCAGGAGGAAACCAATGGATGTGTTCCTTTCACATGGATATTTCTCTCTGCCTTTTCCTCTCTCTTCTACTCCCTCTAAAAATCAATGGAAAAATATCCTCAGGTGAGGATTGAAAAAAAAAAAAAGGAATTAGCTTCTGGCCTAATTATTTGCAAGGTATTGTAAAATTTCCTGGGCTTTATCTATAAAAACAGGTTTTTAGCATATAAACCAATGAGTAAAATTTCATAATAATAAAATTATATCTTTGTTACTGTGTCTAGCATATTATTGGATGAATTGAAGGTACTCTAGGGAGAATACTCATCAAGTGAACAAATGGGGAAAATATGGGAGGGAATAAAAATTGATGTGTATTTTGAGAAGCTCTTTGTTTAATTTTTCTTTTGTTTTCCTTGTCCAGGAAATATATCAGAAAAATGTTGTCATGCTTGGTCAGAGTGGCTCAGTGGTTGAGTGTCGACCTATGAAGTCATGGTTTTATTCTAGATCAGAACACAAGTCTGAGTTGCAGGGTCAATCCTCAGGGGTGTGCAGGAGGCAGCTGATCAATTATTCTCTCTTAACATTGATTTTCTGTCATCATTGATGTTTCTATCTCTCTCTCCCTCTCCTTTCCTCTCTGAAATCAATAAAAATATATGAAAAAAAGAAAAATGTCACAAGAAATGTCTGAGATTTTACTGCCTATGTTTTCTTCTAGGATTTTTAGGGATTTGAGTCTAACATTTAAGTCTAATATATTTTGAGTTTATCTTTTGTATGATATAAGAAGGTGGTCTAGTTTTCCTTTTTTGCATATATCTGTCCAGTATACTATCTTTACCCCATTGTTCTCACCTCCTTAGTTAAATATTAATTGACCATAAAGGCATATGTTTATTTCTGGGCATTTGATTCTGTTCTATTGATCTCTATGTCTGTTTTTGTTTTATTTTGTTTTGTGTGTTTTTGTGTGTTTGTGTTTTTTTGTTTTGTTTTGTTTTGTTTGTGTTTTGCCAGTAGTATGCTGATTTGATCACTATGGGTTTACAGTATAGTTTGATGTCAGGTATTGTAATTCCTCCGACTTTGTTCTCCGTCCTCATGATTGCTGTGACTACTTGAGTTCTTTTATAGTTCCATATAAATTTTTGAAATATTTCTTCTAGTTCTGTATAATACACCATTGGTATCTTGACAAGAATCACATTGAATGTAAGATTTTTTAGGGTGTATAAATATTTTAATGATGCTCATTCTTCCTATTCATGCACACAGTTTGCTGCCTGCCAAGATCTCCCTTTGAATATGCTATTTGTGAAGCTTATTGGATCCTGCTCTGATGCTGTCTGAAGCTGGTCACTTCGTGTATAGGTTTTGAGCCTCTGGTGCAGGCCAATATCAGACATTCTCTGTACCTGGCACCTGGCCATCTGTTTGGAGTTACAAGCAATCCAGTTTTTGTGGCTGCCTCTCTTAGGCTTGGGAGTGCCAAAAAGGTCCAAGCTATGCACCAAAGCTGGCGTTTTCCAGCATTGGATCCTGCGGCAGGTCATAAAATGTTTTAGGAGTCTCAAGATTCATCTCTGCCTGCCTACACTTGTTGGTTGTTAGACTCAGTTACTGAAAAAAACCTCTTGTGAAGTTGGGAGGATGAGTTTAGTTGATCTGTGAAAGGGAGGAGCTGTTTAGGCATCAGGAAAGGTAGTAGTAGTAGTCCCAGCACCAGAGCCACATGACTCCGTCTGTCTCAGATTTTGCCCTGACCACCACAGAACAGAGCCACTTGAAATGTGATGTGTGGGGGCCTCTGGAGCCCAGAGGTAAAGTCTGCCAGAAGCTGGGAGGGTAGATATCCTTTAAAAAGGGAATAGTCTCCACATGAAAGCCAGACAATTCAATCACTGATACCCCTTGAGTCTGCTCACAACTAGCAGAGACTCCTGACTGCTCAGCAGGGCCCAAGCTTCACCTGATGGATCCAGAGGAAACCCAAAGGGCGGTGCAATTGATTTTCCCCTAGCTCATGCCACACAGAGGGGAATGCTCCACCCAAAAAAGACCAGTGTCTCATTATGTAAGAATGACTGAACACAGGGATCTTGGTAGATGTTCCCCTAGCTGCCTCCCCAGTGACACAACATCAGACTCTCCTCAGGTAACTCTAGTTTGATCTGATATCTTTTTGCTAGAGCCCAGAGTGAGTGGCTCTGAACAAAATTTTGTGTGTTAGACCTTTAAGAGGGTGCCTGTGTTTCTCCTTGCAAATAGAAACACCATTGTTTTCCACAGTCCTATGTTATGTGGGTACTGTTTCCAAGCTCTGTTTCTTTGGACTGGAGAGCCTGGTTGGGATTTTGGCCCCACACTTCTTAGGAGGAACCCCTAGTGCTGACATATCCTTCTGGAACCAGCCCTGTGATTAGAGGTTTGGAGCTTTCAGCCCCATCCTGAAGCTCTGCACTAGAAGAGCTGGGGAGAAGAACTGAAGATTGAATGAATCACCAATGGCAAATGGTTTAATTACCCCTGCCTAACTGATGAAGCCTCCATAGGAACCCTAAACAGCAAGATTTGAAGAGCTTCCAGGTCAGATAAGACTTGTAGGTGCTGGAAGGGTTCCATACCTGGAGAAGCCTGAAGCTCTGCATCCATTCCCAACTATGCATCTCTTTAATCTGGCTGTTTCTGAAGTATATCCTTTTATAATAAATCAGTAATCAGGTTGGTAAACTGTTTTTCCTGAGTTCTGTGAGCTGCTCTAATAAATTATAAAACCAGAGAAGAAGGTCCTGAGAACTTCTAATGCACATTCAATTGGTCAGAAGAAGCACAGGTGACAACCTGGATTTGGGATTGGCATTTGTAGTGGGACAGTTTTATGAAAACTAGCCCTAAGCATGGGAATCTGTGTAACCTCAGTGTTAAATTTGAACTGAATTGTAGGAGACCCAGGTGGTGCCCACATAGTGTGGGAAACCCCCTCACATCTGGTTTCAGAAAATGAAGAAATCAGTAAGTAAAAAATTCAGAAACATTCTCCCTGCAGGTTTTTTTTTTTTTAATTTAGTTTTGTGTGTTATTTTCTCCCTACTTGCTGTTTCTAAGTTATGCACATCAGGTACAAAACAAAACAAAACAAAACAAAAAAACACACACAAAAAAAAAACAAGCAAGCAAATGTTGATAATGATAACGAGGAGGAAGAGAATGATCATGATATTAATAAATAAAATAAATCTGATAAAAATGTAAAAATCCAAAGATTTCTTCTCACAATAATGTGAAATCTATCTTTAAAATTTATTAATCCCTATTTATAATATATCATTTGTTTATATTTTATCAGTCTGCTGGAAGAAACTGATATTCTCTCTACAATTTGCTTTATGCAATATCAACATGAAATACAAAATTAATCAATATTCCAGGCAATATGACCAAATGACTGAAATTAAAGGGAAAAAAAAGAAATTTACATATGATCCAGTTATTGATGTTATCAGACACAGAACTTAATTGTGGTAACCAATGTTTTTTTTAATATATTTTTATTGATTTCAGAGAGGAAAGAAGAGGGAGAGATAGAAACATTAATGATGAGAGAGAATCACTGATCTTCTGCCTCCTGCTTGCCCCACACTGGGAATCAAGCTCACAACTTATGCATGTGTCTGACCTGGAATCAAACCATGACTTTGTGGTTCATAGGTTGACATTTGATCACTGAGTCATGCTGACCATGCTCCCATGTTTTAATTTGTTATTCAATTATTACATATAAAATTTACAAATTTTAATATAATGATTAATGTAATTTTATTTTTTATTTATCTTTTTAAATATATTTTATTGATTTTTCACAGAGAGGAAGGGAGAGGGATAGAAAGTTAGAAACATCAATGAGAGAGACATTGATCAGCCGCCTCCTACACGCCCCCTAGTGGGGATATGCCAGCAACCAGTGTACATTCCTTTGCCCAGAATCAAACCTGGTACCCTTCAGTTTGCAGGCTGATGCTCTATCCACTGAGCCAAACCGGTTTGGAGATCAATGTAAATTTAAAAGTCTATATTCAAACTCTATAATTATCACCCATATCAAGATATTGAAAATTACCTGCTCATTAAAATGATCCATTATACCCTAATCAACTTAGTCTTCACCAAAATTAGCCATAATAATTATGGCCCTCACCAATTTAAGTTAGTTTTTTAGGGGGAGGGTGGGGGAAGGAGGAATGTAAACAAACAAAAATGTATTTGAAACATATTTATACATATTTTAAAAAGGCCGTTAAAAATCATTGGTTGTCTGGTTGGAACTGGAGAGTCTTATGCTTAGTGAAATAAGCCAGACAATGAAGGAGAAGCATCACATGATCGCACTCATCGGGTGGTTAATAAAGAACATTATAAACTGATGAACAAAAGGATAGATACAGAGACAGTAAAGCTTCAAACAGACTGTGAAATTACAGCAGGAAGATTAAAGTTAGGTGAGGTAGATAAGAGATCAATCAAAGGACTTGTATCTATGCATATAATCATAACCAATGAACATAGACACTGGGGGGTTGGGGTATGCCTGGGAGGGAGGGGGGCAATGGGGAGATATGTATAAAAATTAATAAAAAAATCATTGGTTGTAATCAAATTTTGAAATCAGCCCAAGTGCCCATACATAGATGAGTGGATAAAACAGCTGTAGTATTTTGATGTTGCCGTATTTGTTCATTTTCTCTATAGTTTCCATTGCCCTAAGAGCTTTATCGGTGAAGAAATTGCTTTGGCATATGTCTGAGATTTTGCTGCCTGTGGATTCCTCTAATATTTTCATGGTTTCCCATCTTATGTTTAAGTCCTATCCATTTTCAGTTTATTTTTATGCATGGTGTAAGTTGGTGGTCTAGTTTCATTTTTTTGCATGTATCTGTCCAATTTTCCTACACCATTTATTGAAGAGACTGTCTTGACTCCATTGTATGCTCTTGCCTCCTTTGTCAAATATTAATTGAGCATAGTGCTTTGGGTAGATTTCTGGGTTCTCATTTTATTCCATTGACTGATATGCCTGTTCTTATGCTAGTACCAGGCAGTTTTGAGAACCGTGGCTTTGTAACACAGCTTGAAATCTGGTATTGAGATCCCTCCTACTTTGTTCTCCTTCCTCAAGATTGCTGCAGTTATTCAGGATCTTTTCTTTTTACTCCAGATAAATTTTTGGAAAGTTTGTTCTAGGTCTGTGAAATATGCTGTTGGTATTTTAATGGGGAGTGCATTGAATCTATAGATTGTTTTCATAGTATGGACATTTTAATGATATTGATTCTACCAATCCATGAACGCAGTATGTTTTCCCATCTGATTATAGCTTCCTCTATCTCTTTTTTCAGTGTCCTATAGTTTGCTGATTAAAGGTCTTTTACCTCCTTAGTTAAGTTTATTCCTAGGTATCTTAATTTTTTTGGTTTGATGATAAATGGGATTTTTTGTAGTCTCTCTTTCTGTAAATTCACTATTGGTGTATAAAAATACCATAGATTTCTTGACATTAATTTTGTATCCTGCTATATTGCTAAATTTATTTTTAAGTCTAATAATTTTTTGATGGAGTCTTTAGTGATTTCTATGTACAGTATCATGTCATCTGCAAATAAAGACAGTTTTATGTCTTCTTTTTCAATTTGGATGCCTTTTATTTCTTCTTGACTAATCATTATGGCTAGCACTTTCAGAACTGTATCAAACTGGAAAGATGAAAGTGAGCATCCTTGGCTCCTTCCTGTTCTCAGGTGAAATGGTTTTAGTTTTTTCCCATTGAGTATGATGTTGGCTGTATGTTTGTCATACAAGGCTTTTATTATATTGAAGTAAGATTCCTCTATTCCCATTTTTTCTGAGGGTTTTTATCAAGGAAAGGTGTTGAATTTTGTCAAATGCTTTTTCTGCATTAATTGATATAACTATGTGACTTTTATCTCTCAATTTGTTTATGTGATGTATATGTTTATTGATTTGTGGATATTGTACCATTCTTGCATCCCAGAGGATAAACACTACTTGGTCATGGTGTATGATCTACATCAAAGTATAAAGCTTTTGTGCAGCAAAAGAAACCATCAACAAAACAAGAAAGCCCACTGCATGGGAGAACATATCTGCCAATGTTATCACCAATAAGGGCTTAATCTCCAACTTTTAGAGGGAATTCATACAACTTAAAAAAAGGAAGATAAACAACCCAATAAAAAATGAGCAACAGACCTGAATAGATACTTTTTGAAAGAGGACAGAAGGAAGACCAAGAAACATGTGAAAACATGCTCAAAGTCACTAATAATCCAAAAGATTCAAATCAAAACAACAATGTGGCACCACCTAACACCTGTCAAAATGGCTATCATCAACAAATCAACAAATGACAAGTGCAGACCAGGATGCAGAGAAAAAGAAACCCTCGTGCACTGCTGGTGGGAACACAGACTGGTGCAGACAATGTGGAGAATGGTATGGAGTTTCTTCAAAAAACTAAAAATGGACATCCCATTTGACCCTATGATCCCACTTTTAGGAATATACCCTAAGAAACTAGAAACACAATTAGAAACACCCCTATGTTCATAGAAGCACAATTTATCATAGCTAAGATTTAGAAACAGTCTAAATGCCCATCAGCAGAGGAGTGGATTCAAAAACTGGTACATCTACACAATGGAATACTACCCTGCAGTATAAAAGAAGGAATTCTTATCATTTGCAGCAGCGTAGATGGAACTGGAGAACATTATGCTAAGGGAAATAATCCAGTCAGAGAAATATAACTACAGTGGTACCTCGAGATACGAGTTTAATTCGTTCTGTAACCTTGAGGCATGGGAAACTATGAGATGCTCGAGTCTCGGTAAACTGGTGGGTCATGTGCAGCCGGCTGATCCGTGCAATTACTCCTATCTCAAATGTTGCTCCTATTTCAAAGCAAAAACGCTCGATCGACAGCTCGTATCTCAAAAGTCTCCTATGTTAGGGCACTTGTATCTCGAGATACCACTGTATTCCATGATCTCACTCATTTGTAGAATATGATGAACAACATAAACTGATGAACAAAAACAGATCCAGAGACAGAGAACCATCAATCAGATACTCAAACCTCAGAAGGAAGGAAAGGGAGGGGAGGGATAATGGGGAGAGATCAACCAAAGAACTTGTATGCATGCATATAAGCCTAAACAATGGACACAGATACCAGGATGGTGAGGACATGAGTGGGGAGGTGGGTGAGTATAAGGACACATATGCAATATCTTAATCAATCAAAAAAATAATTAGAAAAAAAAACAAAAACAAAAACAAAAACAGCTGTGATAAATTTCCATAATGGAATATTACTCGGTCATAAAAAAAAAGGAAATCTTACCCTTTGTGACAATGTGGACAGGCCTTGAGAGCATTATGCCAAGTGAAAGAAGCCAGTCAGAGAGAGACAAGTACCATATTATTTCACTTATTATGTGGAATCTAATGAACAAAGTGAACTAATGAGCAAAATAGTGATAGACTCACAAATATAGAGAAGGCTGACAGCTATTGGGGTGGCTCAGTGGAGAGAGTGGATGGATTGAAGAAAAAAGAAGAAGAAAAGAGAAAAAAATCATGGACAGAGACAACAGTGTGGTGATTGCTAAAGGCATAGGTGGAGAGAGGTGGAAGTGGGTATATATAGCAGGAATAAATAGTGATGGATGAAGACATGACTTGGTGGTGAACACCCAATACAATGTACAGATGATGTGTTGTAGAATTGTGCACCTGAAACCTGTATAATTATATTAACCAGTATCACCCCAATAAATTCACTAAAAAGGGAAAATTAAAATAAATAAAACAATTGTAGCTTTCATTTTAATTTTTGTTTAATTCTTTATTGTTTAAGACATTGGTCAGCAAACTGCTGCTCGCGAGCCACGTGTAGCTGTTGAGCCCTGGTTTGCTGACCACTAAGGTATTACATAAGTCTCTTTTTCCCCCCATTGATCTCTTCCCAGCTGCCCCACTTCATTTTAATTTTATTCATTAAGTTCCAGGATCATATTTAGTGTGTCATAATGACTTTATTTGACATGTCTTTTAATTTTTTTTATTTTAAAACAGTTTTAAGACTTTGGCTTTTATGATATTACTGACAAGCCTAAATGGGCAATTGGACATCCCTCTCACAATCCAGAACTGCTGGCTCCCAACTACTCACCTGCCTGCCTTCCTAATTGCCCCTAACCAATTCTGCCTGACACCCTGATGATCCCCTAACCACTCTCCTGCCAGTCTGATTGATGCCTAACTGCTCCCCTGCCAGCCTGTTTGCCCCTAACTGCCCCCCTGCAGGCCTGCCAGCTTGTTTGCCCCTAACTGCCACCCTGTAGGCCTGGTCACTCCTAACTACCCTCCCCTGCAGACCCCCCCACCAAACTGCTCTTTCCAGTCACTCCAACTTCCCTCTCCTACTGGCCTGATTCCCCACAACTTCCCTCCTTTGCAGGCCTGGTCCCTCCCAACTGCCCTCCTCTACTGGCCATCTTATGGTGGCCATCATGTGTCCACATGGGGGCAGTCATCTTGTCTGTTGGAGTGATGGTCAATCTGCATATTACTCTTTTATTAGATAGGATAGAGGCCTAGTGCATGGATGGGAGACAGCTGGTTTGCCCTAAAGGGTGTCCCAGATCAGGCTGGGGGTTCCCTTGGGGCATGGGGCAGCCTAGGTGAGGGGCCTGTGGTGGTTTGCTGGTTGACCCCCTGCCTCCTTCCCCCCTACCTCTGCAACCCAAGTAGAGGCCCTGGTATCTGGAGTTTATTTATCTTCTACAATTGAAACTTTGTAACCTAGAGTGGAGCCAAGCCTTCTGCTCACTCTGTGGTGGCAGCCATTTCTGTTGGAATTTATTTATCTTCTATAATTGAAACTTTGTAGCCTTAAGCAGAGGCCTGGCTATGTCTAGAGTGTGTGGAAAGCTTGGCCTTCTCCATCTCCAGGGCAACCCAACCCTCCCTCTTGCTCTCTCTATGGCCATAGCCATCTTGGTTGGGATAATTTGCATACTTGCTCCTGATTGGCTGGTGGGCACTGCTTGTGGATGTAGCGGGGGTATGGTCATTTTGCATATTTCTCTTTTATTAGATAAGACTATTTTTAAGAATACAGTTAGTAGAATTTAACTTATTTTGGGTCCTTCTGATGTTCTTTTGACTATATTCAAATTATAAATTTTTGACAAAAATATAATGAGAATGATACTTGGTTTTTTACTGTGTATCTTATCAGGAGGTACAGGTTGGTGATTTGTCTCATTATTTATGATGCTAAATTGATCACTGAGTTAAGGTCCTTTCTGCCAGGTATCTTCACAAAGATGGTACTCTTTTCTCTTTCCCTCTCTTTCATGAGTATAGAGAGATACTTTGTATAAATATTGTATTACTTGTCATCTTTTCTCACTAGCTTTAGTACTCATCAGTGACAAATGAATCAATTACCATAATGATTAAAAAGTAGTTTACAACAGTAAACTTATCTAAATGAAATTATTTATCTTAAGCTCACTTTTTATTTAAATTATTAAATATTTTTAAAAATTTAAATTCTTATTGAATAGCATTCTATTATTATTATTACTAATAGTATTTTGGATTGAAGTTGTCTGGAAATTGTTAGGTAAAAACAATCACAGTAAATTGCATGGTTTGGGCATAGGGATTAATGGAGATAGCATCAAAATATATACATAAAAGGAAAATATTTATAAATGGTGATAGTTGTACAAATTACCAGTTATTTGTATTCTGATGGGTCTGTTGCACCACAGGGTAGAAAGAACAAGAATATCCACTATAATATTTTTATGTTTACTTATCATGTACTCTGGAAATATATATAGATTTGGAAATTGTTCAAATAATGTTGATATTTGGGATTTAGAGAAACGAATAAGATTTTCCCAAGAGAGAGCATTTTACATAGAAACAGAAGTAAATTCAGAACAAAAGCACAGGAAGTATCAAATTGTAAAAGGGCAGAAAATGGAATGAATTCATGAACAGTTTTAAAAGAGGTAGTAGAATAATGAGAGTGGAGTCTGCAACAGTGAAAATGAAAGGCACTGTTTGTGTTTCCAATAAGTTGTAGGAATGGAGAGAGGAGGTGCATTATCTAATCTGGTGTGGGGAGGGTGATCAGAGGAGATTTTCAAGGAAAATCTGAGATTGCAATAAAAAAAGGAATTTGAGGCATGGCATTCCAATTAAGGGAAATAGCACACTTAAGAAAATATAGGGTGAGCCATGTCATGTTCATGAAAAACCACTGGAACTAATCATAATCCAGTTGCATCGAGTCCACTCAGCACTAAGAGTAAACCAGATAAGAGGAAGCATGAAGAAATAGGCAGAGACAACAGTAAGGAAGACATCTACTGAGGCTTTCATTCCTGGGAAAAGAAAAATAATCTCAACTCTCCCTCCAGAAACCTTCAGATTTTCCCTTACTTCTGCCTGGAATATAGTTAATAATTTTGCAACTGTAAGTTAGAAATAGCTTGACTTATTGATGGCATCTTTGGGCAGCTGAACTAGTGCAGTTAACTGCCTTTATCCAGATTCTATATTTATGGGAAAGTGCTTTATGATTTAAACCATTTATTTATTACTTAATAGTTGAATAAAAAAACTACTTAATTATTTAGAGCTGAAGCCGTTCTAACCAATATAGGGAGGGAAGAGAAAGGCTGATGATAACATTTTTCTCATAGGAGGAAGTTCAAGACTAAGAGTTTGTGCTGAATATCAGTGATTTTGAAATATTTAACTCACTGTTCAGGGTCCTAAGGATGTAGGAGCCTTTTGAGGATCGAGGGGATACAAAGTGTGCTGAAGTTTGAGGAATCCCCACACTCATCCCCATTTGAAACTGAGAAACCTGACTGCTTTTAAGTGTTGACATTTTCAATTTGAACAATATTCTGCTTCTATATTATTTAAAAATGAATAATGCAAATAACACTCTTCAGAGATATATGTAATTATTTATAATATTAACCACATTATTTCTTTAAAAATGAAAGAGTATTTTACACTTTTCTATCAAATGCATCAACCTATTCTTAGATTAAAAGTTAGATGATAGCAATATTTTGACCCTATTATAGGTAATATTATTTATGACATTTATTAAACTCAGCAGAAGTAAACTGGGGAAGTTTGAGAAATTTTTTAGAGAAGTATTATTGACATTTTAAGATGGATACCTTAAAAATATAAAACTTTGTTTTGTTCTTCATGGCTTACTTACAGTTTTACAGATTACTTTCTTAATAGAAAATGACTTGTGGAATCAAATTAGCACCTGATAGTTAAATAAAATAGTGGTGAGTATTGAGGAGATTTAGAACAAATGCACATATTTTAAAATCTTTGGCTAGCATTAAATTTTTCAGAAATATATATATTTACTATTTTTATTTTTTATTAATTTTTTATATATATCTCTCCATTGCCCCCCCTCCCTCCCAGGCATAACCCAACCTCCCAGTGTCTGTGTTCATTGGTTATGCTTATATGCATGCATACAAGTCCTTTGATTGGTCTCTTATCTACCTCACCTAACTTTAATTTTCCTGCTGTAATTTCACAGTCTGTTTGAAGCTCACTGCCTCTGTATTTATCCTTTTGTTCATCAGTTTATAATATTCTTTATTATCCACAAATGAGTGAGATCATGTGATGCTTCTCCTTCATTCATTGGCTTATTTCACTAAGCATAAGGCTCTCCATTTCCAACCAGGTTGCTGCAAATGGTAAGAATTCCTTCTTTTTAATGGCAGCATAGAATTCCATTGTGTAGATGTACCACAGTTTTCTGATCCACTCATCTGATGACGGGCACCTAGGCTGTTTCCAAATTGTAGCTATTGTAAATTGTGCTTCTATAAACATAGGGGTGCATAAATCCTTTCTGATTGGTGTTTGTGATTTCTTAGGATAAATTCCTAAGAGTGGGATTACAGGGTCAAATGGCAGATCCATTTTTAGTTTTTTGAGGAAACTCCATACTGTTCTCCACAGTGGCTGCACCAGTCTGCATTCCCACCAACAGTGCACAAGGGTTCCTTTTTCTCAGCAACCTCGCCAACACTGGTCGTTTGTTGATTTGTTGATGATTGCCATTCTGACAGGTGTAAGATGGTATCACATTGTCCTTTTGATTTGCATCTCTCAGATGATTAGTCACTTTGAACATGTTTTCATGTGTTTCTTGGCCTTCCTTCTGTCGTCTTTTGTAAAGGTTCTATTTAGATCCATTGCCCATTTTTTTATTGGATCGTTTATCTTCCTTTTATTAAGTTGTATAAGTTGACTGTAGATTTTGGAGATTAAACCTTTATTAGTGATGCATTTGCAAATATGTTCTCCCATACAGTGATGTTTCTTGTTGTTTTGTTGATGGTTTCTTTTGCTGTGCAAAAGCTTTTTATTTTGATGTAGTCCCATTTGTTTATTTTTTCTTTAGCTTCAATTGCCTTTGTAGCAGTATCAGTGAAGAAGTTCTTTCGGCATATATCTGAGATTGTGCTGCCTGTGGATTCCTCTAGTATTTTTATGGTTTCCCTTCTAATGTTTAAGTCTTGTATCCATTTTGAGTTTATTTTTGTATTTGGTGTAAGTTGGTGGTCCAGTTTCATTTTTGTGCATGGATCTGTCCAATTTTCCCATCACCATTTATTGAAGAGGCTATCTTAGCTCCATTGAATGTTCATTCCTCCTTTGTCAAATATTAGTTGAGCATAGTGGTTTTGGTGGATATCTGGGTTCTCTATTCTATTCCATTGGTCTATATGTCTGTTCTTGTGCCAGTACCAGGCTGTTTTGAGAACAGTTGCTTTGTAGTATAGCTTGAAATCTGGTATTGAGATCCCACCTACTTTATTCTTCTTGCTCAGAATTGCTGTAGCTATTCGTGTTTTTTTTTTTTTTCCAGATGAATCTATGAAGAATTCTATCTTGGTCTGTGAAATATGTCGTTGGTATTTTAATGGGTAGTGCATTGAATATAGATTGCTTTGGGTAGTATGGACATTTTAATGATGTTGATTCTCCCAATCCATGAGCATGTTATGCTCTTCCATCTGTTAACATCTTCCTCTATCACTTTTTTCAGTGTCCTGTAGTTTTCTACATATACGTCTTTTATTTTTTAGTTAGGTTTATTCCTAGGTATCTTAATTTTTTTTGGTGCGATGGTAAATGGGATTGCATTTTTAGTCTCTTTTTCTGTAATTTCACTATTAGTGTATAGAAATGCCACAGACTTCTTAGCATTAATTTTGTACCTGCTACCTTGCCAAATTCATTAATTAAGTCAAATAGTTTTGGAATGGAGTCCTTTGGGTTTTTTATGTACAATATCATGTCATCTGCAAATAAGGACAGCTTTACTTCTTCTTTTCCAATTTGGATGCCTTTTATTTATTCCTCTTGTCTAATTGAAATGGCTAATACTTCCAGTACTATGTCGAACAGGAGAGGTGAGAGTGGGCATCCCTGTTTTGTTCCTGTTCTAAGGGGAAATGGTTATAATTTTAGCTCATTGAGTATGATGTTAGCTGTGGGTTTATCATATATGGCTTTTATGATGATGAGGTATGCTCCTTCTATTCCCACTTTGCTGAGAGTTTTTATCAATAAAGGGTGTTGGATTTTGTCAAATGCTTTTTCTGCATTAACTGATATGACTATGTGACTTTTATCTCTCAATTTTTTATGTGATGTATCATGTTTATTGATTTTCAGATATTGTACCAACCCTGCATTCCTGGGATGAATCCTCCTTGGTCATGGTGTATGATGTTTCTGATGTACTGCAGGATCCGATTTGCTAGAATTTTGTTGAGGATTTTGGCATCCATGTTCAGGAGAGATATTGGCCTATAATTCTCTTTCATTGTGTTGTCTTTATCTGGTTTTGGTATTAGGGTGATGCTAGCTTCATAGAAGGCGTTTGGAAGTGTTCCTTCCTCTTGAATGTTTTTGAATAGTCTGAGGAGGATAGGTTTTAATTCTTCCTTGAATGTTTGGTAAAACTCTTCTGTGTAGCCATCTGGACCCAGGCTTTTATTTGCTGGAAGCTTTTTGATTACTGCTTCAATTTCTTCCATAGTTATTGGACTATTGAGATGTTTGGCTTCCTCCTCATTGAGTTTTGGGAGGTTATATTTTTCTAGGAAAATGTCCATTTCTTGCAGGTTGTCCAATTTGTTGGAATAGAGTTGTTCATAGTATTTTTTAACAATCCTTTGTATTTCCACAGGGTCTGATGTTATTTCTCCTCTTTCATTTCTGATTTTGTTTATTTGGGTCTTCTTTCTTTGCTTCTTGGTGAGCCTGGCTAGAGGTCCATCATTCTTGTTTATCCTTTCAAAGAACCAGCTCTTGGTTTTGTTGTTCTTTTGAATTGTTTTTTTGGTCTCCAAGTTGTTTATCTCCACTCTGATCTTCACAAATTCCTTCCTTCTACTTACACTAGGCTTTTCTTGTTGCTCTCATTCTAGCTCTTTGAGTTTTAGGGTTAGGTAATTTATTACCATTCTTTCCTGTTTTTTGCAGTAGGTTTGTAGGTCTATGAAATTCCCTCTCAGGACTGCTTTCACTGTGTCCCACAAATTTTGTATTGTTGTGTTGTCATTGTCATTTGTTCCCATGATGTTTTTCATTTCTTCCTTGAACTCTCTGGTTACCCAGTCGTTTTTTAATAGCATGCTGTTTAGTCTCCATGTGTTTGATTTCTTTCTATTGTTTTTATTATAGTTGATTTCCAGTTTTATGCCACTGTGGTCTGAGGAGATGCTTGATATGTTTTCTATCTTCTTGAATTTGAAGAGACTTTTCTTATGACCCAACATATGATCTATCTTTGAAAATGACCCATGTGCACTGGAGAAGAATGTATATTCTGTGGCTTTGGAGTGAAATGTTCTGAAGATGTCAATTATTTCCATCTGGTCTAGTGAGTCATTAAGGATTGATGTTTCTTTGCTGATTTTTTGTTTAGAGGATTTGTCCAATGGTGACAGTGGGGTATTAAAGTCTCCTACTATGATAGTATTGCTGTCAATATCTCCCTTAATATCCTCCAAGATTTTTTTTATGTATTTAGGTGCTCCCATATTGGGTGCGTATATGTTTACCAGAGTTATTTCTTCTTCTTGGATTGTTCCCTTTAGTATTATGAAGTGGCCTTCTTTATCTCTTGTTATGTCCTTCACTTTGAGATCTAATTTGTCAGATATAAGTATTGCAAGCCCCGCTTATATTTCATTTCTATTTGCCTGAAATGCCATCTTCCATCCCTTCACCCTCAATCTGTGTGCATCTCTTTTCCTGAGGTGGGTTTCTTGCAGACAGCAGATATATGGATCATGTTTTCTTATCCAATCGGTTACCCTATGTCTTTTGATTGGAGTATTTAATCCGTTTAGATTTAAAGTTAGTATTGATAAGTACTTATCTGTTGCCATTTTTAGTCCTTACTCCCGAGTTCCTTCTTCGCTTCCTCTTTCTTTTTATTACTGCAGACCCTTTAACATTTCTTGCATTGTTGGTTTGGTGGTAATATATTCCCTTAGTCCTTTTTTGTTTGTGAAGCTTTTGATTTCACCTTCAATTTTGATTGAGAGTCTTGCAGAGTACAGTATTCTTGGATTCAGACCCTTCCTTTGCATGTCTTTGTATATTTCATTCCATTCCCTTCTGGCCTGACGAGTTTCTGTTGAGAAGTCAGTAGCTATTCTTATGGGGGTTCCTTTGTAGGTAACTTTCTGTTTCTCTCTGGCTGCTTTTAAGATTCTTACTTTGTCGTCAGTGTTTGCCAATTTAGTTATAATTTTCCTTGGTGTCGGTTTGTTGGGGTTACTTTTGCTTGGGACTCTGTGAGCTTCTTGGATTTGTGTTGTTGGTTTTTTTTTTCTTATATTGGGGAAATTTTCTGTCATTATATTTTCAAACAGGTTCTCTCTTCCTTGTTCAGTTTCCATACTTTCTGGAACACCTATTATGCGGATGCTGTTTTGTTTCATGTTATCCCAAAGTTCCCTTAGGCTCTCCTCTTGCTTTTTAACTTTTTTTTCTAGAAGCTGCTGTACTTGGGTATTTTTTCCTACTGTGTCTTCTAGCTCACTGATGTGGTCTTCTGCTTCTTCTAGTCTACTTTTGATGCTTTGTATTGAGTTCTTTATAGCAGTGATGTCATTTTCCATTTCTTCTTGATTATTCTGCATTTCTTTTAGGTTCTTCCACATTTCTTCCTGCTTCTTTTGCATTTCTTCTTGCTGCTTCTGCATTTCATCTTCCTTCTTCTTCATTTCCTCTTGGCTCTTACTCACATTGTCGATTTTGTCTTCCATTCTTTTCCTCCACCTTATGATCATTTCTCTGAACTCTTTCTCTGACAAGTTTATTTTTGCTTCCATTTCGTTTACTTCCTTTTCTGGTGATACCTACCTATCTGTCATATGCGGGGTGTTTCTTCTTCTGCCCATGGTTATTCTTCTCTGGGTGTCTGGTTATGTATTTCTCTCTCTTACATTGATTCAAAGGCACAAACTACAACACGACTTGGTACAGCACACACAGCACTGAACAGAAATGTATCCACGATGTTAATAATCACCAATAAGGAGAATCCAAGATGGCGGCATAGGTAAACACCTACACTGCTGCCTCGCACAACATTTTCAAAACTACAACTAAAAGACAGAACGAACATGATCCAGAACCACAGGAAAGCTGGCTGAGTGGAAGTTCTACAACTAGAAGGAAAGAGAGGGGCTCACAGAAACCCAGAGGAGCTGCAAAAAAGCTGAGGTACGGAGACGCGTGCACGCTGAGAGAGCGGGCGCCAGAGGACCTGGCTGGCTTTCTCTGGCGGGAGCGAAACGGAGACTCTCAATGGCATTGAACCCCTTATCTTACGACACTAAACCCCAGATCCAGCTGAAACTCATATGGGGGAGTTTGGACTGTGAAAAGGGAGAGATGCACGGAAATTTAGGGGAGTCGCAGAAGATCAGGTCCGGTCGCGTACGCGCACGGTGTTGCGCGGAGGACAGATTGCTGATTGTGCCGCTGGCTTTCGCGAGTGGGCGGGAGACAGACCCTCCCAACTGTGCCACTTCTGAGTCCACTGAGCCCCTGTTTCGGGCGAAACCCTGGGGATCTAGACTCATGTTGTCCTGGCACGCAGGGGAGATGGAAAGGCAGCGGTTAGAGGCACTGCAGGTGTGCGCGCGCACAGGAACTGCTCCAGCCATTACCCAGTCACGTGAGACTCGGGGGCCGTGGAGGGCGGGGCCGACTGGAAGGCAAGGCGGTCCCTTAAGCCCTGAGACTCCACCCCTTCCAAGCTCAACAGAGGCTTCTGCAGCTTTGCGTCTGATATCATAGGACTGAATCCAACACAGAAGTTTCCCCGGCATGGTGAGGATGCTGAGACAGGGGAAGGGATCACAAACAAAAGAAATGGAGGAAAAAACAAAGACTGGATATAGAGTTCAAAACCACGCTTATGGGGTTTTTCAAGAATATGTTAGAAAAGATGGATAAATTTAGCAAGACCCAAGAGGAGATGAAAAAGGACATACTAGAGATGCAAAAGAGCCAACTAGAGATGGAAAAGGTCCTACTAAAGATGATAAAGGACCAAATAGAAATTAAACCTACACTGACTGAAATAAAAAATATTATACGGAGTCCTAACAGCAGACTAGAGAAAGGCAAGAATCAAGTAAAAAATTTGAAATATAAAGAGGCAGACAACATTCGACTGGAAAGGCAAGAAGAGAGGAGAATCCAAAGGTGTGAACATAATGTGGGGAGACTCTGGGACAGTTTCGAGCGTGCCAACATCAGAATTGTGGGGGTGCCAGAAGAAGAGAGAGAGCAAGATACTAAAA
>JAAGEH010000286.1:18589868-18632072 GCA_011751065.1 Lasiurus cinereus | reverse complement strand
ATAAATAAAATGGCTGGAAAAAAAAATTATCACCAATAATGTGACCACCAATGAAAGACTAATTAGGGGTAAGTAGAGAAAGAGGAAGAGGAAAATGAGGAAAAAAGAAAGAAGTGCCAATATCAAATTGGGAGAGGGAGAAAAAAATAAATCAATAAATAAACTAAAAATAAAATAAAATAAAATTTTAAAAAAGGAGAAGAAGAAAAAGAAAAGAGAAAGAGAAACAAAGTAAGAGAGAACAGAAAGCGGATAAGAGAGAAAAGGGGAACAAAATATAGATGTCAGGAGAAAACTCCAATAGAAGAGTCACTACTCACAATAAAGGCAGCAACCAGTACCTAGAGATTAATACAAACTGCAGATAACAACTGGTATCAAGGGAGGCAAGGGAGAAGAGAGGTAAAAAACAAAGCAAGCAAAAAGCATAATAAAACAAGTATAATATGCTAAAACAATCTCACAAAAAAGTTCAAAAAATCAATATAATCACTGTTCAGGCCAATAGTAACAAAAGGTCATAGAGAAAAAACAACTTTTTGGCTGGTGAAGACAAGAGGAGAGAGGTTTGTATGGACTTGTAGTAGGTGATTTGAAATTAGATATATGTGGGGTGAAATTTTAACCAGGTAAAGAGAAAGAATAGGGGGAAACTAAAGTGGGAAAAGGGAAAGAGAAACAAGACAACAAAATGGGGAAAGTTAGGAGGAAAGTGTTGGCATAAAGATAGAGTTGAGTTGGAGTAAAATTATGCTAAAGGAAAGATGAAAATAGAATGTCCAAAAAGGTAATATACTAGTAGCAATTAATAGTACTAGTTGAAAACAAAAATGTAATAATCAAAAAGGTAAAATCATTTGAGTCAGAAAGAAAAAAATAGTCTTTTAATTAAAATATGTAAAAATGAAAAATAAAAAAGAAAGAAAAAAAAGAAAAACGAAAAAAGGAAGAAAAAAAAATAGAGTGGTCATTCACTTCCACTATTGTTCTGCTTGGCACTCCTGTTTCCCAGTAGGGGGGGTATTGCGGTTCCCTGTGTTGCACTGTTGACGTTTTAACCTCTTTATTGCTTTGTGGTTATGCGAGAGTCAATTTGTGCGTCATCCACTGGGTGGCAGTGTTTCGGAATTGATCTCTGAGACAAAGCACAGGACCTCTCTAGGCTGTGCTCAGATCCTGCTACTCTGTGGTTCTCAAAGCCGGTTTGTGGGGATTTTGCAGTCGGGACACTGCAATAACTCCCAGGCTGTCCCTCTGCCTCAGATAAAAATGAGTCGTTTTCCAGAGCTCCCGTCTGTCAACAGCTCGGAGAGTTTACCTCCACTCTTAGGGATCACGCCCTGCCCACCTCCTCGGACCTCTCCAGAGGCAGCTTTCCTGCAGCCCGGCTCCCACAGTGTGCACGTCTCTGTTCTGAGGCAGGAGACCTCACCTTATCCCAGGCAAAATCTGACCTTTCTGTGTGCCCTGTGGATCTCTGAATCCGCCGCATGTCTGCGCCTATTGGAGAGCGGTGTTCTGGGTCTCCGGCTGTTTGGTGGGTTTTTCAGCCAGCCGCAGCTTTCAGAGCGCCGCAGACATCTACCTCCCTCGGCAAGATGGCGTGGTCTCCACGTTCGCCCCTGTGTCTCTGGCCTACAAAAACCCCATGGCAGTGGGGCTGCCTGGCCAGGAGAGCCCCATCCAGCAGTTCCCCACCTTCTCCTGGAGGACAACTGACTCCTAACTTGCCAACAAACACTCCCCGCGCGACTCTCAGCTGCTCTCTCCCTCTGCCCAGCGACAAAGCTTCAGACGCGTCCGTCTATTCCGCCGCCATTTTCCAACTCCCCCCCGCCCAGAAATATTTTTGAAAATTTAATTTTAAATAGTACTATTATTATTGTTGGTTTTTTTCTGGACAAAGCTGTCTCTTAATCCTTTATTTGAAAAGTAGTATAAGCTTAGAAGATGGCCCAACTTTAGTCTTTCTATATCTCATTTCATTTTAAGAATTTAGATATAAGTGAATAAAATCAAATTCCTAAAATGTAGAAATTGTTTTAGTTTTAGGTTCAGACTAAATTGATCATAAATTACATAGTTTCCATATATACCCCTGCCTCCACATATACCACAACATATCTCAAAAAAGTGGTACACTTGTTACAACTGATGAACCAACATTGATCATTCACTGTAACCCTAAGTTCATAGTTTCATTAGAGTTCACTTTTGGTGTTGCACATTTTATGGGGTTTGACAAAGAGATTTTGGGAAAGGCATAAACAAGTTTTTGTCTATAAAATTTTACCTTTATCGAGACTTCATAAAAATAGAATTATATAACGTATGACCATTTGTATCTATCCTTTTCTGCTTAGCATTATGCTGTCAATATATCAATGTTTTAGAATGTATCTATAGCTTTATATTTCTGTGTGGATGAGTAATAATCAATATGCATGTAGTACATGGGTTCTTTTTTTTTTACTTTTCAGCAATTATGAATATTGATGCTGTGAGTATTTATGTACAAATTTTTGTGTAAATGTGTTTTCAGTTCTCTTGGCTATACTCCTGGGAGGGTAATTGCTGGGTAATATAGTTATATAGTGCTTAACTGTTTCAGGAACTGTCAAACTGCTTTTTAAGCAGTTGGTAAATTTTACATGCCCATGAACAACCTGTTAGGGTTTTAACTTCTTTACATTGTCACTAATATTTGGTAGCATCTATTTGTTTTTAAAAAATCATATATATACTTGTCATAATAAGTGTAGAGTGATATAACATTATGATTTTAATTTTACATTCTAATGATAAATGATGTTGTATCTTTTTATGTGATTATTAGACACTTAAATATCCCTGCCTCGTACCTGATTGTAGTGGGGAAGTTTTGAGTTTTTCACCATTAAAACCTCTGTTACCTATAGACTTTTTTGGTGGATATTATTTATTAATTTCAAATGTTCCCTTTACTCTTGGTTTAAAAAGAGTCTTTAGCATGATGGATGCTACATTTTGTCAAATGCTGTTTCTGCATCAATTGATGTGGTTACATAATTTTTTTAGGTTGTTGATATAATAAATTGCATTAATTGATTTTGTAATATTGAATTAGCTTTGCATACCTGGGATAAATCCCACTTGGTCATAGTTTATAATTATTTTTATACTAGATGCCTGTGCATGACATTTGTGTACAGGGGAGTAGTCCCTTCAGCCTACCCCGCACCTTCTCCAATCCAGGACCCCTTGGAGGATGTCTGACTGCTGGTTTATGCCCGATGCTAGGGATGTCCGACTGCCCAACATCCCTCTAATAATCATGGACTGCTGATTCCTAATTGTTCACCTGCCTACCTGTCTGTCTGGTCACTCCCAACTGTCCCCCACCCCTGCTGGCCTAGGCCCCCAATGCGACCTGCTTTTCAGTCATTTGGTCACTCCTCACTAACCCTCCTGCTGCCTGGTCATAGACAGCCATTTTGTAAGGGTGTGAGGGTCAATTTGAATATCACCTCTTTATTATATAAGATAATATTATTCAATTTGCTATTATTTTTATAGGACTGTTGCAACTATGTTTGTGAGAGATTATTGTCTGTGGGTTCCTTTTCTTGTCAGGTTTCTTCTCATAATGTCTGCTTTGGTACTATGTTAATACTAACCTCATAGAATTAGAGAAGAAGTATGCTCCTTGCTTCTACCCTATAAAGAGAATTGTCATAATTTATTCCTTAAATATTTGGTAGAATTTACCAGTGAACCCACTTGGCCCTGCTGTTTTCTGTTTTGAAAGGTTATTAAATTTATTTTTTTATTTTCCTTAATAAATATAGGCCTATTCAGATTGTGTATTTTTTCTTGTGTGACTTTTTATATATTCTGTCTTTCAAGGAATTGTTCCATTTCATCTATGTTATCAAGGTTTTGGGCAATGAGATGTTCATACCATTCTTTTATTAATATTTTGATTTCTATGGAAATTTATTTCTGTGCATGCCCCCTTATTTTACTTTTGATAATAATAATTTCTGACATTTTTCTGTCTTCTGAAATAGTCTAAGTATTAGGTGATTAATTTTATTAATCATTTAAAAGAGCCAGCTTTTGGCTTCATTGGTTTTGTGTTAATTTCTTGTTTCTAGTTTCATTTTTTCTGTTCTAATTATTATTCTTTTGTTTTGCTTACTTTGGACTTAATTTGTTCTTTTTTTCTAGTTTCTTAAGGTGAAAATTTAGATAATTGATTTCAGTTAAATCTTTTTTAAACATATGCATCCAATATTATAAATTTTTCTCTAAGTATTCCTTTTGCTATATCCCACCGATTTTGTGTGTGTGTGTGTAAACTGCATGTGATTTAGAAGTGTGTTGTTTAATCTGTGTATTTGGGGACTTTCCAGGCATCATTCTGTTATTGATTTCTAGTTTCATCCCATGGTGGTCTGAGAGCAGACAATGTATGATTACTTCTCCTTTAAAATCATTAAGATGTGTTTTATTGCTGGAATGAATTCTATGTTTGTGAACATTCCATGTGAGCTTGAGATAAACATTCATTCTTCTTTTGTCAGATATTGTAGTCTATAGATATCCACTATATCCAGTTGATTGAAGATATTGTTGAGTTCAACTATCCCCTTACTGATCATATGTCTGTTGGATATATCCATTTCTGAGAAAAGAGTGTTGACATCTCCAACTATGATAATGGATTTATCTATTTCTCCTTGCAGTTCTATCAGTTTTGACCTCACATAGTTTGACACTGTTATTAGGTACATACATATAAAGAATTTATTTGTGTTCTTAGAGAATTTACCCCTTTATTATGTAAAGCCCTTTATTATGTGTGTGTGTGTGTGTGTGTGTGTGTGTGTGTGTGTGTATAGAGAGAGAGACAGAGACCTGGTACATGATATTTTTGCACAGGGGTAGTATCCCTCAGCCTGGCCTGTACCCTCTCCAATCTGTGACCCCTTAAGAGATGTCCGACAGACAGTTTACTGGTCGTTGGACATCCTTCTCACTTTAGACTGCTGGCTCCTAACCACTGGCCTGTCTGCCTGCCTGCCTGCCTAATTGCCCCCTAACTGCTTGCTCCCCTGCACTGGCCTAATCATGCCCCTAACTGCTTGCTCCCCTACAAGCCTGATTGCCCCTAACTGCCTCTGCCTTGGCCACTGCCACTGTGGTTTTGTCCGGAAGGACCTCAGACCTCTGGAAGATGTCCGGTTGACCCAGTCTAATTAGCATATTAATATATATATAGTCAATAATAATATATATATTATTGACTTCAGAGAAGAGAAGGGAAATGAGGAGAGAGAGATAGGTACGTCTATAATAAATGAGAATCATTGATTGACTGCCCCACACTGGGGAATGGAACCCAGGTATGTGCACTGACCAGGAATCGAACTGTGATCTCCTGGTTCATAGGTCAACTACTGAGCCACAGCAGCCAGGCAGTAGAGCCCTTCTTTACCCTTGGTAACATTCTTTACTTTAAAGTCTGTTCTGTTTGAAATTAATATAGTCATTCATGCTTTCTTTTTAATAGTGTTAGTAGAATATATTTTCTCTATTCATTTATTTTTCATCTATATGTGTCTTTTTATTTAAAGCTAATTTATTATAGACAATATATACTTGAGTCTTGTTTCTTTCATCAGTTCTGACAATCTGTTTTAATTTGTGCTTATAGACCATTGACATTCAAAGTGAATATAAATATAGTTGGAATAATATGTATCATATTTATTACTATATTCTATTTGTATCCCTTGTTCTATGTTTCTATTTTTGTTTTCCACTCTTTTCATATTTGTGGTTTTAATTGAACATTTAATATAATTTATCTCCTTTCTTAATATATTAGTATATTTATATTTTTTCATTTTCTTGTCATTACACAAGATTTTATAATATACATTTAAAATGAATCCAAGTTCACTTTTAAATAACTTTATTACTTCACTATAATATTAAAGTAATTCTAATTCCCTGTCCTGTCCTTTGTATTATTGTTGTCATTCTTTTTATTTATAAGTAAGCATACACAAGAATATATAAGTTATATACATAGCATGCATAACCAAATACATTGCTACTATTTTGAACTGTTGATTGTTGTATCATTTAAAAATAAGATATTAATGTTCTTATTTTATATTTATGTATTCCTTCTTCAATATTCAGCCTTTATGTAGATCCAAGTTTCTGATCTATATTATTTTCTTTCTCTCCAAAACACTATTTATAACAATTCTTGCAAGACAGGTCTACTGTCAACAATTTTAGAGCATGTAGAATTCTGAGTTGGTGGTTTATTTTCCTTCAGCACTTTAGACATGTTACTCTACTATTCTTGCTTGAATGATTTCTGAGAAGTTGAATGAAATTTTTATATTTGTTCCTCTATAAAGGTGAGGTGGTTTGCTTATGTTTGATTTTTTGTTGTCTGAAAATAATATGCATAGTTAGTTGTTTTTTTTTTTATCTATTGCATTTTTTCCTGGTTGGTGTTCTCTGAGCTTCATTTTTCTATGACTTTTTAAAAATACTCTTTAATCTATATTAAGTAGGAATCCTGGGAAGGGAAATATCAAACCCATTTAAGATATGAAAGTATTGAGACTTATTCAGAATATATAACATATGATTTATCAAGGTTAACATAACTGGCATAGAGAGTCACTCTGAGGTGATATCTGAGATTCTCTGATTCTGATGATCTAATGAAGATGCTAAATTTGGAAATGGAAGTAATTATCAGGTTCCCTGTTTTTTTCTACAACACTCAATCTGACTCATCTTTACACTGATATCCTCAAACTATTTTCCTCTTCAAAATCCCACAATGGTACCTGAGGACAAATTTATTAAAACACTGAACTTAACACACGGTGGATAGTTGGTATTTGAAATATATTTAGTGAATGAATAAGTAGATAAATAAATAAAAATATGGACTTTCACTCTTATTTTTATGCCTTTAATATTGACATAACTCCAGATCTATTTCCATTATTTTAAAATTCCCCTAATTCATTGCTTTAACTAATCTAAATTATTTTGGTTTTGCTCATACGGAATATTCTAAATATTCTATCACTTACTTCTTATTCTCAGCTCACACCAAATGATATCTTTATGTCAGTCTTATAACCACTAGATAGCAAAGTATTATTATTGTTATTATCAAAACTGAATTAGAGGGTTTGGAATATAAAGGCTCATTAATTATTCTTTTAAATTTTTGTTGAAAGTTAAAGACATTTATTTAAAGTTCCAGATTTATTTCATAACATTAATAGCTACTATATTTGGTTCACATATGAAAAAGTGAATATATAAATGTGTCTTAGTTTAGACTGTTATAACAAAATACCATACACTGGATGGCTCATTTATTTCTCACATTTCTGGAGACAAAAGTCCAAGATAAGGGTGCAGAAATAATTGAATTCTGGTGAGAGCCTTTTTTCCAGTTGTAATCTCATGACCTTTCATTATATTCTCATCTGGCAGAGAGCAAAAAGAGGAAACAAACTCTTGTGACTCTTATAATGGCACTGATCCTATGATAAAGGCTCTATCCTTATGACCTCATCTGTATCTAATTAACTCCCAGAGGCTTCACCTCTTAATATAATCTCATTCAAGGATAAAATTTCAACATATAAATTTTGAAGGGACACAAACATCCAGTCCATTATAAAGATAAATAATATATCTAATAAAAGAGAAATATGCAAATTGACCGTATCTCTGCTACATCCACAAGCCACACCCACCAGCCAATCAGGAGTTAGCATGCAAATTAACCCAACCAAGATGGCTGTACCTATGGAGAGAGCAGGAGGCTTGGAGCAATGGAGGAAGCAAAGTGTCCTGAACACCCTGGCCAGCCCAGGCCTCCACTTAAGGCTACAAAGTTTCAATTACAGAAAATAAATAAATCCCAGATACCAGGGTTTTCACTTGGGTTGCCATGGGGCTTGTATGGCCTGCAAACCAGTACAGGCCCCTTACATAGGACACTGCAAGGCAATCCCCATCCCGATCTGGGACACCCTTCAAGAAAAATCAGCCAGTCCCCACCATACACCAGGCCTCTATCCTATCTAATAAAATAATAATATGCAAATTGACCATTACTCCAACAGACAAGATGGCTGCCCCCATGTGGTCACAAGATGGCCAGCACAAGGTGGCCAGCAGGGAAGGGCAGTTGGGAGAAAACAGGCTTGCAAGGGAAAGCAGTTAGGGATGACCAGGCCATCAGAAGAGGGAAATTGAGGGTGCCTGGTCTTCCAGGGAAGGACATTTGCAGGGGGACCAGGCCTCCAGGGAAGGACATTTGCAGGGGGACCAGGCCTCCAGGGGAGGGCAGTTAGGGGTGACCAGGCCTGTAGGTGAGGGCAGTTAGGGGTAATCAGGCTGGCAGGGTAATGTTTAGGGGGTGATCAGGCTGGCAGGGAGAAGCAGTTAGGGGTAATCAGGAAGGCAGGCAGGCAAGTATTTGGGTGCCAGCTGTCCTGGACTGTGAGAGGGATGTCCTACTGCCCATTTAGGCCTGATACTTGTAGGATTGGGTCTAAACAGGCACACAGACATTCCTTGAGGGGTTCCATATTGGAGAGGGTGCAGGCTGGGCTGAGGGACACACATCCCTGTGTACAAATTTCGTGCACCGGGCCTCTAGTTATGATGTATTATAAACTATTTCATTATATTATATGTATATATTGTAGTAAAATGCATCATAATTACGTTTTCAGTTATGTTTGCAACAATTACAATCTTCATCAATACAAGGTATTGTAATTTAAAGGTGAGACACAATAGAGGTATGCAAATTTGAAAATAATTTATATAAACACACTCAAAAAGTACCAATACATTATTTTTACTAAAAGTTTTCAAATTTAATTAGATATTTTAAACGTTTATTTAGCTGCCTGTATTTGAAAGCCCTTTATTAGTAACCACTTCAAATGCTTAAAGTGCATTAATTAATTAGCTTTTCTTCACAAAATGCCTCAGTAAATGAACCTTCCTCTTCCCCTTCTATAAATAAAGAAATGCATCTCTAAGTGGGTTAAGTTCCCATGACATCTTAGCAGTTATTGTTTTCTTAAATGGCAGGAGTGTATTTTAAAACAGTGCTCTAATAATTCCTTTACTATATACACTAGATTGGTCTATGGGATCAAGCTGAAACTGGTTCTCTGACATCCCCTGAGGGGTACGAATTGTGAGAGGGGGCATGCCAGGCTGAGGGTCCCCACTGGTGCAATATTGGGGCCAGGGAGGAACACAGTTTGGCCAGCCAGGGAGGGACCACTGGAGGGCTCCAGGGCATGTCTGGCTTGTCTTCCTCAGTCCCAATTGGCCGGACCCTAGCAGCAAGCTAACCTACCAGTTGGAGCATCTGATCACTGGTGGTCAGTGCACATCATAGCAAGTAGTTGAGCAGCCTTACCATATCATTAGCATTTTACACTTTGATTGGTTGAATGGCCAACCAGTCAACGGGGCACTTAGCATATTAGTCTTTTATTATATATGATTATTTCAAAGGGAAAATATTAATGTCAATGGATATAGGAAAAAGAGGTACAATGTTCAATTTAACAATCATGTACAGTGGTACCTCAAGATACAAGTTTAATTTGTTCCGTAACCTTGAGGTGTGGGAAACTATGAGATGCTCGAGTAGAGGTAAACTGGTGGGTTGTGTGCAGCCGGCCGATCCGCTCGATTACTCCTATGTCAAATGTTGCTCCTATTTCAAAGCAAAAATTGCTCGCTCAACAGCTCGTATCTCAAAAATCTCGTATGTTGATGTACCACTGTATTAGAGACCTAGTTCTTTACTATTTGGTTCTCTTCATGTATAAATCTTCCTGTGTAATTTTACCCATTTTCACATTTTTCTACATACATAAATAGTGCCTTTTACTAAATTAGATATGTAAACTTGAGGTGAATTTCTTGTTTTGGGCCTTAGTTTATTAGTTACATAAAGTTATATTAATTTTAGAGAATTTTTAAATTAAATTATAATAAAGTCCTTAGCATAATGTTGGGCACATATAGAATATTCTCCTGTGGGTGACTTTGTTCCCCTCTATATTTTCAACATTTCTATATCTGTTCTTAACTTCATTGTCTGGGGATGGATGCAGTGTCTCTGTTCTTAATTACACTGTGTGGGAATGGACACAATTGTGTACTAGTACCTTAAATAAACTTAATAATGAAAAGTTAACTGATATCTTAGCAGTTATCTGATAATACAGACTTGGGCCTCAAACTACAGTTATGTGTGTAAACTAAAAATGCATGGTCAACTTGTACCCATTCATGTATTTCTCCTTTTGTCAGAATACATATCTTTCCTCACATATCTAAGTCCAAGCCCATTTCTTTTAAGACCAGCATATATAATTACTGTGTAATAATTACTATAACAAAAAATGTTTCCAGTGACGTAATATGAACTTTCTACTCTTCAACCTGAGGTTTCTATCATTTTGTCCTTATTCAGGCACAGCTATGTTCTAGGCTGTTGGGTCCACCATGGCCTCTTCCTCAGAGGAAGATCTAAAGATTTGTTTGCATTGTCAGTATAAGCAACACAATGTCCTCCAATGAGAAATGATTCTACTTCACCAGTCCAGAATATGTAATGGAACAGGAAAATGTGGGGATTTTTTTTAATGTTGAGAGTGTCAGAGAAAACAAAGCTTCAATAACTTTTTGCTCACAATAATATACAATGATTTTATAACATGACTGGTCCCTGGGTTCATGATTTTATCCAGGTAGGATAGATTTATGGCTGAGTTCTGAACTATAAATTAAAGTCTGCCATGGTTAATCTGATAAATGTTTCATGGAGTTGGCTAACCTTTTGTATGTCTACCTGTGCTTATAAAGAGAAGCAATATTCTCTACCAAACAGTATATGTTGGTACTGTGGAAGTTATGACAGATTCAAAATTCCAACTGAGAATATTTCTAAAATGTAATCATGTGTAAAAATTGTTTTTAAAACTTATATTTAAAATGTACAGTTTAAATAAATAATTCTTTTCATAGAGTGCATACATACTATACAAAACAAATGCAAATTAGGCAGCAAAAATTTGGGCATGACTAAACTCAAAATGAAAGAACTAATAAGTTCACCTGCCAGCAGTGTTGGAGTTCTGACTACCAGATGATCATTTGGCACCTTGGAACATGGGAATGATTGACTCTACATGACCAACATTTCACAGATTCTGAGCTAGTGAAGGTAGAGGTGGATAATTACTTCAGCCACCCTAGGGGGAAGAGAGAGCAGGTGTTAGGCTGCCAGCACAGCTCTAGTTTGAACTCATTTTAAATCTAAACGTAGCTAGTGGAAGGAGCCAAGAAATGTGGGTCAGTAGAGATTTTTGCCATCTCAATTTGGGGGATTATAATTGAGTTTTTGCTTCTCTGACCTGATTCTTCCTAATGCATTTCCCATACTGGTGACTTTAAAATTTAACTTTTCCCCTAAGCTCTTTGTGTTTGCCTAGTGTCGCTGAGTATAGAATTCTAATGCTATTTCAGTAACTGACAAATTCGTCTTTTGAGAGATTTATTGCATCAGCTTGCCTGACAAAAGAGCTGATCACAGAAACGATAGAGTTCTTTATTCTCAGTTGTAGCAATAGAAGAACTGGAGGAGGGAAGGCAGAGTGAGTCAGTGACTACAAAGGGAACTGATTTATATATAAAAAAATAACAAATTAAAATAATAGAAAAAAAATCTAAGTAGGAAAATGTGATCTCTTTTTTCTCTTTAAAAAGAAAACTAGTAGGAAAATTAATAGTAAAATATTAATTGTGACCAATCCTGATTTATTACTCAAAATGAACTGGTGCATCTCATTAGCCTTCTTCTCTTACTCATTGATATTTTGCACATTGTTCCATTTTTCAAGTACATTTCTTGCTGAGGCTTGTCTTTTTAAAGGTCAAATTTGGGTCAGAAGGTATTTGTTTATTTGTTAAATTTTCTACTTAGCTATTCTTGATAGGAAAACAAATTCTGCTGTCTTAAAAGTATTACTTTTTTCTGTTATTATAATCAGAAACTTTTTCTAATGACACAGCAACATTAATATAAGCACACTTCCCTTTGTAAAATATTGTACCTATTTATCCTCAGAGGGTATGGAGGAATCTAAAAGTGTTTGCTCTATAACAACTGGATATGCCTTACAAAGTTCTTTTGTGTTTGAAGAAATATTTATTTTCTCACTTCAGTTCAGGAAGTATGTTTTCAATTATTGCAAAACTGCTTTAAAACTGTTTATTGCTGAAACCTGTTTGGCTCAATGGATAGAGAATCAGTCTGTGGACTGAAGGGTCCTGGGTTCGATTCCCGTCAAGGACATGTATCTTGGTTGTGGGCACATCCCCAATATGGGGTGTGCAGGAGGCAGCTAATCAATGTTTCTCTCTCATCAATGTTTCTAACTCTCTATCCCTCTCCTTTCCTCTCTGTAAAAAAACCCATAAAATATATTTTGAAAAACAAACAAACAAAAAACTGTTTTTTTTTGCATCTGCTAATTTGCCCCTTCAATGTATCTTGCTTGGTTGAGGAAAAGAGATACTTGTCTTTGTAGAATTATGTGAAACTTCTTTTTGAAGATCTCATCTAAGAGTTAAGCACAAAAACTTTTGTCCATTATTTTATTGCTAAAAGAAAATGTTTGGCATTATTATGGAATTTAGTCATATTCTAAATAGTCAGACTATTGAATATCAAATCTTAAAAAAATGAGGTGTCATCTTTTTTTTAAGTTTATGTTTTAATTGCATTCCTTTTTTATTTGAATTCGATATCATTTCTTACTTGAACTTTTCCTTATTCTCTGATTTAAAATTAATGTTTTCTCTTCTAACTCTCAGAAGTCTAAACTGTTATATAGGTCATATGACAAAATATTAATTTATGTATGAAAATTATTCTACTTGAGTGGTATAAAGTTTTCCTTAGCATTATTTTATGCCTGTATTAAATTATATATTAATTAAGTCTAACATATGTTATTTTTCTTTATGTAGTGTACATTAAATAAAACTAAAATAGCCTAATTCATTTTTATACATAATTTACAAATGTCAAATTCTAATTTATAATTCAATTTTTGTGACTATTTATGGCATATAGTTGTCAACACAAGAGAAAATTCCTAGAATAAGAAAATAGTAAAAATTAAAGAATTTCCAGAAAGTTCCTATATATGAACTTTCCAATGTTGCTAATACAGAGATGTGAATTTTCTGGGTCTGTATTTAAGAATTTAACAGGGAATAATTTCAGAAATTTTGTCATTTCATAGTAACTTAACCACAGGTATTTTGGTCACATACACTTTAATATTAATCTTGCCTTCATCACTTATAAACTTGAGAACTCTGAGAGTCTATTTTTTTCTTCCAAATAATAGTTTTAATATTGACAGCCATATCTCATTTTATTTCCCTTTGCTTTATTGTACTTTGCAGGTATTGTGTTTTTTAAAAATGAAAGGTGTATGGCAACTCTGCAAATTTGCCGAGACCAGTTTGGCTCAGTGGATAGAGCATTGACTTGCAGACTGAAAGGTCCCAGGTTTGATTCCAGTTGGGAGCATGTACTTTGCTTGCTGGCACATCTCCACTGTGGGGTGTGCAGGAGGCAGCTGATCGATATCTCTCTTTCATGGATGTTTCTGACTTTCTATCGCTCTCCCTTCCTCTCTGTAAAAAATCAATAAAATATATTTAAAAAAAAATTATCAGCACTACTTTCCTATAGTGTTTGCTCACTTTATGCACCTGTGTCACAGTCTGATAATAATCTTTTAAACTTTTCAGTATTAATATATTTATTTTGGTGATCTGTGATCAGTGATCTTTGATATTATTATTCTAATTTTTTGAGGTACTGGGAGTCATGCCCAAATGACAGTGAACTTAATTGATAAATGTTATTATATGTTCTGATTAGTCCACTAGCTGACTTAATCCAGCTCTCATCCTCACCTTGGGCTTTCCTATTTCCTGAGAAGCAACATTATTGAAATTTGGCCTATTACTAACCCTACAAGGGACACTAAATGTTCAAATAAAAGGAAGATTTGCATATCTATTACTTTAAATCAAAAGCTAAAAATGATTAATTTTAGTGAGGAAGGCATATCAAAAGCCAAGATAGGCCAAAAGTTAGGCCTTTTCTACCAAAGAGCCAAAATGTGAACAAAGAAAACACTGTTAAAGGAAATTAAAAATACAACTCTGTGAATACATGAATGATAGAAAAGCAAAACAGCCTTATTGCTGATATAGAGAAACTTTTAATAGTCTGTTGAGGAGATCAAACTTGCTGCAAAATTTCCTTAAAGCAAATTCTAACCAAAAGTAAGTCCTAATTTTATGAAAGCTCAGAGAATTGATAAAGCTGCAGAAGAAAAATTTGAAGCTAGAAAAGATTGGTTCATGAAGCTTAAGGAAAGAAACCATCTTCATAACATAAAAGTACAAGGTGAAAAAGCAACTTATATAGAAGCTGGAGCACATCCTTTAGAGCAAGCTCAGATAATTAATGAAAGGGTCTATGAGAAGGCTAAACTCTATTTTGTAAAACTACTGTTTAGAATTCTCTGCTGTTTTTGTTTATTTTTGTTGTTGTTGTTGTTGTTTTAAGATGGCCTCTTATTCTAAAAAACAAAAAAAAATAACTTTGCTGTCTAGTCTGCTTTAGCCTGATTGAATAATGAGGAAAATAAACTTTTCTGTCTGACCTTCTAGGCCAAAGACTAGATATGCCCATAATTTCAATGCCATGCCAGGTGCATTTTTTAATTGAATAGAACAGTGTTTTTTCCAAGGCCAGCAGTGAGATAAGAACTAAGTGGACATAGGGCTGGCTCTTTAATAAAAAGGGAAGTTCTGCCGAGATTGGTTTGGCTCAGTGGATAGAGCGTCGGCCTGCAGACTGAAAGGTCCCAGGTTCGATTCCGGTCAAGGGCATGTATCTTGGTTGTGGGCACATCCCCAGTAGGGGGCGTGCAGGAGGCGGCTGTTTGATGTGTCTCTCTCATCGATGTTTCTAACTCTCTATCCCTCTCCCTTCCTCTCTGTAAAAAATCAATTATATATATATATATATATATATATATATATATTTTTTTTTTTTAAAGGGAAGTTCTGCTTGTAGCCTTGTTTAGAATTTGATTTCATTTTCTTTAAGCCTACTGGTGAATAAAGTGTGATTCCAAACTCTCCAACCATTGCTTGATTTATTGGGTTCTCTGTAACATTGTTAGTTCCCTGAGATTCCAGGAAAACCAGCCCATGCTTGGCTTTTTAGCCTCTGATAAGTGGACCAGGTTTGGGGCCCAAGGGCACCTGATAGGCCTCTGGGCGGTGCCAGTCTGCTGAATTAGCAGAATTAATCCTGGGGACTCTGGGTGCTCCCAGACCTCAGACCAGAGTGAAGAGGGGACCCAGCTGGCATTTGGAGAGAACAGACGGACACTTCTGGACCTATCGACAAAATCAGTAAGGTAGAGGCCCCATCAGTTCAGCCCATTCCAGGTGAGTGGAAGGGGGAGCTTGATCACCTGCCCAGAAGCCATACAGCTTCCTTAGGCAAATTAATCTGGAATCAGGAATTCAGTGGATTATTGTTTAAACTCTGAATGAATGCCTGGTGAGTGTGTGTGTTTGGAGGGAGAGGGCCTCCCTTCTCTTCTCCTCTGTATGGCTAGTTTTCTCCAGGGGGTCAGGGCTGGAGCCAAGAAGCCCACTTTTATGGTTAAAATCTCTGAGGTTTTCCAGAAGCCTGAGGAAAGTTCAGCAGCTTTCTATAAGAGACTGTATGAGGCATACCAGATCTACACTTCCTTTAACCCTGACGCCCCAGACATCAAACCATGGTAAAAGCTGCTTTTGTAGGCCAAGCCCAGCCTGATATCAGGAGAAAATTACAGAAGCTGGAAGGGTTTGCAGGGAAAAATGCTAGTGAACTGCTAGAGATAGCCAACAAGGTTTTCATCAACCAAAACAGGGAAGCAAAAAAGGAGGAAGAAAAGAGAATGCAAAGAAGGCCAATGTGATAGCAGCGGCTTTCAGAGGTTTGGGCCCCCAGACAGCCCAAAAAGGGAAGCAAGAAGACAGATCAGGAGGGAAAGGAAGAACAAGCCTGAGACGGGACCAGTATGCCTATTGTAAGGAAACAGGGCACTGGAAAAATGAATGTCCCAAATGGCAAAGCAAGGAAATAGGGTCCCCTTTTCCACCCAGTTGCTATCAATCAGAACCACCTGAAGCAGACTTTATTGGGCTGGCAGCAGCTGACTCTGACTAGGACAGACTGTGATCTTTTCATCTGGACCCCCATGAGCTCATGGTCAGAGTGAAAATTGGGGGCCAGACTGCAGACTTTATGGTTGATATGGGAGCGGAGCACTCAGTAGACACACAGAAAGTAGTGTGTCTACTTCATTATTGGAACTACTGGAGACCAGACCCGTAGACCATTCTGCAGGCCTCGCCAATGCCAACTTGGCTGCCACCAAGTAATTCATGAATTCCTGCATTTGCCAAACTGTCCAGTACCTCTGATGGGTAGAGACCTTTACCAAAATGGGGGCAGAAATCACTTTTGCTCCAAATGGCTCAACACAGCTTCTCCTCAATAAGGAGACTTCTCCAATGATCCTGTCCTTAGCAGTGCCCCTGGAGGAAGAATGGAGACTTTATGCCCCTCAGCCAAAGGCCTCACCTTTAGAGCCTGAATTAGAGGAAGAATTTCTTCTGGTCTGGGCAGAAGGAAATCTCCTTGTCCTGGCCAAAGATCATGCCCTGATACTAATTGACTTAAAGCCTGGGGCACAGCCTATAAAAATCCGCCAATATCTAATTCCATGGGAGGCATGCCTAGGAATTCAGGTCCACTTAGACTGCCTACTTCAGTGGGAACTCCTTAAAAGATGCCAGGCACCATGGAATATTCCCCTCTTGCCTTTCAAAAAGCCTGGGACTAATGACTATCTCCTGGTACAGGATTTACCAGCTGTTAATGAGGCTGTTATAACCTTGCATGCGGCACTGCCAAATCCCTACACACTTCTAGAATTGATTCCATCAGAAGCGGAATGGTTTACATGCCTAGATCTGAAAGATGCCTTTTTTCTGCCTCCAATTAGCCCCCATCAGCCAGCCCCTTTTTGCTTTTGAGTGGGAAAACCCAACTATGGGAGCCAAGGAGCAGTTCACCTGGACCAGACTTGCACAAGGATTCAAAAAACTCCCCTAGTCTTTTTAATAGAGCACTAGCATCTGATTTATCTAAGTTCCCAGGACAGGACTTGGGGTGTGTTCTACTGTAGTATGTAAATGACCTCCTACTAGCCAGCTCCACATGAGCTCAGTGCTGGGAAGGGACACAAGCCCTCCTGAGACTGTTAACTGAAATAGGTTATAGAGTGTCCAAGAAAAAGGCACAGATTTGTCAGAAGTCAAGTATCTTGGCTTCTGAGTCACCCAAGGGAAATGAAGGGAAGGAAATGAAAGAAAGTAGGCAGTATGTGCTATCCTAGTCCCTAGCACTTGGCGGCAGATTTGGGAATTCCTTGGAGCAGCAGGGTTCTGTCAAATCTGGATCCCAGGGTTTTCAGATCTGGCCAAGCCTCTCTATGAAGCTTTAAAAAGGGAAGAGAAGGCACCCATTGTATGGGGTCCCAAAGCAGGAGAAAACCTTAATCAGCATAAAGGCAAAGCTCACTAAGGCTACCAGATGTGACACAGGATTTTAATCATTTTGTCCATGAGAACAGCAGGGTAACCCAGGAATCTGGACCTTGGGAAAGACCAGTAGCCTATGTCTCCAAGCAGATTGATCAAATTGCCTCTGGGTGACCCTCATGTCTCAGGGCCCTTGCAGCCATGGCATTATTAGTCAAAGAAGCAGATAAAGCTTAACCTGGGACAAAACTTAAATGTAAAAGTACCTCATTCTATTATTACCTTAATGGAAGCTAGGGGTCAGAACTGGCTAACTCATGCTCGAATGACCCAATACCAAGGAGTATTACATGAGAAACCTCAGGTACAATTAGAAGCAGTGAGAACTCTTAATCCTGTCACTTTTCTACCCAGTGCTGAGGGGGGCTCTGAGCACAATTGCCTGGAAGTCCCAGAAAAGGGTTACTCTAGCCAGCCAGATATAACAGATAAGCCCCTAAGGAATCTGGACTTAGTGCCGAAACTGGTTTGGTTCAGTGGATAGAGCGTTGGCCTGTGGACTGAAAGGTCCCAGGTTCGATTCTGGTCAAGGGCTTGTATCCTGGTTGCAGGCACATCCCCAGTAGGGGGTGTGCAGTAGGCCGCTGATCGATGTTTCTCTCTCATCGATGTTCGATGTTTCTGGCTCTCTATCCCTCTCCCTTCCTCTCTGTAAAAAAATCAATAAAATATATTTAAAAAAAAATGAATCCAGACTTAGTATTGTTCACAGATGGCAGTAGCTTCTTAGATGAAGGAAAAAGGCGAGCTGGGTATGCAGTGGTATCAGACTTTGAGACAATTGAAGCACAGGCCCTGCCTGAAGGATGGTCAGTGTAGAGGGCAGAACTCTGGGTTCTATCCTTACAACTCAGTAAGGATAAGCATGCCAACATTTACACTGATTCACATTATGCCTTCGCTACCCTGCATATTTATGGGGATATAATCAAGGAAAGGGGGCTTCTAATGGCAGGAGGAAAAGGAATCAAAAATCAAAATGAGATTTTAAAGTTACTAGAAGCAATTTGAGAGCCTAAAGGAATAGCTGTCATTCATTGCAAAGGTCACCAGAAAGGGAAAGACTCAGTGTCAGAAGGAAACCAGCATGCTGACGCTGCAGCAAAGCAGGCTGCCAAAGGACAAGCAGCACCAGCATGGATCATGTTGGCCCCAATTTACCTGAACCTCCAAAGTACAGTCCTTAGGAGGAGGAATGGGCTCAGCAAGAAGGAAGCAAAAGAACAAAAGAAGGTTGGTGGATACTCCCAGATCATAGGGTCTATGTTCCAGAACAGTTAGCCCATAAGGTAGTCCTCTAGCAGCATGAACTTACTCATTTAGGAAAGACTACTCTAGAAGCTTTGTTAGGCAGATACTACCTAATTGCCTGTCTTCCCTCCTTGTGTGTCTCAGTTTCTCAGCGTTGCCTCCTCTGTGCGCAGAACAATGCCAAACAGGGTCCTGTGGGACCGATGAGAGTTCAGCGCTGCAGGAAAAATACCTTTGAGGATGTAGAAGTAGACTTTACAGAAGTAGGGCCTAGCAGAGGAAATAAATACTTAATAGTTTCCCTTTGCACTTTTTTAGGCTGAGTCGAGGAATATCCCACTCGCACAGAAAAGATGAGAGAAGTCACTAAGGCATTGCTAAGGGACATAATTCCATGGTAAGGACTATCTCTGACCATAGAGTCTGATAATGGCCCAGTCTTTATACCAGAAATAGTACAACAGGTAATTAAAATTTTAGGAATTAGATGGAACCTACATACAGTTTACGGCCTCAGAGTGCAGAGAAAGTAGAGCGCATGAACTGGACTCTACAGCAGGCTATGGCTAAGCAATGCCAAGAGACAACACTACCCTGGACAGATATCTTGCCTCTTGTTCTCTTCTGGATATGCTGTGCCCCGAGGGCCAAGGTAGGTTCTCTCCCTTTGAAATTCTATATGGTAGACCCTCTCCCTTAATTTGGCCAAAGGGAGATTTGGGGGAAATAAGAAACTTAGAAATCCAGAAGCAACTATAAGAACTTGGAAAAACTGTCTTTGAGGTCCACCGATGGTTTACTGACTGATTACCCATCTCTCTAGGAACAACTGTACGTCCTTATAAACCTGGAAATCAGGTTTGGATAAAAGACTGGAAAAAAGAGCCCCTTAAGCCAATTTGAAAAGGACCCTATCCAGTTATACTAACCACTCCCACAGTTCTCAAGGTTACAGGACTGGCCAACAGGATTCACCACTCTCAGAGGTTATCTCTGACCAGAAACACCCCTTATGAATCACCCTCAATGGACCTGGCTGATCAAACTACTCTAAGGAATTCAGAAATGGCCTTCCTTATACTAATCTTTCTTATCTTCTCTTAAATGCAAAATGCTCTGGTATTCTGGATAATCCTTTTTTTAATCTTTCTAATAATTCTCGTTTTGTCTTTTTATGAGTGCTCCAGAACACAGGCTAGTCCCAGGAAGAGAACTCTTCTGCCCATGCTGGGACACAGAAACACTGCTTCCTACACAGCAAAGGAACAAGATGAAGCTAATGCTAATTCTTTTACTGTTATTGAACTCTCTTAATCTCTACCACTCTCAGGTCTACACTCTGTCTCTTGAGTCCTAAATCCTCACTATCTCTACCAAACTCTTAACCTTACCTTCTACCTCTTAATTCAGACCAATTCAGCCTTAGCCAGAGAGTGCCGGCTCTGCCTTTCTCTCTCTTCTTCAGCATATGTTGCCATCCCTACACTCATCGAGGGATGGAACCAGGCAAAAATCACTCTGGCTTATAAGAAAGGGAAGGGAAATACATTTTCTGAGAGAGCTGACATCCTCTTAGGTGATTATCCCATTGCCCAGGCAAACCAAGCCTCCCTTCTCTTTCTTACCTATGTTCAGTCTCTTGCTAAAATAGCTTCGTCTGACTACCAGTCAAAGGTCCTATCACACTACGTACCCCGTTGCTAGCCCTGGCCCCTTTACGCTTTATAAGATCACAGGAAGAATCTCAACCTCTCACCTGTCACCCCTTATTGGAAGTGCAATCGCAGCCACCCTCTTGATATGGAGCACAGAATCAGGACAGAGACCCCCATACCCTGAAACTCACCTTTTTTCTCTACATCTTTCAGCTTGTCTTCATAATCAGGGAATCTTCTTCCTCTCTGGGCAAAACACGTATGTCTGTCCTCCCATGTACTAGACAGGGACTTGCACTCTCATTTATCTCTTACCCAACATAGACATAGCCCCCAACAATCAGTCCTTTCCTGTCCAGATAACACACCATATCCAATACAAAAGAGCAGTCCAGCTAATCCCTCTCCTTGTAATGTTCAGCATTACAGCAGGGATTAGCACTGGAATAGGAGGACTGGCAACTTCCCTCTCCTACTATCAGAGCCTACCCAAAAATTTTACTGACAGTTTAGAAGAAATATCTTAAAGTATCGTTGCAGTACAGGATCAAATTGAATCACTGGCAGCTGTTACTCTCCAGAATTGAAGAAAACTAGACCTTCTCACAGTGGAGAAAGGGAGGCTGTGCCTGTTCCTTGAGGAAGAATGCTGTTTTTATGCTAACCAGTCTGGTATTGTAAGGAATGGGGCCAAGAAACTAGATGATAGAGCTTCAAAAATAAGACAGGAGTTATCTAAGATCTGGACTGCATGGGCAGTGGCGGGCGGGGGCTAAGGGGGAGGGGTGGAAGTCTGGAAATGGCTCCTTCTATTGATAGGACTACTGTTAATGCTACTCATAGCCATAACCCTAGGATCATGTCTTCTAAATCTGTTAACTCACTTTATCTCATCCTATCTAGATGCCTTTAAACTTCAAATGGTCCTACAAGTCAGAAGAATTCCCTATAATCCTCTCCAAGAGAAAAAAATGGGATATTAATCCCTTGGAAATCATCCCTTTTCAGCAGGAAGTTGTAAAAGAGTTTCATCACCCCTGTTCACTGTAACATCTCATGGTTATTGTACGACAAGGCTGAAAAGCTTGTGGGACAAGTAGTGGGGGATGGGAAGGCTAACCCCTATTTTATAAAACTACTGTTTGGAATTCTCTGCTATTCTTTTTTAGATGGCCTCCTATTCTAAAAAAAAAAAAGATAACTTTGCTTTCATTTTTTTAAAATATATTTTATTGATTTTTTACAGAGAGGAAGGGAGAGGGATAGAGAGTTAGAAACATTGATGAGAGAGAAATCCATCAGCTGCCTCCTGCCCACTGGGGATGTGCCCGAAACCAGGATACATGCCCTTGACTGAAAATGGAACCTGGGACCTCTTGGTCCATAGGCGTGCTTTAGCCACTGAGCCAAACTGGTTTCGGCATAACTTTGCTTTCTAGCCTGCTTTAGCCTGCTTGAATAATGAGGAAGATAAACTTATCTGTCTGATCTTGTAGGCCAGAGACTAAATATGTTCATAATTTCAATGCCATGCCAGGTGCATTTTTTAATTGGATAGAATTGTGTTGTTTTCAAGGCCAGCAGCAAGACAACCACTAAGTGCACATAGGGCTGTCTCTTTAATAAAAAGGGAAGTTCTGCTTGTAGCCTTGCTTAGAATTTGAATTCATTTTCTCTAAGCCCACTTAGAGAAAATGTGACTCCAAATTCTCCCAGCATTGCTTGATTTTTTCCGGTTCTCTGTAACAACTACGCTAAACAAAAGATCATCAATGTAGATGAAACAGCCTTATATTGGAAGAAGATGCCATCTAAGAGTTTCATAGCTAGAAACTTGATGTCTATTTATATCATGTTCATTGAATATTTTAAGCCCACTATTGAGACCTACTATTTAGAAAAAAAGATTAATTTAAAAATATTGCTGCTCATTGATAATGCACCTGGTCACCCAATAACTCTGATGGAGATATACAAGGAGATTAATGTTATTTTCATGTCTGCTAACTCAAAATCCATTGTGCAGTCCATGGATTAAGAAGTAATTTTTATTTTGAAATCTTATTATATTAAAAGACTACAGCTGCCACATTTAGATGGATCTGGGCAAAGTACATTGAAAACATTCTCAAAAGGATTCACCATTCTATATGCCATTAAGAACATTTGTGATTTATGGGAAGAAATTATATATATATATATATATATATATATATATATATATATATATAAATTAATCAGAGTTAGGAAGAAGTTAATTCTGACTCTCAAAATGACTTGAGGGTTCAGGACTTCAGTGGGGAAAATAACTACATGGTGGAAATATTGAAAAAGAAATTTTAGGGGTAAAATAGGAAATTTTGGAAATTGAGGGGACTATTGAGGAAGCACAGGACTGCAGAGCAGCAGAAGGTATATTTCCATAGAATAGGGGAAACTGAAAAGCTACAACAGGTACATTTCCATAGAATGAGGGAGCCTGAACAGCAAAAGGTCTATATTTACAAAATAAAGAGAAGAAAGCCCTTTATCCAGATGGAGATGAAGAAAGCCCAAAGGGAATATGAAAATAAATAAATAAATAAATAAATAAATAAATAAATAAATAAATAAGGAAGGAGAAAGAGAGAGAGAGAGAAGAACCTCACCTCACATCACATGTCCCATGTGAGGTTCAACCTTTGAGCCCAGGAGTTCCTATAGTAGCCAGTCTAGGCATTGGTCAGCAAACTCATTAGTCAACAGAAAGGCAAACTGTGGCTCTACACATGCAGCTCTCCAGCTGCTGTTTGTTACTCTGTTGACAAATAAGTTTGCGGAGCACTGGTCTAGAGGAATAGTGACCAATCAGAGGGGATATTAAGGCACCAGGATCTGTAGTCTTTATAAGCCATAGGGAAAAGGAACTCATGGGACCCTTTCCCTCTCTCTACGTGGGATTCCATTCTGTGGGATTCTTTCCCTCTCCCCAAGTGGGAGTCTGTACTTGTTCTTCAATAACTCTCCACCTTTACGATATCACTTTCTGTCTGTGGATTAATTTTTTGATTCTAGCAGACAAGGAATCTGGGTTCCAGTCCAAAAATTCTTATCAGAAGCAAGAAAAATAGATTCAGAACTGGAACCTAAAGATCTAATTGAATTGCTGCAATCCCATGATAAAACTTTAATGGCTGAGGAACTGCTTCTTTTGGATGAGAAAAAAAAAAGTTATTTTAGATGAATCCTATTTCTGTTGAAGAGTCTGTGAAAATAGTTGAAATAACAACAAGGAATTTAGAATATTATGTAAACTTAATTGATAAAGCTGCAGCAGAGTTTGAGAGGATTGACTTCAGGGACTTTCTAACTTAAGATTTTGCATTTTTTTCTCTTCTGCAATCTTTTAACATAACACTTTAAACTGGTTCGAGTCACTGGTCTTCCTTCACAGTTGTGATTTCTACTCCCCTCCTGATTATGCTATTTTTGGCAGTTTGAGTTAAACCATTTTCTTTGTCCAGTCCAATATTATCTATGTTCAACACAGACTAACCACTTTCAAAATTATTCAAGTGTGGACAGTCCAGTAGTGATGAGCAATTATAACATATATTTTTCTTCTCAAATTTAATATCTACATTCCTGGAGTCAGTACTTAGCTAGTCACTTTCAAATGACCTAACCAGAATTCATTAACAGAATTTTGATAAAAATGACTGGTCTAGAAATTGTCACTTAAGAAATGATGGCACTAAAATTTGCCTTTTACATAAAAATAAACATTTAAAAGAGGATAAAAATGATTTTTTCAGATATCTTATAGGTTGCCCTAAGGAAACAACAAATTTTATCTTACTCTAATACAAAAATTGGGGTTAAGTCACCAGAGGGGAAATGAAAAGATTACAATTTTTGGTGTGTATGTCTTTTTTTTTTTTTTAAAGAACAATATAAATAAAATAGTAAATATATAGTAAGGAACTCATTGTTACTGAAAATATGAAGCAGGAGATAAACAGCACTTCTTTCTTCCCAATCTCTACAACAAGGGGGTAAGTTTTAGAGAATGTATAGAGAGATTTAATGTTAAGAGCAAATTATTAGGATAATTTGCAATTAAGTTGCATTCAATGCCAACATTCTTCAATCCTAGTAGACTTTTTTTTTAATAGACACAAAGAAAGATACTTTTTCTTTTCTTTTCTTTAAAATATTTTATTGATTTTTCACAGAGAGGAAGGGAAAGAGATAGAAAGCCAGAAATATCCATGAGAGAGAGACATCGATCCCCCGCCTCCTGCACGCCCCCTACTGGGGATGTGCCTGCAACCAAGGCACATGCCCTTGCCAGAATCGAACTCAGGACCCTTCAGTCCGGAGGCCGATGCTCTATCCACTGAGCCAAACCGATCTCGGCGATGCTTTTCCTAATAGAAAAAACATATGGACCCCAATTATAATGTGGAGAGACTTAATAAACAATAGTTACATGTGAACCTAATGGTGGATTTTAAGAATGTATGAAACTCCTAAACCAAAGATAGACAATGACTCTGACAAATCTCAGAGGGAAGGAGAGGTGGAGTGGGAAGAGATTAACTAAATAATTTGTGTGCATATATACATAACTCACAGACACAGACAATATTATAGTGAAGGCCTGGGTGAGGGTATCCCAAGGGGGAGGGGAATCAATGGGGAAGAAAAGAGGGCATCTGAAATGCTTTTAACAATAAAGATTTAAAAAGTAGATAGCAAATGAATGCAACCATTTCTTTTTTTAGGTAGTGTTAATAAAAATTCCAGATCTTTCTGAGAAATTTAGAGAGTTTACTTAGATAGGGTTTGCAAATCAGGAAAAAAATATCTCTTGGCATGAACCAAAACCATGCACACAGGTGGGGAGATAGAGTGGGCTTTTAAAGGAGAACTTTGCAAGGAGCTAATCAGTAAAGAGATAGGTTGCTAAAGGAGATAAGATCATAAACATATTCCATTCACTTTCTAATTCAAGGTGGCAACTGGACCTTCAAGATTCAACTGACTCAGTGGTCAGCAAGTGGGGTTGAGATAAGAATGATTTATATAATTAATCCTAGTCTTTATCTAGGCTTGCAACACAAAGACCTTATGATCAAAGAGTTACAGTACAAAGAGTGTTATTTATCAATAGCACAAAGAGTGTGGTTTATCAAACAGCATGCACAGCACCAGAGGCTGTCTTCCCTGAAGGCAATTTAAGAACCCAAAAGAGCAGTCATGTTGATATAGAATTTTTGGACTGGAACCGGGATTCTTTGTCTGCCAGCATCCAAGAATGAATCCACGGACAGAACGTGGTACAATAAAGGTGGAGATTTATTGAAGAACAAGTACAGACTCCCAGGAGAGGAGGGGAAAGAGTCCCATTCACTTTCTGTTTCCATGGTTTATAAAGGCTGCAGTTCCTGTGTCCTGATATTCCCTCTGATTGGTAAATATTTTCTTTCAAATTGGTTACTATAGTAATTCCTGAGGTCCTTCTCCCTGATTGTCCTCCAATTCCTTCTGGGCTTTCTTCCTTCTTCTTTATTTTGTAAATATAGACCTTTTTTGGCTACTTCCAATTCTCTTGTCTTATGTAAATGCAACTGTTGCTGCCCCCTGGACCTGGCCTTCTTGTGTTATTGAGATGTACCTTCTCCCAATCTGTAGCCCTATGTTTTTTTTCCATGGACCCCAATTCTAAAAATTCCCTAAACCTACCTATATCATCCTAAAATTTCTGTTTCAATGCCTTGTAAGCAGCTTTAGAATCCAAACTGCAAAACATCCAAATATCAGGCCATAAATTATGATATTGAAGTTTTTGTAAGTCTTCAGTTGGAATAATAAAGATTAGCTCTTAGAAGCAAATTTTATATTCATTATGATTATGTCCGTGCATTTTCTGACAGGTGAGTTTTGATGCGTAGCATTGACCTCCTACTGTAATTAATGAAAGAAAGAAAGTTATGGCACTTGACAAGCTCCAGCCTTACAAATAATTCCAGAAAATACACTTTGTAGGAATACATAGATACTTTGTAAACCATTTGCTGTTAATAATATTACTAACTTAGAATAGTCATAATCCACATTTAAACAACTTATATATAAATCACTGGTTGGGAGATACTTTTGTGAAATATGTTTTAAAATTTAAATATTTTTACAAACCTTATATATAAAATCATAGGTATTATTATTTTATAAGCTAGAAACCTGATATATCTTAGAAACTGAACTAGTACAACATTATAACTTAAAACATTATATTCTGGAAGATGCCAAAATTTGGAAGTAGCTTTAGAAAGGTTTCTAATGGCATTTCTTCTGAGAAGGCTTTGGGTGATAGAAAAGGTGGAGAGAGGGCTGATTAGGGAGGGGAATGTTGAGTTATTCTGATCAGCTTAGAATCTGGTGATTTCACTTACATAGCATTTTTCAAGAAAATATTGGTTTTAGTCAAAATGACAGCGTAGGTAAATGTGGTATTTGCCTCCTCCCACAATCACATCAGAATTACAGCTGAACTATAGAACAATCATCTTTCAAAATGATCCAAAATCTGGCAAAATGGAAGTCCTGCAACTAGGGAATTAAAGAAGAATACTTGGAGACTGGTAGGAGAGGCAGAGGTGTGGGGCAGAATCTCAGAACTGGCTGGGTCCACACATACTTGTGACAGTTTAAAATCAGGAGGGGTATTTTGGCTGTGGAAGTTTTACGTCCCAGCCCCACAGCAGGTCCCCACCTCTAAAAACATGTAGAATTATGACTGAGTGACATGGAATCTGCTGGAGTCCTTGGCAGTTCCTTTTAAAGGGCCCTAACATGGACATACTCAGATTCCTTGTCTCTGAACTCCAGCACTGGAGCAGCAACTTGAAAGTAACCAGAGACATATAGGGAGGAACTAACTTGTCTGGAATGAGGGGGAGAGCTAGAGGGCCAGTTTTCTCCCAGATGGATGTGCTGGCAGAGGCCATTGTTTCTCAGTCCAGCCCTCCTGAAACAAAGCCAACAGGCAGGTACCATATCTGAATTTCCATCATTCTGACTCACACTTATTTCCCCAACCTCAGTGTACCCTGTACCTCTCAATAAGTATTCCCATGCCTGGCATTAGTGGTAACCCACCTTGGTTCATAGTTTGGCCCATCCTGGGCACCTACAAGCCCAACATAAGTAGCAGCCATTTGCAGAGTGCTCTGTAGCTTGTGCTAGGTGGGCCTTGGCAGGGCACAGCAGTACCTGACTTTGCACCTTCTGAGAAACCCCAGAGTCAATGCACTGGTGGTCAGCTTCAGACCATGTCAGAGTACAACTCTACCACCTCCAGGAACAACATATTTAAGGGGAAGACTTGATGAGCACTAAAGCCCCACTGAAGCAAGTCCTGTTCAATTGAGTTGGCTCCTGCTCAGTAGCTCTTCTGCTATAGTCTCTGATCCTTGGAACCTGGGGGTCAATTCCTCCCTTTGATGCCAACATCAATAAAGGTTCAACTACGATAGAACAATGCAGATAGCTCACACATGGGTGCACCTGGAGTGCCCAGCTCAGGTGACTGGGGAGGTTGAGCAATTGGGCCCTATAGGACACCTATTACACAAGGCCACTCTATCAAGTCCAGTAGACATAGCAGATCTACCTAATACATAGAAATAAACACAGAGAAGTAGCTAAATTGCAGAGACAAAGAAACATATTGCAAATAAATAACAACAACAACAGCAACAATAATAAACAAAACAGAAGAAATCTTCAGAAAAAGAGTTAAATGAAACAGAAACAAGAAAATTACCAGATACAGAGTTCAAAACAATGGTTATAAGGATGCTCAAGGAACTGAATGAGTACTTCAAGGACTTAGTGAAAACATCAAGGAACTTAGTGAAACATTAACAACATTAGAAAAGTCAAAAATGAAGATAATTTACTAGGAATTAACAGTAGAGTAGAATATGCTGAGAATGAAATCTATGATTTAGAATATAAGGAAGCAAAAAATACCCAATTGGACAGAAAAAGAAAAAAAATGAAAATATGAAGATAGTGTAAAAAATCATTTGCATCAGGGGATTCTCAAAGGAGAAGATGGCCCTTAGCTCCATTCTCATTTTTTTTTCTAATATGCTTTTCATCTAATAAATTTTGGTGCCTACCTCCATTTGCGGGAATGTTCTTTGGAGGGCTAGACTAACATCTGCAATAGATGATTGTGTACACTCTAGTGGAAGATGAGGCATGTTTGTACATTGAAAATAAATAGATGACTGTTTATTCTTGTCTGATTTTAGCATTTGTATCTGCATAAAATTAAGACTTTATAAGATAAATCTTTATAAGTCAGGCATTTGAAACTTAGAAAAAATTAGAAGGCCTTTACAATGATTGTGGATAAAAAACATCATGCTTAACGCATAGTTGTCTGGGACAGCATGGAAACTTTGCTACTTCTTAGTTTAAATCCCTTCACTTCTATAATGTAGATGTTAGCTTTTATGTTGGCCACCTTGGCACACTGAGGAAGGTACATATATATCTTCTCTACTTCAAGAACTTCAATACCACAGTATGTGTTTCTAGAAATATGAATAAGTAGATTGCCAGCACAAAGTTTTTATATGAAACTAGAGGCCCGGTGTACAAAATTCATGCTTGGGGTGTGTGTCCCTCAGCCTAGTCTTCAACCTTTCTAATTTGGGATCCCTAGAGGGATGTCCGACTGCTCGTTTAGGACTGATTTTATTGGGAACAGACCTAACTGGCAGTCAGACATTCCTCTCACAATCCAGGATGGCTGGCTCCCAATTGCTTGCCTGCCTACTTTCCTGATTGCCCCTAAGTACTTCTGCCTGTCAGCCTGATCATCCCCTAACCACTCCCTTGCCAGCCTGATTGAGGCCTAACAGCTCCCCTGCCAGCCAAAATGCCCATAACTGCCCTCCTCTGCAGGCCTGGTCCCCCCATAACTGTGCTTTCCTGCACGGCCAATTGCCCTCCACTTCCCTTCTCTTCCAGCCTTATTACCCCTAACTGCCCTACCCTTCAGGCTTGATCACTCTCAATTGTGCTTTCCTGCAGGCCTGGTCTCTCCCAACTACCCTCCCTTGCTTACCATCTTGTGGTGGCCATCTGGTGTCCATGTGGGGCAGTCATCTTGTGTGTTGGATTGATGGTCAAACTGCATATTACTCTTTTATTAGATAGGATAGAGGCCTGATACACATGTGGAGGCCAGCTGGTTTGTCCTGAAGGGTGTCCTGGATCAGGGCGGGAGTTCCCTTGGGTTATGGGGTGGCTTGGGTAAGGGGTCTGTGGTTTTTGCAGGCTGGCCATATCCCTCAGTGACCCAAGCAGAGGTTCTAGTGTCTGGGACTTATTTAACTTCTATAATTGAAACTTTTTAGCCTTGAGTGGAGGCCTAGGATAGCCAGGGTATGTGGAAAGCTTGGCTTCCTCCATTACTAAGGAAACCCAAGCCTTCTGCTCTCTCTGTGGCCACAGCCATCTTGGTTGGGTTAATTTGCATATTTGCTCCTGATTGGCTAATGGGAATGGCTTTGTGGGTGTAGCTGAGTGATGGTTAATTTGCATAGTACTCTTTTATTAGATAGGATGCAATGCAATGCAACCTTCCAATGCTTTGATTTATTCTAAACATCAGAAATTAAGCATACATTATTTGAAAGCTAATTGATAATCATCATACAAATTATCCAGGAATGATGAATGATTTTCTAGGAAACACTGTTAACCTCAGATAGGCTGTTATTGTTGTTAGTACAATAAACAGTGGGTAATATGTTTTCATATTATTATAGCTGTTTCTTTTCTCCATAAAGGATTTATCTTATAAAGCCTTAATTTTATGCAGAAATAAATGCTAAAATCAAGCAAGAAAAAACAATTATCAAACACATAGATTTTTTAGGTTAATTACTTTTCAAATATTTACCATAATTATTTTTCAGCTCCAGATGTCCTAGTTCACCCTCTACATACCCTGGAGATTTTTGCAACACTACTAGTAAATTATAAAATTATTGGATTAACTTAGATTTTAAAGAGTTTATGAATTTATTTTATTAGATGTATTTTTCTATTGAATTTTAGTTTTTAAATGATCAGTTAAGAATTCACTGACAATAATATAACATTTGAGATTGACATAATTTCTGGGGAAAATGAAATTATACTATTTGGTTATCATAAATGCATAAAGATAGCAATCTGAATTTCTAACGTGAAAACTCAATGTCTATTTCTTTTACTTTCCATGAGGAGTTTATTAACCTGATAATTGCCAACCTTAATGTTTTATATAAAAAAGCTCATACAAAAATACTCTATTACCATTTAGTCTACTAATGTGGTTGGTGAAAGTGCCAAGGTTGTGCAATTCCATTGCATTTTTTTCAACTCTAGAAAAAGAAGTGTTAACAAAAACTCAATATATACCTATATATACATCCATAGATAATATTTATGATGCAATTCATGAGTGGATCAATATATAGTTATTTATGTAAGTCTTATGGATTAATTTTTTTCAAACAAAAACATTTTCCCCCAAAATACATAAAGTAATAGTAAATGTATAAGATAAACTCTGCATTTCTCTGCTTGTTACATAAACTATCATATTATAATAAAAATGAAAGAAATGGGCTTCCATGCTCTAATTTGATTTCACTAGAGATTTCTATGATATTAGTTTCTTCCAATTTGTGTATATTTTTGGTTTCACTGTATTTCCCCCAAATATTCACTGAAAAGAAAATATATATCAAAAAATATTTGACATTTTTAAAGGTAACAATAAAAATGTTTAAGTGCTTCTTTAACACATGATCTCTTTGTATACTTAGAGCTTCTGGTGTTTACTAGAGGCATGAGTGACTATTTCCTTGGTGAAAGTACTGTATCAAGCTCTGTCATTCAACTTAAAGAATTACCCAATGTAGAAAAGCAAAGAACAATGAGAAATGTACTACCATTGGAGAATGCTCTCAGATTAGAAACTCAAATGATATTATAGCAGAAGATCATAGAAAAGGACCTCATCAAATATACAAAGGGGAACAAACAAGATCAAGCAAGAAAATCAAAGTACTATGGAGAAGTGTAAACAAAGGATAGAATAATGTCACAGAAAAGAATGTAAAAGAAGTAATTAGCAACTAGATCATGTAAGGCCCTTTAGGTCATAATATGAATTTTGTTTTTTTCTCAGTGATAAGAAGTCATTAAGGAACTTAGAACAGAAGAATAATATCAGATGATGTCTGCAGAAGACTATTATGTTTCCTCTATCAAAGATAACCTACACGAAAAGCAGTTAGAAGGTGAAGTATGTTGGTAGTTTTGACCAGGTTGATGATGACAGAAGTCTAATTAAAAGTAATGAGATTCTGAATATATTAAAGGTAAAGTTAGTGAGATTTCTGACTGATAAGAACAAGGTTAAGAGAGGACTTGAAATTGGCAGTAATGTTTTGACCTGAACAACAAGAATGACTATTAACTAAAATGGGGTGGATATGTAAAAACTCCATTTGGGATATATTAAGTCTGATATATCTATTGGACTTCCAAAGGGGGGATTATTGAATAAGTTGTTAGAGACTTGATTCTGGAATCAAAGAGGAAATAATCAGTGTACAGGTGCTTTGTAAAGACATGAAACTAAATGAATTAATAGAGAGAGAGAAAAAAAATCCAAGGGTTCAGACCTGATATTCCCAATTATTAGAAATCTAGAGAAATTAACAAAAAAGATTAAGAAGGAAATGGATAGAAAAGTAGGCAGAAATGTATTTTTGAAAGACACAAGAAAAATGTGTTTTATAAATAATGATTACCAAAGTCAAATGTTACTACTAGGTCAAAAGAGATAAGGATTGATATTTACTTTAGGATGTGAATTATGAATGTTATTGGTAAACATACGATATCCTACAAATCTTATCTTAGAAAGGGGAAATCACATTATTAAAATATGAATATGACTTTTTTCTTTCTTTTTTTAAATTAAATCTTTATTATTCAGATTATCACATTCGTTTCTCTTTTTTTCCCCTCCATAGCTCCCCTTAACCCAGCTCCCACCCTTCCTTCTATCCTTACCTCTTCCTCATTGACCTCATCCATAGGTGTATGATTTTTGTCCAGTCTATCCCTGCACCTCCCTCACCCCTTTCCCCTGAGAATTATCAGTCTACTCCCTTTCTGTGCTCCTGCTTCTATTATATTAACCAGTTTATTCTGTTGATGAAATTTTTAATGCACTTAATTTGTAAATTCACATGTTGATACATATGTTCATAATTTTTTATCTTTTACCTTTTTCTTCTTCCTCTTCTTAAAGAGTGCCTTTCAGCATTTCATATAATACTGGTTTGGAGTTGATGAACTCTTTTAGCTTTTTCTTATCTGTGAAGCTCTTTATCTGCCCTTCAATTCTGAATGATAGTTTTGTTGGATAGAGTATTCTTGGTTGTAGGTTCTTGCTATTCATCACGTTGAATATTTCTTGCCATTCCCATCTGGCTGCATAGTTTCTGCTGAGAAATCAGCTGACAATCATATGGGTGCTCTCCTGTAGGTAATTAACTGTTTTTCTCTTGCTGCTTTTAATATTCTCTCTTTGCCTTTTGCTCTTGGTATTTTAATTATGATGTGTCTTGGTATAGTCCTCCTTGGATTTCTTTTATATGGGGTTCTGTGTTTCCTGAACTTGTAAGTCTATTTCTTTCACCAGATGTGGGAAGTTTTCAGTCATTATTTCTTTAAATAGGTTTTCAGTATCTTGCTCTCTCTCTTCATCTGACACCCCACAATTCTGATGTTGGTACGCTTGAAGCTGTCCCAGAGGCTCCTTACATTATCTTCACATTTTTTGATTCTTTTTTCTTCTTGCTTTTCCAGTTGAATATTTTCTGATTTTTTATATTTCAAATTTTTGACTTGATTCTTGCCTTCCTCTAGTCTGCTGTTAGGTCTCTGTATAATACTCTTTATTTCAGTCAGTGTATGTTTAATTTCTTATTAGTCCTTTTTCATCTCACTAAATGTATCCATCTTTTCTAGGAAATTCTTGAAAAACCTTATAACCGTGGTTTTGAACTCTATATCTAGTCGTAGGTTTTTCTCCATTTTTGTTTGTTTGTGATCTCTTCCTTTGTCTCCGCATCTTCACTATGCTGGGAGAACTTCTGTGTTGGATTTAGCCTTATGATATAAGACTTGCAAAACTGCAAAAGCCTCTCTGTTGAGCTTGGGAGAGGTGGAATCTCAGGGCTTACCAGAACGACTTACCTTCTAGTTGGCCTCACCCTACACGGCCCCTGGGTCTCACATGTCTCTGGGTAATCGCTGGAGCAGTCCCTGTGTGCAGTGCCTCTATATCACTTTCTGGTTCCCCTGAGCTCTGGGACCATATGAGTCTGGGTCCCCAAGGTCTCGCCTGAAACTGGGGTTTAGTGGAGTTAGAAGTGGCACAGTTGGGAGGCTCTGTCTCCCCCCACTTGTGAAAGCCAGTGGCACAATCACCAGTTGGTCTTCTGAGTGTAGTGCTGAGTGCCACCAGACTTTTGCCCTTTTGTGGCTCCCCTAGATTTCCCTTTTCACAGTCCAAACTCCACCCATATGAGTTTCAGCTGGACCTGGGTTTCAGTGGGGTAGGATAAGGGGTTCATTGCAGTTGGGAGTCTCTGTCTCCCTTCCACCAGAGAAAGCCAGCCAGGTACTTTGGCACCCGCTCTCTCCATGCACATGTCTTAGTACCTCAGATTTTTGCAGCTCCTCTGGGTCTCTATGAGCCCCTCTCTTTACTTCTTGTTGTAGAATTTCCACTCAGCTAGCTTTCCTGTGGTTCTGAATGATGTCAGTTCTGTCTTTTAGTTGTAGTTTTGAAATTGTTGTGTGAGGAGGCAGTGTAGGTGTTTACCTATGCCACCATCTTGGATTCTCTCTAAATATCAATATGTCTTCACTTAAGTTTTTATTTAATGACTAGAGCCTCTGTGCACAAAATTCATGCACTTGGGGGAAGGAGTTGTACCTCAGCCCAACCTGCACCTTCTCCAATCTGGGACTCCTTAGGGGATGTCTAACTGTCAGTAGGATTGGGCCTAAACAGGCGGTCAGACATCTCTTTAACAATCTGGGATAGGTGGCTTCTAATTTCTCCCCTGCCAGCCTGATGGATGCCTAACTGCTCCCCTGCCAGCTCGATTGTCCAACTCCCCTCCCCTGATAGCCCAGTCACCCCCAAATGCCCTCCCCTGCATATTCCCTTTTTATTAGATAGGGTTTTTATTTAACATATTGGACATTCCTAACTGGTTTGCTCAGTGGATGGAGTGTTGGCCTGCAGACTCAAGGGTCCCAGGTTCAATTCTGGTTAGGACATGTACCTTGGTTGGGGGGACACATACCCAGTGGGGAGTGTGCAGGAGGCAGCTGATCAATGTTTCTCTCTCATAAATGTTTCTAGCTCTCTATCCCTTTCCCTTCTTCTCTATAAAAAAAAAATCAATAAAATATATTAAAAAAAAAGAGAAACATTTGATTCTTCCCTATCTGCCTGGCTGGTGTGATTCAGGGGTAGAGACCCCACTGGGAGAGGATCACTGGGTGTGGTTGAGTGTCCCTACCAGGCTGAGACCCAAAGCTTCAGGTTTGTTTGTGAGGGATCACTTGTGGGGATGATTTTTTTTTCGTTTTTTTATAAAGGGTCAGGAGGGTCTCTGGGCAGCATTCTGCCAGGCCGCTTATGCTGCTGGCTTTCCGTGACAGCCCTCCCTGAGACTGGGAGACTCCAGTAGGGTTGAGAGGACTGGGCACAATCATCTTGTGGCTATTGGCACTGCCATTTTGTCACAGAGTGACAGTTAATTTCCATATTGCTATTTTAATAGATAGGGTTAATTAGCTAGCATGTAAGAAGATATGAAATTGCCTAATAGAAAAAAGAAAAGGCAAAATAAAATTTTTTGGCCTTTTTTATAATACTTAAAATATAATATAAAACAATATAAAATAATAGAATAAGAGAAAATATATACCATTAATAATTTTTGCTTTCTGAATATATACATATTTAAGAAATTGTTTATATCTGTTATAGAAATAATCTCAAAATTCATCTAATTGGCAAAACGAACACCTGGAAATATTGGTTTCTATTTTTTTGTATGTTTTCTCCAATTACTATATTGTTATGTGAATGTTTTAGTTATTACATTGGTTAGTTGAAAGGCTTCCTGGAATTCTATGTGCTACTGAGTGACTGTAAGGTCATCGTGAATGCTGATACTAAGCTCTGCAATATGCACCACTGAAGAGGATAATCTGATATTTAATTAAAGTAGGAGATTTTCTGGAACTGTCAGCCAGCTTCCTTTGTGATGTTAAAAAGAAACTTAATTATAATAATCATAGTGCTAGAAATATTTAAGAAGCATTAAATAATCTAAAATTGGGATATATTCAGTATATTTTCAGAACTGACACATACACATACAGATATACACATACACAACAACTTAAATTCTAGTCTCATTTTGGCTTCTTAAAAACATAAAAAGCTTCAAGTTTTATTGCCCTGATTGTTTTCAGGAGAGTGAAAGAAATTATCCTCACAATGCCTTTAAGGCTCTGACCTTCAAAGTCAAAAGGCCACAGTCACACATAGCTCATGTTGTTGTTGTTTCCCACCCCCCTAAAGTACCTGACTAATTGCTTAACACTATGTTTCACTTGGGCAAGAGAAAATAGACTGGAGAGAAAAGAGAATTACAAAAATCCCCTGAAATTTATATGTCAATATGAAGAGGTTTTATCGTCTCATGAGCTTTTCTTAAGCATTTCTATTTTGGTTCTCGTTTGCAGTCACTATCATAACTCATTAATGATGACTAAGTTCATATATGCTATTTCACTGAATATTTTAAAAGAAACAAATATAAAACTAAGGAAAAAGAAAATTCAATAGATTTTTTAAATTAGATATAAATTATTTCCTAAGATAATGAAACAAGAATTTTAGGGGAGCATTGGTAGGTTTAGGAAATTTTTAGGATTGGAGTTCATGGAAAAAAATATAGGGCTACAGATGGGGGGAAGGTACATTTTCATAATACAAGAAAGCCAGGTTCAGGTTAATTTCTATGAGGCAAGGAAGCAGCAACAGGTATATTTCCATAGAAAGGGAACTGGAAGTAGCCAAAAAAGATCTATATTAACAAAATAAAGAAGAAGAAAGACAGAAACCAGGAAGTGCCAGAACTAGTAGCCAGGACCAGAATAGCCACCTGAAGAGCCCCTCCCACATTTGCTGCCCCCTGTCACCCCCCTAGCTCCTGAGCAGAGATCTGAGAATGTACCAAGCATCCTGCTGGCCTGGGCCCATTGGGCCTGTATATAGGGTCCATGTGCAATAGGGAGGGACACCTTCTATTTTTTGCTGCCTGCTCCCTGATGCTATCTGGGGCAGGGGGAGAAGGTATTTTGAGACATAGCCCAGGCACCACAAATAAAAGTTTTGAAGTTGCCAAAAAAAAAAAAAAAGAGCAGGATCACTGGCCACATGCTTCCTCTCTTCTCCCAGCCATCTCTGCCCCTGCCACCATGATAGGCCAGCAGTTCCTCCCCCTGGCCAACCCTCCCCTGGTCACACCCCCTTACCCCAATAGCAGGTGGGGTTTACCAGCCAACTTTCTGCAGACACTCCCCCCAACCAGCCATGCTCACAATGGGCCCCCACCACCCTGATCAGGATGCAGCCCCTCCCCCTGGTCAGCCCCAACTCTGATCACCCCCCACCCTAATAGTGGGTGGGCCTGCTGGCCAACCACCATGGCCCCTCTCCCAGACCACTGACTCCCGATAGCACCCCCACCCCACTTGGGGGCATGTCTAGCAGTCCACAGCCCCTTCCCGTGGCTGGCCCCACCCCAAATAAGTCCCCCAACCCCAATCAGGGGTGGGACCCACCAGCCAAACACCCTCAGCACCTTCCCCCAGCTGGCCTGGCCCTGATCAGGCTGATTGGGGCTGGCCAGCCAGACTCTACCCATGCAGGAATTTGTGCACTGGGCAGCTATTAATCTACTAATGTGGTTGGTGAAAGTGGCAAGGTTGTGCAACTCCATTGCATTTTTTTCAACTCTAGAAAAGGAACTGTTAACAAAAACTCAACATATACCTATTTATACATCCACAGACAATATTTATGATGCAGTTCATGAATGGATCAATATGTAGATATTTATGCAAGTGTTATGGATTAAATTTTGTCAAACAAAAACATTTCTCCAAACATATATATCATTTGTCTGGCTTATACAAGGTCTTGAAAGTTTTATCTTTGATGGGATATTAGTTTGTCACATTGGTCATTCCCACTCAAGATCAAATTAAGTTTTCAGTTTGGCTACCCAGTCATTTAATTAAACTGTGGTATAGTGATATGGAAATCAGGTGGGGTTTATTTCAAAGACATAGATCAGCATTGTTATACATTTGTTGGTTATTTGGATATGAAATTTTTGGACTAGAACTCGGATTCTTTGTCTGCCAGAGTCCCGAATGAATCCATGAACAGAGGGTAGTATAACAAAGGTAGCAATTTATCAAAAAACAAATACAGACTCTTACATAGGGAGAGTGAAAGAGTCTCACAGAATGGACTCCCATGTGGGGAGGGGAAAAGAGTCCCACCAACTTCCTGTCTCCATAGTTTATAAAGGCTGCAGTTTCAGTGCCTTGACATCCCTTCTTATTGGTCAATATTCCCTTTCAAATTGATTACTATAGTGACTCCTGAGGTCCTCCTCCCTGATTGTCCTCCTATTCCTTCTGGAATTTTTCTCTCTCCTTTATTTTGTAAATATAGAACTTTGGCTACCTCCAGTTCCCTTGTCTTATGGAAATATACCTGTTGCTGTTCCCTTGTCTTATGGAAATGTAACTGCACCTGGCTTTCTTATCTTATGAACATATACCTTCTCCTAGTCTGTAGCCAGTATTTGTTTGTTTGTTTTTTTCCCCCTTAAACCGGTCTATATTACCCTAAAATTCCTATTTCAGTTCTACTAGATCAAGGCTTTCTATTGAAACTAGAAAAAAACACTCTAATGGATAACCTTGTCATTGGCAAGTACATTCACTATAATGCATTGATATTTATTTTATTAAAAAGTAAAAAGATCTGAGACCAGTCACAACACCTCTTTCTGAGCAAACATGGAGCAGGATGCAGCAAGTATACAGCCATACCCAGCACCCCACTTTCCCCAGGCTGTCTGACAGTGTGTGTGTTCCAGGGATGTGTCTTTTCTTTTATATATATATATATATATATATATATATATATATATTTATTTATTAATTTTTATACATATCTCCCCATTGCCCCCCCTCCCTCCCAGGCAGGGATGTGTCTTGATGAGCTATTATTTTCTCTTCTGTGTGGGTCTGTGGCTGGTCTCAGCCAAGCCAATGTTGGGAAGTTATAGTTTTGCATAGAATTAATTATAAAGATGCCAAACTCTGTGAAAAGAGAGTCGAATATATCACTTGAAAAAATAAAGTTGCTATTTTTTTGTAAAAAAAAAAAAAGAAAGAAAAAAGACAAAAATGACAGCAACCACAGCAGGCATATACACTAATATTCTTGTTGTAAGACTATAAAAACTCACATCATTTTTCATCTGTTTTGGTAAACACTCTCTTGAGATATAATTCATATACCATATGTTCTACCATTTAAATTATACATTTAGTAGTTTTTATTATATTCATAAAGTTGTATAAACATTATAGGGTCAATATTAGAACCTTAAATGAAATCACATACTTGTTGGTGGTGACTTCCCATTAACCCCAAATTTCTTCAGCCCCTGGCAACCACCAATCTACTTTCTGTCTTGGTAGATTTGCCTGTTCTGGGACATTTCATATAAAAAAGAATCATACAATATGTGGTTCTTTGTGATTGAATTTTCATCAGAATGTTTCCAAGTTTTATCCATGTGGTAGCATATGTTAATACCTCTTTTTTATTGTTGAATAATATTTCATTATATGGTACCACATTTAACTTATCTATTCATGAATTAGTAGATGTTTGGGTTGTTTCTACTATTTGTTTATTATGAATAATGTTGTGAACATTGCACAAGGGTTCCAATTTCTCTTTTCACCAAAATTTTTGTTTGTTTTATTTTGTTTTGTTTTGATAGAAACCATCCCAAAGAGTGTGTAATAATACCTTACATTTTTGATCTGCATTTCACTAGTGATTATTGATGTTGAGCATCTTTTCATGTCCATTGCTCCTTCACTCTTTTGACTTTGTAGTATGAAGGGAACTTTATTACGTGGATATTCTGCAGGCCATCACATTAGCCCAGTGGTCGGCAAAAAGTCTATTTTGAAGAAATGGCATTTGAAGAAGTTTAAGTTTAAAAAAATTGGCTCTCAAAAAAATTTCAATCGTTGTACTGTTGATATTTGGCTCTGCTGACTAATGAGTTTGCTGACCACTACATTAGCCTATTATATTGAGGCCATTATGTTGATTATGCCCTTAGAAAAATAATTCTAAATCAAGACCCACAGGTTGAAAACCACTAGCAGGGTCACCTAAAACCATCGGAAAACACAGATGTTTACATTACAATTTATAACAGTAGCAAAATTACAGTTATAAACTAGCAACAAAAATAATTTTACAGTTGGGGGTCACCACAACATGAGGAACTGTATTAAAGGGTTGTGGCATTAGAAAGGTTGAGAATCACTGCCCTAAAGGCTCTAGAATAATGCCATACATATTCATCAGATAAAGGTTTACAATCTGAAAAGCAGCTTCTGCTGTGGCCCTAGTCCCAAAGTAGATGCTCAGCACCTGACATGGGAAATCCAATGATTATACAGTCAGAAATAATCTATCAAATCACAGAACTAAGTAAGCATATCAGTAAGTCATGGAATGGTAGAAGTGGTTTATTCATGATTGGATCTGAACTGGCCCAGAGGGCAAAGGTAAGTTGTCAAAGATCCCCAAGCCACATTAACACTGTTTGACTGAGCCTAAATACATACCCAGAGTCCTATGTAATGTTATCTGCAACCAAATGATAAAGTTGGAATAAAAATATGGTCCTGGTTTATGGTTGGGGTGGCTTGATATATTGGTGAGGGCTGCAAATGGACCAGTGCTATATTGAAGCCTCACATGAGAATAGTCATGAAAGATACTGTTCTAGTCAGCAAGGCTTTGAGCAATTTATGGGTTGATAAACTGTATGAAAGGAAAGATGTCAGAAATAAAATATATATTTGAACTTCTGAGAAATTGAGAGGTTTGATGGTAGAAGAAATTTGGAACAAACAAAAAGAAATGAAGGCAAAGAAGTTTGAGAATGAGTATGGATAGTGGACAAAAGTATGCAGATCATTACTTCTCCCATCAATGAACACCTATAAGTTCCTCTATGAAAGATCACTTGTATCTAAGTTTTAGAATCTTTGGGTATAAACTTAAGTTAGATTTATGGAAACCTATACACCAGGTTATACTCCTTTCTGAGTTGTATATCAACCAAGTAATGGAATTAACTCTCTCTTTTCATGTGTCAAAAATAAAATACAAGTTTTCACTTGTTGGTTTTTTAATTAGTCTGCAAATGATTGACTCAGCTTTTTATATTTTCTTTGTACACCTGCCTTCCCTTTTAAAGATCTACTTAGAAGTATATTCACAGCTTGTTGGTGTTATATTGGTCAGGTCAACCTAAACTTGTCAATAGCTGAATGAGAGATGTGTGAAAGATGCTTATGCCAATCAATGGTTACTTTTTTTTTGGTATAATCCTTTTAAACAATACTGTGAACTCAGTGATCACTACTGAGATAGCTCATTGTGCTGGACTGTCTGCATGCATACTATGCTAGTGATGCTGCTAAAATTCCAGATAAGCAGTTGAAGGAAATAATGCCCATCTGGGCATGTCCAGGGAATTTGAAGATGGATTCCCATTACCAGTTTTCATATGTATAGTATCTCTTTTACTTACTGAGGGGCTGAAAGGTACTTTGGCATGATTGGCTTAAGAATGAGACAGACTTGGATTATTACACATTTTTTTATTAATCTGACAACTTTTATATATAATAATAAGTTCTATCAGTAAAAGCACAAACATAATAAACTTCTCACAGAACATTTTGCATTTTTCCATGTGAATAGCATTTAGGAATTGCATCTTACTCATCTTCACAAATCTATTCTCCTACGTTGTAGCACTCTTCTCTGAGACATGCTTCTAACCTTCAGTTTTCAACATGTGCATTGAAGTTCAGGTTAAAATATCTCTTTTGTCCCTAAATCAATCTACACTGTTAATGTTATATAAGTTACTATATATATATATATATA
>JAAGEH010000286.1:18572319-18589768 GCA_011751065.1 Lasiurus cinereus | reverse complement strand
TTTTATATATATATATATATATATATACCTTCCCAAGCTATAGGTTACTCCACCCTTTACTCTAAGCCAACTCAACCTTTCATTATTTTCAGCCTGGCTTAGTGGCCTAGAGTCTTTCTTGTTAGGCGAGCAAGTCTAACAGAGAGAAAGTTTTTGTCAGATATATTTATTTACTTCTTCTGCCTAGAATTTGCTGGCACAAAATAGTGGGCAGTAAATATTTGTATGTAACCAAAAGAATAAATGGAAAAATGAATCATGTAGTTTGAAGGTTAATATTATTCTGGAAAATGCTATTAATTTTATTATTTTTTAAAAATATATTTTATTGATTTTTCACAGAGAGGAAGGGAGAGAGATAGAAAGTTAGAAACATCGATGAGAGAGAGTCATTGATCAGCCGCCTCCTGCACGCCCCTTACTGGGGATGTGCCCACAACCAATGTACATGCCCTTGACCGGAATCGAACCTGGGACCTTTCAGTCCACAGGCCGACGCTCTATCCACTGAGCCAAACTGGTTTCAGCAATGCTGTTAATTTCAGTGACATAATCTTTAGTCTGCAAATGGTTCTTTTACCATTATGCCATGGAAGCAGGGATGTGAAGAGTTCAATAGAATTAAAGATAAAATAAGAAGTCATTTTAAAAACCTAGCAAAATACAAAGAAGATGAGAAAATTCTAAACAAATTCTATTATTTCTAGCTAAAATTCAAATTTTGCCTTCATTCAATTTATCCCTTTTCCTCTCTCACACAAAGAAGAAGGACATTAGTGGTCAGTAAAATCTAAGTATAATGATGGAACTCTACTGCCATTGTTTGGGTCTATCAGAGTGATGAGTGGGCATTCTTAAAGGAGTCGTGTTTGTTTATTTTTCAGAAGACTGCAACATTTGGTTCAAAAGAAATATTGCCACTCTGGCTGGTGTTGTTCAGTGGTGAGCATAGCCCATGCACCAAAGGGTCTCATGTTCCATTCTTAGTCAAGGGCACATACCTGGGTTCCAGGGTTGTTCCAAACCATTGTTACAGTGCATTCGGGAGGTGACTAATGGGTCACCTGTGATCTTGATATCTCTCTCTCTTTCTCTCTCTCTCTCTCCATGTCCCTCCCTTCATCTCTCTCTAAAAATCAATGGAAAACTATCCTCAGGTAAGGATTAAAACAAAACAAACAAACAAAAAAAGAGAGAGATGTTGCTTCTTCTGACCCATCTTTGCTTTAAAAGTCCCAGGAGGCAATACTGGGACTACTCTGTTCTAATCCTTAAAAGTCTGCTGTTCTCTTTCTAGCTGCTTCCTCTGTGGTTTTTGCCTCTTTGCCATCTCCGAATTTTCCTTCACAGAATCCTAGTTTGGGATGCAGATGAGGACTAGAAGAGGAAGGTTAGAAGGACATCATTTGGCCTAATTTTAGTTTGCAATTTCTTTGTACCGTTAATGACACATGCCAAATGACTTCTCCATGTGGTTTAGTATAGCATACCATGGGTTGCAGCTTGAATAAACTCTCTTCATTGTAATACCTAGCATTAATGAGAATTTATAAAATATGATAAATATCTGCTTTACATATACTGACTTCATTTTAATATCACAACATGCCTAAGGATCAAGTCTTATTATTATCATCCTTATTTCATTCTGAGTATTTTGAAACAAAAAAATTAAGTAATTTCCTCAATTTCATACAGCCCTTAAAATAAGTATTTTGAATTACAGGTACAGTAATCTGGTTCTATATTTCATACTCCTAATTTCTTTACTATAACTCTTCTTCATAAACAGAGCATCCATTTAATAGACCTTGACTTCGAGGTAAACTTCTCTCAGAAACCTCAAAAGTACAGTGTTTATGGAAATACTGGATAAAATTAAGTATGTCAATCATTTTATAAATATCTCTTTAATGCCTACTTTATGGCAGGTTTTATGTTTCATTGATTGCCTACATCTCTGGCCAATAATCTATGCAAATGAATATGGTCTTAAATAATAATCATAAAGTTTAATATAATTAAAGTAAGGATACCTTTGTCTTTTCTAACATTTAAGTAAAACAATGGAAAATAATAATTAAAAATTAACATTACTACAATAAAATGTTGGCGATAGTGACATGCTGAAGAGAAAAGGGAGTTTGTGTCAAATTGTTTTTCCAAGCTAGAGACTGGACTGTGAAAACTTGAAATTTATGAAAACAGAACAAAATAACATTTTATGTATCTAAGCTTTTAGTGGTATTCATCTCTGATTTTGTAAGATGGTAAGAAACTGTTTAGGCAGTTTATTAGTAAAACGTGGAGGAAAGGAAGCATCTAATAGAAATCTTTAATTATGAGGCACTATACAATGAAATATTTTAAAAACTATTGTGGGAATAGAAAGAGAAATTCATTTAGCATTACCTTTATTGTCATAGGTCTTGTTTGGCTGGTCAGATGAAAAGAAATTTAAGTGCAACTTAGCTGTAAAAAAAAAATCAGTAATTCTTTTTTTTTAATATATATATTTTATTGATTTTTTTACAGAGAGGAAGGGAGAGGGATAGAAAGTCAGAAACATCGATGAGAGAGAGACATCAATCAGCTGCCTCCTGCACATCCCTTACTGGAGTTGTGCCTGCAAGCAAGGTACATGCCCTTGACATGAATCAAACCCGGGACCCTTCACTCCCAGGCCAATGCTCTATCCACTGGTTTGGACCAGTCTTGGTGAAAATCAGTAATTCTTAAAGACCTGTAACTATTTTTCTACTAATACATTAAGACTAACTTTATTATTCTTTCTAAACTCCCTGATGCCACCTTTGAAACTTGACCTTCACCCTAAGAGTTCTAAACTGAAGTGTTTTCATATTTCTACATATAAGAACATCATTATTTCTCTCTCAACCAATGTGTCTATCCTGAAAAATGAAAACTGAGAATAATTACTTTGAACAAAATGTTCAGTTCTACACATTTTCATCTTAGAACATCTTTGACAGTTAAGCCTGTGTTCTAAATTCTCTAGTGAACTCTTACCCAGTTTTAAAAACCATTCAAGAATTACCCTTTCAGGAAACCCCTTCCATAATCCCTAGCCTACTAATTTTCAAAATGTGGTCTCTAGATCAGCACTTTTGCAATATCTGGAAACTTGTTAAAAATGAAATGTTAGAGAAATCCAAGATGGCGGCATAGGTAAACACCTATACTGCTGCCTCGCACAACAATTTCAAAACTACAACTAAAAGACAGAACAGACATCATCCAGAACCACAGGAAAGCTGGCTGAGTGGAAGTTCTACAACTAGAGGGAAAGAGAGGGGCTCACGGAGACCCAGAGGAGCTGCAAAAAGCTGAGGTACGGAGTCGCGCGCTGAGAGAGCGGGTGCCGGAGTACCTGGCTGGCTTTCTCTGGCGGGAGGGAAACGGAGACTCCCAACGGCATTGAACCCCTTGTCTTGCGACACTAAACCCCAGATCCAGACGAAACTCATACTAGGGCAGTTTGGACTGTAAAAAGGGAGAAGTGCACGAAAATTTAGGGGAGTCGCAGAAGATCAAAGGCCTGGTGGCGTGAACGGCACTGCGCGCAGGACAGACTGCTGATTGTGCCTCTGGCTTTTGTGAGTGGGCGGGAGACAGACCCTCCCAACTGTGCCACTTCTAACTTCACTAAGCCCCTGTTTGGGGCGAAACCCTGGGGACCTAGACTCGTGTGGTCCTGGTTCGCAGGGGAGCCGGAAAGGCAGTGGTTAGAGGCGCTGCGGGTGCGCGCACGCACAAGGACCACTCCAGCCATTACCCAGTCACGTGAGACTCAGGGGCCGTGGAGGGCGGGGCCCACTGGAAGGCAAGGCAGTCCCTTAAGCCCTGAGACTCCACCCCTCCCAAGCTCAGCAGAGGCTTCTTTGGCTGAATCCAGCACAGAAGTTTCCCCGGCACAGTGAAAATGCCGAGACAAGGGAAGGGATTACAAGCAAAAGAAATGGAGGAAAAAAAACGACTGGATATAGAGTTCAAAACCACGCTTATAAGGTTTTGCAAGAATATGCTAGAAAAGATGGATAAATTTAGTGAGACCCAAGAGGAGATGATAAAGACACTGACTGAAATGAAAACTATTATGCAGAGTACTAACAGCAGACTAGAGAAAGGCAAGGATCAAGTCAAAAATTTGAAATATAAAGAAGCAGAAAACATTCAACTGGAAAAGCAAGAAGAGAAAAGAATCCAAAAATGTGAAGATAATGTAAGGAGCCTCTGGGACAGCTTCAAGCGTACCAACATCAGAATTGTGGGGGTGCCAGAAGAAGAGAGAGAGCAAGATACTGAAAACCTGTTTAAAGAAATAATGACTGAAAACTTCCCACATCTGGTAAAAGAAATAGACTTACAAGTCGAGGAAGCACACAGAACCCCAAAGAAAAGGAACCCAAAGAGGACTACACCAAGACACATCATAATTAAAATGCCAAGAACAAAAGAGAAAGAGAGAATATTAAAAGCAGCAAGAGAAAAACAGTTTATTACCTACAAGGGAGCACCCATACGACTGTCAGCTGATTTCTCAACAGAAACTATGCAGGCCAGACGGGAGTGGCAAGAAATATTCAAGGTGATGAACAACAAGAACCTACAACCAAGAATAATCTATCCAGCAAAGCTATCATTCAGAATTGAAGGGCAGATAAAGACCTTCACAGAGAAGAAAAAGCTAAAGGAGTTCATCAACTCCAAACCAGTATTATATGAAATGCTGAAAGGTACCCTTTTAGAAGAGGAAGAAGAAAAAGGTAAAAGACAAAAAATTATGAACAACAAATACACATCTGTCAACAAGTGAATCTAAAAATTAAGTGAATTAAAAATCTGATCAACAGAATAAACTGGTGAATATAATAGAATCAGGAGCACAGAAAGGGAGTAGACTGATAATTCTCAGGAGGACAAAAATCATAAAGCATCAAACAGACTGTGAAATTATAGCAGAAAGATTAAAGTTAGGTGAGGTAAAGAAGTGATCAATCAAAGGACTTGTATGCATGCTTATAAACATAACCAATGATCACAGACACTGGGGGGTCGGGGTACGCCTGGGAGGGAGGGGGGCAATGGTGAGATATGTATAAAAAATTAATAAAAATTAATAAAAAAAAATGAAATGTTAGCCAAGACTGGTTTGGCTCAGTGGATAGAGCATCGGCTTGCGGACTGAAAGGTCCCGGGTTCGATTCCAGTCGGGGGCATGTACCTTGCTTGCAAGCACATTTCCACTGTGGAGCGTGCAGGAGGCGGCTGATCAATGTCTCTCTCATCGGTGTTTCTGACTTTCTATCTCTCTTCCTTCCTCTCTGTAAAAAAATCAATAAAATATATTAAAAAAAATGAAATGTTAGTCATATCTCAGTCTACTGAATCAGAAACTCCGCGTTATTGCTCAGAGTTTGTAAAAGGCTCTAAATAATTCTGGTGCAGTTTGGGAATCACTGGCCTAGATTATCTTTCCCTCCTCTACGGTTAATATTTTCATGTGTATACTTCGCTTATTATATTTGAAATATTTCATTTATAAGAGCATTTTACTTTTTTTGTATTCCTTAATCAATCTTCTTTTATCTTTCTTAGGGAAGTGATTATGTAATCCCTGATTTTTTGTATTCCCTAATTGATGGGGGACATAAAAATGCATATTTGGGAGGGGGTAGCAATCTGACTGTACCTAGTTAATCAGTATCCCTAATGTACATTCTAGTTAGCCTATAATCAAGTCTCTGCCCCTATCTTAATTATCTTGTCTTGCAAGGCCTATTTATCTAAATACTCATATTTTACAGAGGCCATAAACCATAAACCATACACAACCCCCAGAGTCAGCACTGGCACCAGGCCAGGCTTTTAGGTGTGGTCTCATGGCCTTCATCCCAACACTTGGGCTTTTCTGCAAAGCCTGTGAAAGGTCTGGAACAAAGAAACCAAAGGGTATAAAGAGAAAGCTTTCTCCATATTGGTTGGCTCAGAATTTGGAAACAGGCTCCCCTGAGTCACAGTACTAGTATATCAGAAAATAAATGTTTTGGTTTTTTTTTTTCTGTATCTCTGAGTACTCCTGTGTATTTTCAGTCAGCTGGTAAATTCTGTAACATAGAGACTAGTAGAATTTGACAAATTCTAGGGTAGTTATTTTTCTAATATAAATTTGTCAAGTGTTGTTCTTGTCACTATTTTCCAAAGAAATGAATCTAGTATTTTATTCTCCTAGAAAATATTTTATTCCTGAAAAGATTTAAAACATCTATTAACTTAATAAAATGTCTGATTAAATTTAGTAGGAAAGTAATGCACAAAATTAATGTAACCTAGATACAAAAAAAAAGTGCATGCTGACTTCAAATTCTAAACAAAATGGATTAGGCAGACCTATCCTTATTCCTGCCAATAAAAACCCTGGACATCATATACCAAACTTAAGAAGACTTTCTTAAAGATAGAGAAAAAAATCCTGCATATTGTTTAGGAACTTCAGGACCTGAGGAATGTTATGGCAGTAAGTTTCCTGTTGTTGTTTTGTTGTTATTGTTGTTGTTTTTCTCTCCTTCAAATAATTTCACAGAATGTTGGAGAAGTAGGTAAACTAGAAACAGAAATTAATGTAGATTTAAAAAAATCCATAAGAATCACCGATTCTCAACAGTCAGAAGGCAAAGAGAAAGGGGCATAGAACTCAAATAAATTTGTACAACTCTAATAAATCACCATGGAAAACCCTTTAACTTCATACCTCTATCAGCAAAGAGAAAAGGAAGACCAAAAATTCCACACTTGCCATACTATCATGAATCACCCTCCTCTTCACCATAGTCGCATCAGAGAAGTTCAGGTAGGGAACTGAAACGTTCATGCCTATCCTACTAGTTCAATATTTGAAAATCAATCAAGCCCTGACCCACTGGTTCAGTTGGTTAGAGAATTGTCCCATACACACACACACACACAAGGGTTATAGTTGTGGCACATATCTGGGTTGTAGGTTCAATCCCTGGTTAGAGCCTGTATGGGGAACAACTGATCTCTCTCTCTCTCTCTCTCTCTCTCCCACCCCCCAAAATAATGAAAACATATCCTTGGGTGAAGATTATAAAAAAAATCAATGTAACCCCTCAGATTCACATGCTAAAAATTGCTTGATAATATCAACTGATAGAAAAATCACTTAATAAAATTTACTTTTGATAAAAATTCCCAGACACCCTAGGAATAGAGAACTTTCTAAAATGATAATGAATTCCACAAAACAAAACAAAAAACGTAATACTGATGGACACTTAGGCTGTTTCCAAATATTAGCTATTGTAAATTGTGCTATTATGATCATAGGTGTTTCTAGTTTCTGGGATATATTCCTAGGAGTGGGATCACTTGGTCAAATGGGAGCTTCATTTTTAATTTTTTGAGGAAACCCATACTGTTTTCCACAGTGACTGCACCAGTCTGCATTCCCATCAGCAGTGCAAGAGGGTTTCTTTTTCTTAGCATCCTGGTCAGCACTTGTCATGTGTTGATTTGTTGATGATAGCCATTCTGACAGGTATGAGATGGTACCACATTTTTGTTTTGATTTGCGCCTCTTGGATGATTATATTGAGCAAGTTTTCATATGTCTCTTGGCCTTCCTATGTGCTCTTTCAAAAAGTATCTATTTAGGTCCATTGCTCATTTTTTGATTGAGTTGTTTATCTTCCTTTTGTTAAGTTGTATGAGTTCCCTGTAAATGTTGGAGATTAAACATTTATTGGTGATAACATTGGAAAATATGTTCTTCCATTCAGTGGGCTTGCTTGTTATTTTATTTATTTATTTATTTATTTTACTGTACAGAAGCTTTTTATTTTGTTGTAGTCCCATTTTCTCTTTAGTTTCCATTCCCCAGAACTTAGGAGCTATATCAGTGAAGATATTGCTTCAGCATATGTCTGAGATTGTGCTGCCTGTGGATGCCTCTAATATACTGTGATACATCTACACAATGGAATACTATGCTGCTATAAAAATGAAGGAATTCTTACCATTTGCAATAGTGTGGATGGAACTGAAGAGCATTATACTAAGTGAAATAACCCAGTTAGAGAAAGATAAATATCACATGATCTCACTCATTTGGGAATATAATGAACAACATAAACTGATGAACAAAAAAAAATCCAGAGACCGAAGCATGGATCAGACCATCAAATATCAGAGGGAAAGTGGAAGGAGGAGGAGGAGGGGTAAGGGGGAGAGAACAACAAAAGGACTTGTATGCAGGCATATAAGCTTAACTAATGGACACAGACACGGGGACACGGGGGGGGGGGTGTTAAGAGGTAATGGGGATAAAGACACATATGTAAACTTTAACCAATAAAGGAAAATAAACAAATGAAACTTTAATGCTAACATTATACTGAATGGTCTAAGATAGAGTGCTTTCCTCCAAGATTGGGAACAAACAATCTCCCAATTTTATTGAATAATATACTGATATTTTAAACAATGAATAATGCAAGGAAAGGAAGTAAAATGCACACATACCGGCATGACTCAGTGGTTGAGCATCAACCTATGAATCAGAAAGTCATAGTTTGATTCCTGGTCAGGACACATGTCCGTTGCTGACTGATCCACAGTGTGGGGAGTGCAGGAAGCAACTAAGTCAGTGATTCTCTCATAATTGATCTCTCTCTCTATCCCTCTTCCTTCGCTAAAATCAATAAAAATATATATTTAAAAAATGCATACATGTCCAAAGAAAGCAACATTACTGTCTGTATTTGCAGATGAAATTGTGGATATATGTAGAAAATCCAGAGTCTACAAAAAAAATTAAAAACTAATAAGTGAGTTCACTAATATCAGAGATATAATATCAATATTTATAAAAGTAATGGTATATATACTAACAATAAATATATGGCAACCAAAATTAAAATATAGTATTACTTATAATTGCTCATAAACAGTTATCAAAGTCTAATAAAGCATAAATAATTTAATAAACCTAAAAAGCAATATAACAGAATTTGAATTCTGAAAACTACAAAATGCTTATGGAAGAAATCAAAAGAAAATAAATGGAGCGACATATTATGTTTATAGACTGGAACACTTAGCATAATATACATTTAATGTATTTTCTATCAGAATCCTAGCAAAATTTTTATGAATATAGACAAGAATTATTCTAAAATTTATATGTAAAAGCAAAGTTAGGTTGACTAAAACAATTTTTAAAAGAATGATGAAATCAGATAAATGACAATACAATGTACAGATAATGTATTATAGAATTCTATATCTGAAACCTGTATAATTTTATTAACCAATTTCATGCTAATAAATTAAATAAAAATAAATCCATAAAATAGGAGGTGATGTTCTATCCAATATTAAGGTGATACCCAAAACAGTGATAAAGACTATGACATTGGCAGAGAGACTGGCACATAAAGAACCAAGTTGTAGAACCATGTAAATATAGAAAATGCAAAAACATTAAAATATTAAAAAATTGATAATTCAGACTTACAAAATTATGTTAAGAGCATGAAAATACAAACTACAGACTGTGAACAAACCATATATCTGACAAAGTTATTATATCTAGAGCATGAAAATTGCTCTTAAAACTCAACAGGAAATGAAAAAAATCCTCAAAACATAAGCAATCCAATGAGCAAATGAAATGTAGATACATTTTTACAAAAACATTACAAATATTGCACTTAAACACATGAAAAGATGTTCCTCGCTATTCATTAGGTAATTGTAAATTGAGACCATGGTGAGATATCATATCTATACACATAAATAAAAAAGTAGTAATAATACTTCTAGTAAGTGCTGGCATGAATTCAGAGAAACTGTCACTCATAAATGGCTACTTGGGATATTAACTTGTATGTACAATCTTAAAAATGTTGTGCAATTTTCTTAAATAACTAAATACATTATTTTCTTTATTTTAATTTATTAATTGAATTTATCAGGGTGATATTGGTTAATAAAATTATATAGGTTTCATTTGTACAATTCTATAATACATATTCTGTATATTGTATTGTATAGTAACTATCCTAAATCAAATCTCCTTTCATCACCTCAAATACATTTTAACATACAATCCAGCAATAGAATTTCTTTTTTTTTTATATATATTTTATTGATTTTTTACAGAGAGGAAGGGAGAGGGATAGAAACTCAGAAACATTGATGAGAGAGAGACATCGATCAGCTGCCTCCTGCATGCCTCACAGTGGAGATGTGCTTGCAAGCAAGGTACATGCCCCCAACCGGAATCGAACCCGGGACCTTTCAGTCCGCAAGCCAATGCTCTATCCACTAAGCCAAACCGGTCTCAGCAGCAATAGCATTTCTGAACAGTTATCCTAGATAAATGGAAATTTATTTACACACATACACACATTACACATGCAAAGCCTGTGCGTGAATGTTAATAGTAGCTTTTTTTTTTTAATGGCCAATATCTTTAAATAGCTAAATTGTATTTAAGTACAAGAATGATTATAAAAAGTGTATATAACTTATCATATAACAATAGTCAATTTTAGAAATGAACTATTAATGAAAACAAGTTGGTTGGATTTCAGGGACATAATGTTAAATGAAAAAAAAAAGTCAATTTCAAAAGTTTATATCCTGTAAGATTGCATTCATATAATGTTTTAATGATAAAATTATAGAGATGGAGAAAAAAAAATAGTGATTGCCAGACTTTAAAGATTGTGGGAAGCTGGTGGTTGGTGTGACCATAAATGCATATTAAAATATATTTCTGGTGATTAAATAATTCTTTATCTTAACTACAATGGTGATTACATGAATCTACACCTGTAATAAAATGCTATTGAACCAAAGTCAATTCTTTTGGACTGCTATCAATTACTTAAGATATAACCATTTGAGGAAACTGTGAAGGGTACACAGTTTTCTACTATTTTTGCAATTTCCTGTGAATATATAATTATTTCAAAAATAATAATAAATAAAACATGTTAAAAAGGCAAGCAAAGAACTGAATAGCTGTACTGGGAACAGTGCACTGTGAGAGCTTTCTAAGATATTAAGGTAAATGGCCTTGAGAAAAAATTATATAACATTGACCAATGTTTGGCTTTGTTGTTAGTTAAGTTCATCCAATCAGAACAAGTAAGTGGATTGGGAATTAGATAAATACTGGTCAGGTAAGATACAAATCCTTAGGAACAGTTTAGTATAAAAGGATGGGTTTAAGGAAAGAACCTAAGGATCAAGGGCAGAGATGATGGTGTTTGAGCCAAAAGGACTTTTTCCTCCTGGGATAGCCCCTGAGAAGGAAAGCTGACAAGGTTTTGCAACTTGTTCCAGGCTTATTCAGCTACTACAACTCTGTTTTTAAGATACTCTGATTATAAATAAACTAGAGGCCTGGTGCACAAAATTTGTGCACTCGAAGGACCATCCTGTACCTTCTCTCAGTCCTGGAGCCCTTGGGGGTTATCCAAATGCTGTGAGGTACGAGAGGGCTCCTGCCACTGCCTCTGTGAGCCCAGCTCCTGGCTGAGTGGTTTTCCCCCTGTGAGAGCACATGGACCAGCAGGGGGCAGCTCCTGCATTGAGCATCTGCTCCCTGGTGTTCAGTGCATGTCATAGTGACCAATCATTCTGCTATTCAGTCAATTTGCATATTAGCCTTTTCTTATATAGGATAGATCTTAGGGAGTCAAGAAATAATCTCCAGATCTCAGATCTTTTAGTGAAATGCATTTTTTTTTAATGACTGCATTGTTAAAACTCACTGGAGCTTCTCTGAGGACATTGACACCTTCTGTGAGACCATCAGAGGGGACCTTAGTGGGATCATGAACCCCCACCATTCAACACTTTAGTTTCTGAGGATCTCATCTCCTTTGAGCAAAAAAGATCTGCATGAATTAAAGAAGCTTTTAATGAAAATCAAGCAAAGTATTAATTCCAAGTATTTTATTTCCTTTAACCTTGTTTGCTGTTTTGGCTGTCAGGAACAGATGGTCGAATGACTGGTACTTGCTCACAGTGTTAATAGTCATTATCACTATGTCATTTGAAGTGTTGCTTCCGTCCTGTTTATTTCTTTCCTTTTATGTTTATGAACATTTTTCTTTCATGTGTGTCACAAATCCCTAAAATTATTTTATGCCTTTTTTCACCTACTATTGAAATTCATCTTTATATGGAAAATAATGATCTTGTGATGTGTGAATTGACTAATGAAGTGTTAAACACAAAAACCGCTTTTCTTAAAATTCTGGAGGCATGAAATGTGTATTTTTCTCATCAGCAGTCATACCAGTAAGATTACTGCTTTTAAAAATTAAGATACTTAGAGCAACCTTCCATTTTATGATACTTAAAGAAACAGTCATTGACATGTGTATCCTATGACTTGTATTGCACATAAAACAAAAATGATTTATTTAATTAAATGGTACTAAATCAATGCTAATTCATAAATAAAATTGCCAACTTATAGATGCTTCTGAGTCTTCCACTATCCTGTTAAATTCACTCTTGAAAGTTCAGTATTTTTATATATTTTCCCTTCATTTCCACTCTTAGAAAATCTGACAAATAATAAGTCCCACTGCTAGAAATATTTACTGGGTTTTTTTTTTTTTGGTTGAATATTCTACAAAAATGACAGCTGTAACATGGAATGCCATTTTTAGGAAATAATGCACTCAATTTGGGAAGAAATGCTCAATGTACTGGACTGGAATGTGTGCTGTAGAGAGCATAAAGGAAAGTGGACAATGGAGAACATGCCCAATAGTCAAAAAGAATAAGAACACATTGTGAAAATCAGAACACATTTTGAAAATAAGAAATGGTTTTTCTCCTGAGCAAATCTAAAATTCATAAATGCTCTCATTTAACTTTCTTCCTGATGTCTAGCGTAGGTGTGATATGCCAAAGTAGTTTTAAATATTAATTCTTCTGCATATTCATAACATTCACTAGTATTGTTCACAGTTGATTATGCTGTTTTTAACTTTTCATAGAGGATCTTAACACAATTTCTGGGTATTCTTTTAAATATATGAGTCTTTTTTTGAAAATTATTATATGTAAATCTGCATACTAAATATGCAAACACTGACTTTCTTTTAAATAAACATAAAATAAATTAAAAATTTAAAAGTACTGTTATAAAATTTTCAATCCATAAATCTCAGTAAATGCAACAACTTGGCAAAGCATAGTTTATGTCTTCTGTGTGATTCGCATCCGTAGGAATTTAAAAGCTGGGATTGCTGTGTATGTGATACAATGAGGTACAGAATGTATTTTTAAAAATCCATACAAAATGTTAAAAATGCCAAATTTGAATTACAGTGTGAATAAAATTTTATTTACACAGGTAGCATGACTACTTAATGAAGTAAATTTAAATTTGAATAACTTATTGCTTAAAGGTTGTTTAGAGCATACTTGTAGCCATGTTTTATTGCATCAATTGATTTTTGTCTTTAAAAGAGCTTCTAACAGAAAATAAACTTTGTAATGAACTGAATTTTTAGTAGGTACATTAGAGAGGAATAATGATTGAAAATTACATGTAAAATTTTACTGTCTTCAAAATTCAGCACATTAAGACAAATTAGGGATTGTTTACTCTCTTAAATGCTATAAAATATTTACCTTGAAAAATCAAATTATATTCAGAACCATATCATATTATATCTATCAAACTTACTTTGAAATACTTTGGTAAACCAATTCAATTTAGACAACTCATATAGCTTTCTCTATTTTCCCATGCAATGGATAAATATACAGAGGCTGGCAAAATTAGGTTTATAATGTACATTAAACACAAACTTATTTTTGTATTATTACTATTAATTCTTGTATAATTTTAATAAAAATATACACCAGGCTATTTCTCTCTTGTTTTTAATCTCTCACATATATTAATACTTCTTTTAACCAAAATTATAATGGATTATTTTACAGTCTTTTAATTTTTCTTTGCCAATGAGCAAAAACTTTCATTGTAGAATTACTTGATGATTTTATCATGTGCTTCTTGTCATCCATATGTGCTATAAAGTCAACACACATTCATGCATGAGGTGAAGGTATCTTAATGTGTCCAGGGGAATATGGGAACTAATTGGGAGAAGAAATAAAGTGAATGAAAAAAATTATGAATCACAATGTGTGTCAACAAAAACAGAAAGACTGTTGCAGTGAAAATAATGGGCAATAAATTGTAAGAAATTATTTTCAAAAGAGAATAGTTATAAATTGAATTTTTTAGGATTGAAGTACTATAGAGAATTAATTTCTCTATACCATTATCAGCAACAACAAAAAATAATTTAGTGCAATCATTTCAACAAATTTCTTTATTGATTATCACTCAATTTTAAACCATCAGAAATTGCTTGGTATTAAACTTAAATAGTATTAATATAGTTTTCAAGATCATCTATTCATAAATTTTATTGGTTTGTTCTTTAACTTTCCATTAGTTTGCACATTATCTTATATAAAACAGTCAGTGTAACCTAAATCAGTTTCTAATAGGACCAAGACAATTGAATTGAATCTAATCAAAATTGTTCATTTCTAACTGCCATTTTGAACTGTCTTCACAACTATTTTCATTTTCTTAAAAATATAGTTTATTGATTTTCCACAGAGAGGAATGGAGAGGGACAGAGAGTCAGAAACATCGATGAGAGAGAGAGACATCGATCAGCCGTCTCCTGCACACCCCCTACAGGGGACGCGCCCGCAACCAAGCACATGTCCTTGACCGGAATCAAACCCAGGACCCTTCAGTCTGTAGGCAAACATTCTATCCACTGAGCCAAACTGGCTTCGGCTTCACAAATTTTTTCAACCAGAATATAACACCATAAAATATTACTTTAATGTGACAAAAATGATGATACCATTAATATAACAAATATAAATATAAGAATCTAAGAGTCAACATTTGAATATGCTCATCAGAATTAATCATCTGAATATATTTTACTATTGGGAAATTAATTAAAAATTATAATGTAACCCAACTAGTGAAATCTCTAAAACAACATTTTATACCTGTTTTGTGTGTTTTTAACATCAAACTGTTGCTTAAAAATTAGATATATTAGTCTTCAATTGTTGCTTTAACAAATCATCACAAACTTAGTAGATTAAAACCAATTTTATTAACTCACTGATTTGTAGGTCAGATAATTTAATGCAGGTCTCAGTGGCAGAGTTACCCTCTTTTTGGAGCTTCTATTGGACAGTATTTCCTTGTCTTTCCAACATTTAGAGGTTGCTCATTCTGGTATTTCTTGGCTCTTGTCCACCTTCCTCCATCATTAAACACAGCAACATTACCACCTCTACTATAGTTATCACATATATCTCCCTATCTTCACTGGGATAGGTTTTTAGAGATTCATATAATTAGATGGGCCCACCTTGATAATACAGGATAATATAACTATTTCAAAGTTCTTCACACATAAGCAAATCCCTTTTGTCATGTAAGATAACATATTCAATTCACAGATTCTGGGAGATTAGGACATGGGCATCTTTGGGTAGTCATTTTTCTTTATAATCTATCAGTTCCAATATTATTGTGCAGTAATATTTGAAGGTTATATGACAGAAAATATTACTTCTAAGACAAACAAAGGTTATTAAAAAGGACATTATTTTCCATTTCATAACAAATAAGTATTCTATATTTCACACATATTATTTTGGCCTTGAAAAAGCCCTGGACAACTAAGCCAATGTTATAGTGTTATCACATTAAAATAAGTAAATTGTTAATTAAAATTGAATTAAAATTGTATTGTTGACAATGAAAAGATCAGTGGTTGTCAGTTGTTAGTGGATAGGAAGGAATGAATAAGTGGAATAGAAAATTTTTAGTGCACTGAAACTATTCTGATATGGTGGTATGATGGTGGGTACATGACATTATATATTTGTCAGAACCCATAGCATATACAATACCAAAAGTGAACCCTAATGTAAACTATCTAGGCTCATCAATTATAACAAATGTATTCAGTGTGCGATGTTGTTAGCAGGAAGGCTGTATATGTCTGGGGACAGGGCACAAATGGGAACTCTCTATACTTTCAATTCAATTTTTCTGTGAATATAAAACTGCTTTAAAAAATAAAATTTGTTTAAAACAAAAAAACCTATTGCACATTCCCATTTTAATCATTGATTAAAGAAAAGTTAATTCACTTTTTGCCTCCCTAATAATCTCTTTTATCCTTTCTATTGTCTTTAACTTACACTCATCCTATACTCTGTAAACTCTCATTCACCAACACACCCCTTTTATGAAACTCCCCTTGTGCCATAGCATGTTATATTTTACCCTCTCCTTCAGATCTTCATAATGGACATTTACTATCTCTACTTATAAAATCAGTTTTCTCCAGATCCTCTTCTTTTTTGTCTACTTTACATCACCATGAGTTCAGACAGTTCTTTTAGGGAGATGGAGATGGAAATAGAAATGATTGAGTTGGGAGATGGATCCAAGATGGTGGCATAGGTAAACACCTACACTGCTGCGTTGCACAACAATTTCAAAACTATAACTAAAAGACAGAACGAACATCATCCAGAACCAAAGGAAAGCTGGCTGAGTGGAAAATTCTACAACTAGAAGGAAAGAGAGGGGCTCACAGAGACCGAGGAGCTGCAAGAAGCTGAGGTTCGGAGACGCGCACGTGGAGAGAGTGGGTGCCTTAGTACCTGGCTGGCTTTCTCTGGCGAGAGGGGGACAGAGACTCTTAGCTGCATTAAACCTATTATCCTACAGCACTAAACCCCTCGTCCAGCTGGGCCTCATGCCAGAAGAGTTCGGACTGTGAAGAGGGAGAAGTGCACGGAGATCTGGGGGAGTGGCGAAAGGGCCTAGGTCTGGTGGCGCACACAGCACTGCTGGCAGAGGACAGACTGCTGGTTGTGCCACTGGCTTTTGCAATTGGGCGGGGGACAGAGCCCCCCAACTGTGCCACTTCTAGCTCAACTGAAATTCTGGGGACCCAGACTCATATGGTCCTGGAGCCCAGGGGACCTGGAAAGGCAGAAGTCTAGAGACTGCGCGAGCGCATGTGCACATAGGGACCATTCCAGTGATTATGCAGTCACATGAGACCCAAGGGCTGTGGAGGGCGGGGCCGACTGGAAGGCAAGGCAGTCCCTTAAGCCCTGAGACTTCACCCATCCCAAGCTCAACAGAGAGGCTTTTGCAGTTTTGCAAGTCTTGTATCATAAGGCTAAATCCAACACAAAAGTTCTCCCGGCATAGTGAAAATGCCGAGACAAAGGAAGAGATCACAAACAAAAGAAATGGAGGAAAACAAACGACTAGATATAGAGTTCAAAACCACGCTTA
>JAAGEH010000286.1:18493435-18562319 GCA_011751065.1 Lasiurus cinereus | reverse complement strand
GGCATTTTCACTATGCCAGGAGAACTTCTGTGTTGGATTCAGCCTTATGAAATCAGACTTGAAAAACTTCAGAGGCCTTCCTGTTGATCTTGGGATGGGTGGAGTCTCAGGGCTTAAGGGACTGCCTTGCCTTCCAGTCGGCCCCACCCTCAACAGCCCCTGAGTCTCATGTGACTAGGTAATCACTGGAATGGTCTCTGTGTGTGTGCACCCGTGCTCACCCTCACAGTGCCTCTAGACCTCTGCGTTCCCAGCTCCCCTACACTCTGGGACCACACAAGTCTAGGTTCCCAGGATTTCGCCTGAATATGGGGTTTAGTGGAGTTAGAAGTGGCAATGTTTGGAGGGTCTGTCTCCTGCCCAGTCCCGAAAGCCAGCGGCATAATCCGAAGTCTGCATGCAATGCCGTGCGCACCACCAGACTTCTGATCTTTTGTGACTCCCCTAAATTTCTCCCCCTTCACAGTCCAAACTCCCCCCAAATGAGTTTCGGCTGGATCTGGGGTTTAGTGTTGTAGGATAAGGAGTTCAATGCCTTTGAGAGTCTCAGTCTCCCTCCTGCAAGAGAAATCCAGACAGCCAGGTTCGCCATCACCCGCTCTCTCCACGTGCACGTCTCCGTACCTCAACATTTTGCAGCTCTTCTGCGTCTCTGTGAGCCCCTCTCTTTCCTTCTAGTTGTAGAATTTCCATTCAGCCAGCTTTCCTGTGGTTCTGGATGATGTCCGTTCCGTCTTTTAGTTGTAGTTTTGAAATTGTTGTGAGAGGCAACAGTGTAGGTATTTACCTATGCCGCCATCTTGGATTCTCCATCGCTTTGAAAATATTAACACCACCACAGCTGGCAGGTTATATGATAAATTTTAGTTGGTAAGGGATAGAGAGCTTGGTAAGATAAGGTGAAATATTAAAGCAGTAATGAAGGAAACACATTTAGTTAAGTCATTATAAAAATGGAGAGGATAAACCCAACCAATATGGATCAGTGGTTGAGAACTGACCCATGAACCAGGGGATCAGAGTTTGATTCTTGGTCAGGGCACATGCCACAGTTGTGGGCTTGATCCTCAATGGGGTCATGCAGGAGGCAGCTAATCAATAATTCTCTCTCATTGATTTGTCAATCCCTATCTTTTCCTCTCTCTGGTCAATTAAAAAACAACAACACATTAAAACAAAAAGAAAATGGAAATAAGGGAGATGCAAGACATTTTATTGAGAAACAGAATGAGGTTTTTAAAACTGATTTAAGGCCAAGGAAATTAAAAAAAATACTTTGTTTGACTGGCAGGATGGTGATGCAGTTGTCTAAGATAAGTAGCATAGAAAGAGAGGGCACGTGGGCAGCAAGGAAGATGAGTTCAGCTTCCTCTCACTGAATAGAAAGAATCAAAGGACATTTCTTTTGGCATTTAGAGACAGTTCAGTGTCTCTTGTAAAATAGAGAATGGAATGTCATAAAGGGGACAGATCATTAGAGCATGGTGCTTTCGAAAGATAACCTGAAATATAAAGAGGCAAGAGAGTCTTCTGATTGGAAAATAGCTCATAACAGATTTATTAATAATTGTTCTTTATTATTCTTTTTAATAAACATATACACATATATGCATTTAAAAATAAATATAGGATAGTATGTATTAAACTTAGAGAGAAAATGATAAGTTTATGCTCTTGTTTCTAAAGAAAAATGAAAATTGTAGGTTTTTTTATTTAGCTTACTTTTATATTTGTATCTCTTTGTTTTCATTACATATATCAATTGTAATTACAATAACAAAATTACCCAATTTTCTTATACTCAATATGACTATAATAATTTCTATTAGTAATACCACTTTACGACAAAAAATAGAGATACTAATAATATATTTTGGTCAGTCCTTCTCAGTAGCACTTATTAAAAAATGGTTGTTCACCTAACACACACAGAATATTTCTTCTCTTTGTGATTTTTCACCAATTTTATATAATCAGGACCTCCTACTTTTGTTTGAATTTTGTTAATTTGAATAACTTATTTTCCTTCTTTATTACTTTTTGTTATTTAAAACATAATTTAAATATAGGGCTGTTACTTCTTAGGCTAATACACACCTAGCAATTCCTGTTGTATTTTACTTCAATAACCTATTTTTCATAATTACTAAGCCTCTGCCTTTATATCTCAAACTTATTATTGGGTTTTTATTTCAAAAATATAAGATCTAAGAAAAAGGAATAAAGTGTTTACATTTTTTTTAAAAATTGCATAGGACTATACTGTATTATGATACTAAAGATTGTGAAGAATTAAGACAATACAGGTTTCTTCTTAATGCTTCTGTAATCTATAGGAGGAATTATAAAAGCATTGGATAATATACCAATGTCTTATTAAATAAAACATAATATCAATGTAAAAGTGCCTATTATTTTCTATATTTTAAAAATAGAACAATTTAGGTGAAAAATTGAGACACTAAGCATTTGATATCATGCTTAACCATTAACTTTTCATTGTAATTCATTTTCCTTTTCAAAGATCAGCCTGAAAATGGAAAATGGGAAACAGAAACAATCTTCTCTTTTGGGCTCCTCTAATTATCAACCTAACACTTTCCCTGCTCCAGTGAAGTAATATAATGAGTTGTATAATTCAATAGTTGTGAACAAATGTATCTCAATGCATAGGTCTCACATTCTGAGGTGGCTTTTTCATGCCCTGGAAGTGTCCTTTTGATTAATACTTGGCTTGCATAGCATTGCCTCCATTACAAACTTCTACTTGTTTTGATCTGAAGTTACCTTTCTAACCTGAAAATAATACAAACCTCAATTCCTTACTATTAATGTTGTTTGAAGGGATTCACTGGAACTGTTTGACACACCAGGAATATTTTGATTATAAAATAAGAAAAGATGGATGTTGCTTGTTTTATAGAAATTGTGTCTTTGAGTCACCATAAGTGCTACATTCTTAACCAACCATATGAAGCTCAAAAATTATTTCTTGCTATGATACTTTTATTGATGGTGAATATATAGAGTGTGTTGAAAATAAATTCCCTTTCAACAACTGGAAACTCTGTCTCCTAAAATATCTGCCTTTTTCTTCTTAAACAAAACAAACCAAAACAAACTTCCCCTTTCTTTCTTCTACAATTTTCTTTTTCTCCTCCCTTTTCTCTTTATTTCTCACTTCTTCATCATCTCTTATCTTTTCTTGTTCTTGTTCCTATGTTCTAATTTTATCTTCAATTTTCTTTAGTAGTTCATTTTAAAATAAAATGGGGATTGGCATGACTTAAGGTTCACTATAATAAGAAATAAAAATCAATAGTAACAGAAAAGCATGGTGAGAAAGGAAAGAAAGCAATGTGAGGGCAAGCTTGTTATAAATAAGAGCGGGGACAGGCAGGAGCAAAGGTGAAATTAAAAGATGGAAGCAGTGCAAGGGCTTTGGCAAAAACTGTAAAAAAAGAGAACTGGCTTAAATTGATGAAAGTCAAGGGGTTTTGCATATACTAAACATTTGTATATTGAAGCAGAAATTACATGTGTGTTTTGTTGTTGTTGAAGAAAGGCCAGCTCTTAATTTATCCCAAGGGGGTCCTAGTGTTTCTGTTGATAGTGTATTTATTTTCAATTTACTGCACTCTCACAGTTTGTGTTTTGATACTTCTTGTGTTTGCTATAATATAGAGGAACAAAAAGAAATAATTAAAAATGGATTCATATGAATGAATAAATAAAAATTAATCTTAAAGTTCTGTTTCACCTATAAGACTCTTTCATAACTGTGAAAGGCACAAAGTAAAATAGGCTCAGTTTAAGTTGTCTGTGGGTAGTTAGGAGAAAATGAGTTTAGAGAATTTGAAATGTAGATATTAGAAATTAGTTATTCATAATGTTGACCATTTACTACAATGAATATCTCAAATGTACTATATCTATGTTGTAAATGCTTTCCGCTTTAATTTTAATTCTATAATTTCTTATTTGTCAAACTGCTTTTATGAAAGATGAATTACTTAACCTGAATAAACTATATTCACTTGTGTAGTGAAATATTTGTCATTATTTTTTTAGAATTTTTCCCTAGGAAATAAGCAATTGTTATCCAATTTTTAAAGAGTTGTTTTGTTTTAAGCTTTTCAAGAGGTTATTCAATATATAAAATATTACACCTTATTTATTGATTTCTCAAACATAGAATATATTCATTTACTCTCTAATGTGAAAATAATGTTTACACTCTTATCATCTCTACTCTCTTTAATCCAAAATATGATAATGTATATGTTTCTTAATTTTTCTATTATTTTTGTATTTTGGCTTGCCATTATTTTTTAAATCAATTTTGTAGTATCTTGTGATTTGCTATTTTTGAGGCTATAGTCTGTTAGTAGAAACACAAAATACAGTTGGAGCAAAAGTAGTTTTGTTGCTGGTGATGTGTCCTCTCCATCCTTTAATTTGGTTAAGAAAGGATGCAGAGCCAAGAACTTTAGCACAATAGGAAGTTTATTTAGCATGCAAAGTGAAAATACACTCAAAGAGAAGATTCAAATGGGCTGCTCAGAGAGCTTCCTTGGCCTTTTATAAAGAAAGTCACAGACAGAAGAAGTGAGCCAGCTGGGATATGTGGACTCTGGAAACAAGTTACAGAGGCAAAAGAAGAACTCTTGGAAACAGGTTCAGGGGGTTAGCCTAGGATGAGCTACAACTGCCAGCTGCTCCCTTGGTTATAAGTATCATAGGGACCTGTAGAATTTAGGATAAAGAAAACAAGGGTAATAAGCATATTCTGGAGAGAGTGTGTGCACCAAGTCCATTGTCTTAAGAGTTTTTATCTTTTTTCTAAAGACAGTTATTTTATAAGTGTTCTCAGGGAAGGATCTCAATAGAATATGTATTTATCAGCTTTCCAGGTGTGTCCTTTAATATGCTGACTCATCCAAATGTTCATATTGGGTCATGGTGACGCTTTTTACTAATTGGTCAGTGTTGGAGTTGGGGGCATTGGTCATTGCATCTGGTCCAGATGCCAGCCATGGTGTCATTTCATCTGGTTTTGCTGCTTTTCTGGGCCTGGAGCACAACTGAGGCCTAGATGATATCTTTTAGTTTGATTAGAACTCTGTCTCTGTGGTCAATAGACTTTAGGCTTTGTTCCTAAATGATTTGATACTTAGCAGACCTTCATTGTCCTGAGGGCTTAATGCTTAAGGCAGTGGTCCTTAATTCAAGGGAGAAGAAAGTAAGTGAATCAGAGTACTTCATGAGGCCTAGCTAAATCAGCTGTCACAGTTTCCCCATTCCACTTGCCAAGGAATTTTCCTGGATTCTTACTATCCTGCATCAGGTTTACAATTATGAATGCACAACACAGAGTTTATTCTTGTGTTATTATTTACTAGAGGTCTGGTGCACGAATCATGCATGGATGGGGTTCAGAGGGTGGATGGGGAGGCTGGGACACCCTTGGCAGCCTGGAATCAGATCCACCTGCTGACATTTGTGGCTGGTTGTTGGGAGCCATCTGGTGGCCTCTTGTATATTGTTTCTTCCTTGTGGAGGATCTAGGGAGGGGAATTGGCCACAGTGACCAAAGACAACTTCCAGGAGGCCAGTGGCGTTGTGGGGATTGTGCCTGCGGCGGTGGTCCATTGGTGCCTGGCCCATTTTCCAGAGATTGGACCTGCAGAACTAGGAAGTGATTGGCTGCTGCTGGGCTGGTGGGCCACCTGAACAGGTTGGTCAGCTGAGTGATGTTCCTGCTGTGGGAGTGCACTGACCACCAGGGGGCGGCGTCGTGGTCAGTGAGTCATAGAGACTGATTATTCCAATTGTTCAGTTGTTCAGTTGTAAGGGTCGCTTAGGCATGGGGGTGGGGCGGGAAGGAGGGGTGTCCCTCAGCCAAGCCTGTATCCTCTCTAATCTGGAACCCCTCAGGAGATGTCTGACGCTGGTTTAGGGGCATTAACTCCAGCCACTAGGAAAATCACACAGAATGTCCTTGACATGCAAACAGTGTAGTTTTATGAGTTGTTTTAATAATAATGGTCATTTCTTTAAATAATATCTGCTTATATACAAGACAGCTGGTACTATGTTAATTCGGAATGTTAATATCACAAAATCATAGAAAGTTGTAGTGGAGATAACCTTGAATTGTCTCGTTCAAACTTTTATAAATATTGGAATTCACTTTTCAAAGATTGTAAGTGCTTTTTGTCCTAAGAAGCTTAACCAACTTTTGAGCAACCCATTTTCTGTGAAAGGACTGGAGGACTCTGAGTGCCAGAACTATCTGCCACGCCCTCTGGCAGGGCTGAAAGGACAGGGGGACTCTGGTGGCAGGCAAGTGGAGTTGCTGGGCCTGCTTGCCTGCTGTCCCCTGAGAATGGGGAATTCTGGGCTGTAGGGACTGGGTGCCCACATTTTGTGGCTATGGGCATCATCATCTTTGTGACAATGTGATGATCAATTTTCATATTTCTTCTTTATTAGATAGGATTAATTATTGCATTTATTCCCATACAAACAACCATAAATCTATCTTTTCCTCACCCTATGCATTCTATTTGACAATGTTTTTTTCACCAAAGCATTACTTAAAGTTTCTAATTCGCATTAATTTGTGAAGAACATAATTTGTTATAGTCTTCTATGGACTGAATTTTGTTCATCCCAAAATACTTTTGCTGAAGCCCTAACTCCTATTCCTCAGAATGTAACTCTATTTAAAAATAGACTTTTAAGGAGGTAATTATTTTTTAAATGATGCCCTGATAACAGGCTCTAATCCAATCCCAGTAGTGTGCTTTTAAGAAGAGGAAATTTTGACACACAGAGAGACATCAAGGATGGGTGTAAAAAGAGGAAAGACCATGTGAGGATTGTAAACCAAGGATATAGACCCCACATCTTGAATATGAACATCCAAGATACAAAACTGAAAAAATAAATTCCTGTTGTGATATTTTATTATGACAGTCAAAATAATACCTGGTCTAAATTTGTGAAAATGGCTACTAAACAGAACATTTTAATAAGATTAGGGAAAATAATTGTCATGACATTCTAGTATATTATTCATTTATTTCTGGAGTATTTAGTTATTTATTTTACATTGCTTGCCAGTATTTAGTTATTTATTTTGTATTGCTTGCCAGTGAAACACCCTCAAAATTTAAATCTCTTAAGCACTCTAGAGATGTTATTTATTTTTTAATCTCCCAAACCTGTTCTCTTCACAGATCATACTTTCCTGCTCTGTGTAGGTTTCTCTCTATGTCATTGCAGAGCTCTCATCTTGAACACAGTGTTATGGTCACCCTGAAGTATATACATCATTTTCTGAAGCCCATGTCTTCCTCTTGATTTCTAAGTTTGTTTCACTGGAATACATCTTCAAAGAATTTCCAAATAAAGTGTTCAAGGCAAGTGAATTTTTATTACTTTTATTTTCAATATTATTGGCATGATACTAGATCCATTGAATTAGATCAATTCCATTCTAATTTAATACACTTTCTATGGCATGCTGCTAATGGGAGCTCATGGAATATTAGAGTCAAAAAAAGAATCTAGATTACACAGATTATCCCAAGAAGAATGATCTTGATTCTGAAAGCAGAGCTCATCAAGAGTCTCACATGTTAGACACACAATATATACATGGGTTTTAACTGAAGAATCTTCACTTGAGTATTGAAACATCTGAGAGTTGCGGGAGGAATTAGAAGAATAAGAGAAATATGAGCAAACAAGCTAATGAGTATCAACATGTTTTGTTCTTTTTTCCTCTTTTAATTTTGTTTTGGATTTTACTTATGTCAACACAAATAAAACATATTTTTTTAGCCAGAATTTCTATAGCTGCCATTAAAATATCAATAGTTTCTATGGCAAATGGAATTTGCAATGGTTAAAATTTAACGTAACCAAGAATAGAATAGAGACTGTATTCTGAAATATCTTGATCATGTTTACTTTATTGGTAAACTTAATGATTAAATAACAAATACTCAAACTAAATCCTTTCTCCCAATATAAAATTTTTGCAATAAAATCTTAGCCAGTATGGAGTTGATAGGAAATCAATTATTGATTTCTATCCATCTGTTGTCATGCCTTAAGGATTTCAATAATGTTTATCTTACCTAATAATAGACAAACACGTAAATTGACCATACCTCTGCACACAGCCAATCAGAGTGAGTATGCAAATTAGAAGGGCAAAGGTGGAGTGGCCAGGTGGGGCAGGATGCCTGCTATGAGAGGGAGGGCGGGGAGGTGAAGGAATCTACAGGAGTGGAGTGCCACAGCAAAGACAAATCTGCAGACTCTGGAGTCTGCAGGGAAGATGAAGATGGCAGACTCCGACCTAAGTCTCCAGCAAAGATAAAGAAGGCAGACTCTGACCAGAGCAAAAGCCTGGGTCTCGGGTGCCAGAGAAAAACCCATGCTAGAAGCCAGGGGAAGAAAGGCCTATTGCAAGGATCTCTTCATACAACGGGCCTCTAATATTAAATAAGTTGGGACTTGTTGTTATTGACTAAGAACATTAAAATATCTTACAATAAGGAACACTAGTGGAATGGAGGGAACAGGAATACTGTCCCAACTAGGAAACAGGTGTGTCATACAGAACAATAGAGGAAGTGAATGACCTTCACTACTGCGCATTCTATATTTTAAATTTTTAATTTTTTTATATTTTCAGCTTTTACTTAAGAAACTATTTTTTTATGTTTTCCTCACTTAATTTTACCTTTTTAATTATTACATTTTTATTTTCAATCAGTATTATTACTACAACTATTTTACCTTTTGGGGAAAATAAAAGTGTCATTTTATTTTCTCTTTATTTTACTTTGGGATTAGAGTTCTACATTCTATTTCCATCTTTTCTTTAGCATCATTTTACTCTATCTCAACTCTACCTTTATGCAATCACTCTCTTCTTAACTTTTCCCCTTTTCTTGTCCTGTTTCTCTTACCCTATTCCTACTTTAGATTTTCCATATTCTTTCTTTTTACCTACTGTTAAACTTTCACCCACTTATATATTTAATTTTCAATCCCCTGTTCCAAGTCCATTTACATCTCTCTCTTCTCTGTCTTCACTATCCCAAAAAATTTTTTCTCTATGACTTTTTGTTGTTATTTGCTTGAACATTGATTATATCCATTTTTTATCAGCAGATGACTGGATCAGAAACTATGGAACATCTTCATAATGGAATATTATGCTGACATAAAAAAGAAGGAATTCTTACCGTTTGCAGCAACCTGGATGGAACTGGAGAACATTATGCTAAATGAAATAAGCCAGTCAATGAAAGAAAAATACCACAGGATCTCATTCATTTATGGATAATAAAAAGCATTGTAAAATGATAAACAAAATGGTAGATATAGACACAGTAAAGCATCAAACAGACTGTCAAATTACATTGGGAAGTTCAGGGAGATGTGGGGTAGATAAGAGATCAACTGAAGGATTTATATGCATGCATATAAGTATAACCAATGGATACAAGACACTGGGGGTTAGGGCATGCATAAGAGTTGGGGGGCAATGCGAAGATATGTACACATGTAATACATTAATAAAAAAATTTAAAAAAAATTTTGTACACACACACAAATACACACAGAGGCAATATACACACAATCATGTGTTCTAATATAAAATCTCTTTATTTCTGTTTCCATTTAGGATGGGTGTATCTTTGGTGTGGGATATTTTAGAATGATTAAGAAATAAATGATCAAAAATGTCTTGCCTTTAACAAAACACAGAGAGAATATTAAAAGCATTAAGTGAAAAGCAGTTAATTACCTACAAGGGAGCACCCATACGATTGTCAGCTGATTTCTCAACAGAAACTATGCAGGCCAGATGGGAGTGACAAGAAATATTCAAAATGATGAATAGAAAGAACCTACAAGCAAGAATACTCTACCCAGCAAAGCTACCATTCAGAATTGAAGGGCAGATAAAGAGCTTCACAGATAAGAAAAAGCTAAAGGAGTTTATCAACACCAAACCAGTATTATGTGAAATGTTGAAAGGTATTCTTTAATAATAAGAAGAAAAAGATAAAGAAAATAACTATGAACAACAAATACAAATCTACCAACAAGTAAATCTAAAAATCAAGTAAATTAAAAATTTGATGAACAGAATACATTGGTGAATATACTAGAATCAGGGGCATAGGAGGGATGTGGACTGACAATTCTCAGGAGAAAGGGGTGTGGGGGTTTCAGGGATAGACTAGGCAAAAATCATATACCTATGGATGAGGACAATGGATGGAGGTAAGGGCAGAGGGAGGGGCGGGAGGAGGGAGGAGGGGAGCTATGGGGAGAAAAAGAGAAACAATTGTAAATATCTGAACAATAAAGATTCATAAAAAAATGTCTTGCCTTTCAGATACAGTGGTTTGTATAGTGTGAATGCTCACATACTGTATATGAATAAAAGTTTTGTTTGATGAATAAAAGTTTTGGCTGATTTTACACACAAAAAAAAATCTTACAGTAAGAAGTACCTTGAATCATTAAAAATCTTACTATTTTGGCAGATTTTCAGATTCTACTGCAGGATAGCAGTGTAGGTACATCCATTAATGACCCAGTTTAACATGGATTCTAGTCAATACTGATTAGTTCTGCTGACCTTGGGGAAAGCTTCAAAAGCTTTTCAGGGCTCACTCAGATTTTTTCACCTGAACACTTAGGAGTTTTTCACATTATGGCTAGTGCTTATAATCATTACTACTTTAAACTTTATTGGAATAGATAATTTTTAGTCTTTTTGGAAGTCTATTCCATTATGTAATGTTCTTAAAGACAGTGCCATTGTTTCTTATTGTTGACATCTGAGATAGACAAAAATAATATAGAACTTATTATGAGAATCTTCAGTCTGATAATTCAGAAAGGAGTAAATACTAACTTCTTATAGTTAATATTAAATAAGATACAAATCTTACTAAAATAGGCTCTCAGCTCATAATCTTACTCTTAAACTTAGAATATGTCACATTGCTTAATGATCAGGGTGTTTGTGCTTCCTCTTGACTGTAACAAATAATGATCCTTCATTAAAATAAAATATTCCAGTGTTGCGCAGTCTGTTTTATGAATTACACTACAAACGCTTTGTGTCAATTGTAGGCCATAGAATAAAAGGTGGCACTTCACTTTCAGGCTGAGTCATTTATTTGGAGCTCACTGATGTGATCTTAATTCAATTTGAAGCCTCTCTCCACCCACAGTTTTTGGAGAAAGGGATGCAAACGTTTTTCTTCATTGGCAGTGGTTAGAGAATGCATCAATATGACAAATATTTTTCAGGAGAAAAAAAAGGTATACCTTGTGAATAACAATCTCTCTCAAAGAAAAAAAAAGATAAAGGGATAATCATAACAATATTTATAATATTTCTTTTATCTCAAAGAGCCACTAAGCACTTTAGAAATGTTAATGATGATCTGGTTCTGTGGGATTCACATCTCCTGTCAGGGAAATGGATTCATGTTTAACAGTGCATGGGGATGGCATACCTGCAGAAGCTCTGCTGGATTTATGATCACATCTGTAAGGCGGAAAGGGGAGTACCGCTTATTCCACCCTGCCCATTCTAGAATGTGCATCCATCACAGAATCAAAGGCACAGGCTCTGAGCATATGCAAAATGTGATAGATAGCAGAACATTCACCTGCTCTCAGAAGTATTGATGAGACATCCCAGGATATGCTACCCCACATATCTGTTAATGGAGATGACATTATGTCTGTAATAAGAGCATTAACAATCACTTAAAAACATTTAATGTGTTCATGTGAAATAACATTACCTGGTTTATTCTTCCTATTTAAAAAAATATTGAATATCCAGAATTCTCTACTTACACACCTACAGAGTAGTACAAGTAAAACCATTATTTTGAATATTAATATATTTATGTTGCTAAATTTTCTTATATACATTAAATGGCTAAATTGAACAATAATGGCATGCCTATTTACAAACAGATGTTGAGATTTTAAAAATACACACTTAGGTGCATGTATGCTCATGTATATAATAAAAGCTTAAGCTACCATTATGGGGGAATGACCAGAATGACCAGTCACTATAATGCACACTGACCATTGCGGGGACAGGGCAGATGCTCAACATAGGAGCTGCTCCCTGGTGGTCAGTGTGCTCCCACAGGGAGAGCATAGCTCAGCAAGAAGCCAGGCTCACTGCTGGTGAGCACAGCAATGATGGCAGGAGCCTCTCTTGCCTCCACAGAAGTGCTCAGGAGCAGTGAGCCAAGCGATAAGGAGCGTGCTGCAAAGGAGCCTGCTGCTAAGGAGCAGCAAGCTGAGCGGTAAGGAGTGAACAGGCGGGCAGTAAGGAGCAAGGAGTCTGGACTGCAATATGGTACAGGCCAGGCTGAGGGGACCTCCTTTTCCTCCCCCCCCCCGTGCAGGGATTTTATGCACCAGTCCTCTAGTTTAATATAAACTGAGTGGCCAGATTATTATGACCACCTGATGTTTGTAGGCGAATTAGTTGTACATTGCATCCTATGGGATATGGAAACTGAAGGCCTGTCCTAACACCTTTGCTGTCTGCAGTTACCAAGATAAAATGTCTCCAATTACAGGAACACAAGGATTGGACAGTTGAGGATTGGACAAAAGTCACAGGGTCTGACAAAACACATTTATAATTGCATCATGCAGGTGGCAGAGTGAGAATTTTGCGGAAACAGCATGAAAGCATGTACCCCACATGCATGAGTACAACCCTTCAAGCTGGTGGGGGCAGTGTTATAGTTTGGAGCATGTTTTCCTGGCATGATTTGGGCCTGTTGATTTGTGTGAAACAATGTCTGAATAGCACACATACATAAGTATCTTTGTTGATCAAGTTCATCCTATCATGTTGATGACATATCCCAATTGAGATGGCTTCTTCCAACAAGACAATGTGCCATGCCATGGTGCTCATATTGTGCAGGAGTGCTTTCAAGAACATGAGGGAGACTTTGCCTTGCTTAGGTGGCCCCCACAATCACCAGATCTCAATCCAATTAAGCATTTTAGAGACTAAGTTACAAGAGCCATCAGGCAGCTGGTTCCACAACCATCAAATCTCACGGAACTAGACAGTGCTATTCATCAGGCATGGTGTCAGATTCCTTGCATCATCTTTCAACATCTCGTGGAGTCAATGCCAAGAAGAACTGCCACAGTATTGAAGGCAAAAGCTGGCCTAACGAAGTACTAATGGGGTGGTCATAATAATCTAGCCACTCAGTGTATATTAGATAATTTCAATATAATTTTATTTGTATCATGTGCTATTATTCACCTTATAACTACTAATTGTTAAAAAAATTAAAAGAAAAGCTGCCTAGCTGGAGTTGCTCAGTGGTTGAGCCTGGATCCTTGGACCAGGAGATCATGGTTTGAGTCCCAATCAGGGCACATACCTGGGTACAAGGCATGCAGGAGGCAGCCAACCAATGTTATTCTCTCATCACTGAGTTTGTATCTCTCTTTCCCTCTCCCTTCCTTTCTCTGAAAATCAAGAAAAACATTCAACAACAACAAAAAACCCTAGAAACTTGTTCAATAAAAATAAATAAATAAATAAATAAAAGAAAAGTTGATGTAGAAATATACATATTTGTGTTTTCATTCCAACATTATATGCTAATTAATAAAATTTGTGGCCAAATTTTATTAATTCATGTATTTGTTCATAAAGGAAATATTTATTCAATAATTACCAGGCCTTAAGCTAGGCTTATGGATTTAAGTATAAATTTTGTGCATTTCTTGTCTTCAGAAAGATCATACACTTTGGGAGGGAAAATTAAAAATCAGTAGACAGAACACTATAAGAACACTGAATAGGCAGCCAATTCCTGGAAAGATACAGCAGGGATGACTGTACAAAGGATATATTATTTGATAGGGTTTTAAAGATTGATCATTCCTGTCCAGATTCTCATTGTAAAATTGAAATACATTTCTAGCACTACTGTCTTAAAAATATAGTCCCAAGTTTGATTTAAATACAATATAAGTTTTGATAAAATTTAAGCAAAGCAACCTACTGATATACATCACCAATATAATTAATATTGGCTTTTTAAAACAAGTTGCTGTACTCCCAGATCTATAACATCCCCCTTATCACATTCCCTCTAGAGTACCACTTATATCACATCCATGATCCATTTTAATTTTTATATATAATCCTCTTTTGTCCCTGTCTCATGTGCTAACCTGCTAATGTAAAATCCCACTTATGGGCATCCTCATGAAGTATCTTTCATATCCTAAGATTGAACGGGCTACCATGAGACATTCTTAATTTCTCCTCTTTGTCTGCTCTCTTTTCCTCTGGGCAAGGGTATAAACCGTTTCTGTTAGGCAAGAGTGTAATTTGCCCAGATCCCCAAACTCTCTCTTCCTGAAATGGAAACAACTATCAGATCTTCCAGGTTTCTACATAAAACTTGCATCCATGTTACTGTAATACACAGGAATCCTAGCTTGTTCTGAAGCTGCTTGGTTGATTTATTGAGGTCAGAGAGAGATTAAGCTCATTATGAGTAATTTGTTTTTCTAGGGGTTTATGTCCCTTCTACAAAGTTTCTTCATCCCTCATATTAATAAATTATTGTCAGGCCACAAACTGACCAGGTATAACCAGGCAGGACTAAGACTTCCATGTGCAGCAGGAACCTAATAGCGATAGATATTATGTTTGGATTGTACCCATTTCCTCAAAAATGTTGAAATCTGAGCCTCGACTACTTCAGCATGTTATTTTACTTGAAAATAGGATGCTCACAGAGGTAATTGGTTTAAAAAGAGGTCTTTAAGATGGATTGTAATATACTGACTTCTGTCTTTACAAAAAGGGGAGATTTATACACAGAGAAAGATATCACAGAGGGAGAATGATATGAAGAGATGTAGGGAAAACATAATGTAAAGATAAAGACAGAGATTGGAGAGATTCATCCATAGCTAAAGATTGCCAGCAAACCACCAGAAATTAGGAGGGAGGCATGAACAGAGTCTTGCTCCCAGTTCTTAGAAGGAATCTATTTTGGACATGTTAATTTTGGAACTCAAGCCTCCAGAACTGAGACAATAATTATTTCTGGTTTTTAAGCCACTCATTGTATTTTGTTGCAGCAGCCTAATTAATTGCTTGCAAACTAGTACAGTAGATGACCCCCAATTCCACTTCCCCTTCTTCAACATGGTTTACTACCTCACATTACAGAAATAAATGACTGAATTCCTCCCACTAGACGTAAAGTTTAGAGGTGACAGGTACTGTTTCTTATATATTTATGTTTCTTTGCAGCTCGAGCCTATTGTTTTGCATTCTGCAGAAATGAAATTAATTTTTACTAAATATATTTAAAATGAAAAAAGGCTTTGAAGCTACTAATAAAATTATTCTTAGTTTCAAAAAGAAAGAAAAAGAGGATAAATTGAAATAAACAACCATGGAAAAACTAAATTATTTACTTTATTTTGTTTAACATATATTTACATATATACACATTTTCTCAAAACCATTAGTATTTATGATTATGAACTTTCAATGAAAGCAGATATATATTTTTAGATATACCCTAATGCCTATGTATTTATAATTTTATGAAAGGTTGTTTACTTCATGAATATTATGATTTTAATCTCACCCTATAATAATGCAACTAAAAATACAATGTTGATTATTACATTGTTTTGTATTACTATCATAATACTTTTTTGCAACAATGAATATAGCCTGATTTAGAATACCTTAATACAAGCAGAGCCACAAATTAATTAGAAGGTTAGTAGTTAAATATATCAAAACAATAATGCCATAGACTAATATGCCCTTCTATGAATTGTCTGTATTATTATTATTGAGACTTCTGTTAGCTCTCTTCTAAGCATACTCATTTGACTAGAAAATTGGCTCAATACTAATATATCACCCATTATATTTGAGGGAAACAATGTCATACTAGTACAAGGACATTGTGAATAAAAAATATGAGTATATATGATTTTTATAGGAAATCTGAAGTGATTTAGAAAAATAATTGTCCTTACATCAGAATAAACATGTTACTAATATTTATTATATAAACAACTGCTTTGACAAAATTCATATTAAAAAATCAAAACAGAAGCTATTAGAAATATATAATTATGCATTTTGAAAAATATCTTTAAAGTCAATTTAAAATCGAATCTTAAAGCTCTCAATTAATTTATCAGGCTGGTTTGACCAAATTGTAATTTCAACTACTATTTCTTTGACATTATATAGTCACAACCAAATAAGTAGAAATATCCATATATGTAAAAGCCTAAGCGACCTTTACAACCAAACAACGGGAACGACCAAAACGACTGGTTGACCAGTTGCTATGATGTACACTAATAACCAGGACATAGATGCTAAACGTACAACCAGTCTCTATGGATGGTCCCCCCAATTGACTTTGATAGGGGGCCAGCCTAACAACATCCTTCAGCCCATCCCACCAGCTTGCTAACCTCCCGTAGTCCCTACCCCCCAAGGCAGCCAACTTCCCACATCCTTTTCTCCCCTGCCTAGCTGGCCCCTCAGTGGGACCCAACTCTGGGGGGGCTGGCTGGCCAACATTCCATAGCTCCTACTCCTGGCCACAACTGGGGAGTCTGCTGGCCAACCTCCCATGGTCCTTCCCCCTGGCCAGCTAACCTTCTCTGGTCCCTTCCCTAGGCCGGCCAGCCCCTCTGAGAGGCCTTAGTTTCTTTTCTTTTGAAACTAAGAATAATTTTATTCAATAGCTTCAGTGCCCTCCTCCCAGCTGGATGGCCCCCGATAGGCTTTGATCATTGACCAGGCTGAGGACCCCACTGGTGAATGATTCATGCACTGGCCTCTAGTTAATATATATATGGTAGTGGGAAGCAGAAGTATTATGTGGAGTTAATATTTTGTTTTATTATACTGAATTCTTAGTACTAAGTATTCAATTATATTCTTTGAGTTTGAAAGTGAACAAGTTATAAATAGTTAGCTCAGTTGATTAAAAAAGATCATCCTGATAAACCAGGGTTGGGGATTTGATTCTCAATGAGAAAATATACAATAATAAACCAATGAATGCAAAAATAAGTGGAACAACATATCACTTTCTCTTTCTCTTTCTTTTTCTCTTTCTCTTTCTCTTTCTCTTTCTCCCTCCCTTTCTCTTTCTCTCTTAATTCAACACACACACACACACACACACATGCACATACACACACTCACATTCGCAATGGTTTAGCTACAGTAATGGTTTGAATTCATATTGGAATAACTTTAGAATAACTTCACAAGTCAAATAAATTATTATATATAAGTACAAGTTATGCAAGTCAAATTAATTATTAATACATATGGTTGAGTAAAATTATAAATAAAAAGCATGTTTAAACTACATTTTTACATAAAAAAATTGGAAGGCAAATAATTTGATCTATGATTTTAACGATCAAAGGAATAAATCAAAGTGATTAGGGATAACTTCTATTTACTTACAGAAATTATTTATATAATTTCCTTGAAAAAAATAAATATTTTTATTAAAAACCTACTCTATTAGTTGTTATAATATATTATTTAGAAATACAAAATAGATAAAGGCAACAAGTTCTACACAAAAGCAATTATTAAAAACATGGAAAATCAATGTGTAAATGAAAGTAGATATAGGTAATTCAAACTAGAAATGTTTTAGGAGGGTTTTCATCCAATGAGCTTTCATAGAATTTTTATATTTGTAGAAAGAACTGAATCTCATCTTATATAGTACATAAAAATAACCATATTCATTGGTCTCAAGGATCCTACAAACTAAAAAAGATAAATTATATATATAATTAAAAATGGAATTTCTATTTGACCTAGTGATCCCACTTCTAGGAATATATCCTAAGAATCCCAAAACATCAATAAAAAAATAATATACACCCCTATGTTCATAGTAGCACCATTTATAATAGCTAAGATCTGGAAACAGCCCAAGTGCCCATCAGTAGAGTAATGGTAAAAAAGCAGTGGTACAATTACACCATGGAATACTATGCAGCTGTAAAAAAGAAGATATCTTACCCTTTGAGACAGCATGGAGGGATCTGGAGAGTATTATGCTAAGTGAAATAAGCCAGTCAGCGAAAGATAACTATCACATGATCTCACTTATATGTAGAATCTAATGGACAAAATAAACTGATGATCAAAATAGATCCAGAGACATAGAAGCATGGAAAATACTGACAAATCTCAGAGGGAAAGCAGGGTTGGGGAAACAGTGGGGAGAGGTTAAATGTAGAACTTACTTGCATATATGCATAACCCATAGACATGGGCAATAGTGTATGAAGGCCTGGAAAGGTGCAGATAAGTGACAGGGTCACTAGGAAAAACAAAATGGGACATATATAATACTTGAAATAATAAAGATATTTTAAAAAGAAGATACCATAAGCATGAAATATTCCAGGTTAGGGAATGGCATGAGTAATATCATCATCCTCCTTCATTTGGGAACTACTTTAATTCAGATCTAAAATTATTTTTCAGTTGCCTTATCTTCTATCCTAATTCTTCTTTCTTTTTGGAATAATGCAGAAAAAAATTGACCTTTCTTTTTGGAACAATACACATTACAATGTTTTACTCATTTTCAATTAAAATCATTTAAATTTTAGAACCACTGAAAGATGTTTGGCAAAACATGTCAGTATAATCTGAATAGCTAAAGAAGCCAGTGAAGTTCATTGTCTCTCAGGTGGGTCACTCATTTGTGGAACATAATAAACAACATAAACCAATAAACAGATCCAGAATCAGAGAAGCATTGACCAGATGCTCAGACCTCAGAGGGAAAATAGGGGAGGATGGGGGTAAAGGGGAGAGTTCAACCAAAAGACTTGAATGCATGCATATAGCATAAGCAATGGACAGACATGAGCAAGGGGAGGCATGAGCAAGGGGAGGGATGGGGGGATAAGAACACATATATAATACCTTAATCAATAAAGAAAGGAAAAAATGCAAAAAAAAAGAACCATATAATATTCCCTTTCATTTTGGTTTACCAAAAATACTGTTTCCTCATTCATAACCAGTAATTTCTGTTAAGAGTAGATACAAACCTAACTCTGGCCAGTTTGCTAAGAGTGCACCAAAGGGTGCTGGTTCGACACAGTTAAGGGCACACACCTGGACTGTAGGTTAGATACCTGGCCTCATTTGGATATATGCAGGAGACAACTGATCCAAGTATCTCTCTCACACCGATGGTCTTCTCTCTTTCTCCCTCTGTTCCCCCTCCCTCCCTTTCTCTCTCTCTCTCTCTCTCTCTCTCTCTCTCTCTCTCTCTCTCTTTACTTTCACACACACACACATACATACATACACACACACACACACACACACACACACACATATATATATATATATATGGAAAAATATACTCAGGTGAGGTTTAACAAAAACAAAACAAAACAAAACAAAAATGAGTAGATGCAAGCCTCAACATCTTCCAAAACACACAAAATCCTTCCACATTTTTTTCCTCATTATGTTTTTTGCTCTCACCATTCTTTGTAGTTTATGTTACTTTATTATTTACTGGTATTTATTTCAGTTGTTACATGAACTATATGTTTTATTACTCTGTCTGAATTATTTGCTCCTTGGTGTTTAGATACTAAACATATGTATTCTATGTTTTACATTCCTTAAATGTACTTTGTGACTTAGAGGAGGTCCTTTCAATTCTGTGACCTAACAATATTTACAAATAATTGAAAAATTTTAGGGTGGATAAAGCTAAATTTTCGTAAAGTTCTTATGCATTCCATTCTTTAGAAATTAAGATTTAGATTATGTTTTTTTAAATATATTTTATTGATATTTTACAGAGAGGAAGGAAGAGGGATAGTTAGAAACATCAATGAGAGAGAGATATCAATCAGCTGCCTCTTGCACGCCCCCTACTGGGTATGTGCCCACAACCAAGATACATGCCTTTGACCAGAATTCAAGATACATGCCTTTGACCAGAATTGAACTTGGGACTTTCCAGTCTGCAGGCCAATTCTCTATCCACTGAATCAAACAGGTTTCGGCTAGGTTATGTTTTAACACTGGATGTAATATAGTGATAGCTATAAAAAAATCAGCTAATTAAGCTGTCTCTGAGCTGTAAATTAGCAAATTATTCCTCAGTATAATGGGAAATAGAAGATAATTGAAAAATTCAAGAAGTATCTCAAACTGTATTTTGTTTTTTTAAAACGTTTTCTTATAATATTTACTTTGTAAATCCACAAGAATTTCTCCTTAAATAAGGCATTGCTTTCCAATAGCAATCTGTGAAAATTTTCCAACATAATGAGACCTTTTTATCTAACAGCCTCATCTGACTCTGTAAGGAACAATGGTACAAGAAAATATATCTCTAGCCTACCACTAACAAGCTCTGCTGTTGGAATAGCCAAAAAAAAAAAAAAATGGAACCCCAAATAATTCATATGTCACCAGAGCAATTGTTTTCTCAAGCCAAACTTCCTTAAAAGTTTTGTTTAGAAACTACATGTTGAATACTATCTAAATGAAATGAAACACTTGTTTTCCTTATGACTGGCATGAGAAAAACAGAATCTCTGCTGGATTTATTTTCAGATATTTGAACATGAATTTTCATGTTTTAATTATTTGCTATCCAACAGGCCCTTTACTTTAGTCTGTTAACCTTAGACTGTATATGAGATTCTGCCTTAGTTATTATGAAAAGTTTCTATGTGTGAATCTATAAAAATGGGTGACACACACAAACCCATCTATCTTCATGAACTTAAACCATAATTGTAACTTCAGTTTTTTGCACTATCAATGCCAATACTAGTGTGTGTAATGTCACATCTTATATCAAATTCAGATAAAAAGTTGTGTTTTCAAAATTACATATTATATTAGTTGTAATATTTTCCTTTAGTTTATATCTGATTGAGCTTATAAACATTTTAATCTTTATGAATCAGACTGAAAAGTAATGAGATTAAGAATGAGGCCCAAGTTAGTTACCTGGGGCTTCTCTGAGGCAGGAGAAGACATATTTCATATCAAGAAACCTGTCATAATTTTTTTAAAGAAAGGAAACAAAAAAAGCAGAAGCAAAGTAGAGAGTAAAAACAAATAAGAGGGAGAAGAGAAATGTAAATAACAACAAAGAGGTGATGTCAGGTAATTTATTTCTTGCTACTAACTGTCGTTATCACTATTTCTCCTCCTTAAAACTGTTTCTTCATGACTGCTGATACCAAAACACCTCTTCAGCCACTTGTATTAATATTATCTATTAAATCTATTATTATATTTTTTCATTCATTAAAGAGTTTGAAGTCTTCCACAGTCTCTCCCCCAATTCTGTAAACCTCTTAGGTGACTTTGACATCCAACTGGGTGAAGCATCACATATGGACTTACTAGTATGTCCTGTTTTTACCAGTCTGGCATTTCTGTATGTTTATAGCTTTCTTCCTTTCATTTCTTTGACAAGAAAATGACTCTGGGACTCTATTTAATTATTTTTCTATCTTACTATCTAACTTTGTGTTTCTGCACCCTGTTAAATAGCATCCTCCATTGCACTTATCTCTTTACAGATGGGTTGGAATTTTTTGTTTGAATCCTCTAAATATGGGCATGATGATAGTTTTCTTCTTTTTAAGCTGGATTTCTAAAACACTACCAAAATTCAATTTCTTGATCTTCAAAATAAATTTTACTATAAATATATTTCAATTATGTATAATTACTATGTCTGTTTTTTTCCTGTGCCAGTATAACATTGTTATAATTATTGAGAGGAAAAATTCTTTCTCCCAAATTCTTTTCTAATTGTGTTTTTTTTTATAAATTTCATGGTTATTTTTACACATTATTAGTGCTGATTAATTTTAGAATTTTTGTAAAATAATCATAATGGAATTTCAAGTAAAATTGAACTTCATATATAGGTAATTTGGGGATAAAATGCCATTATTTTCATATTGAGACTTTCAACTGAATGTTAAATGTGTTCCTCTATTTCTTTTAATACTTTATTATGACATATATTTTATAATTTTTATATAGGTTCTGTACTTTCTTCAATTATTTATGTCTATCTTACAAAATGTTCATGATACATCTAGTAGTAACAATCATAAGATATGCAAAAAAATAATGATTTATTTAAAGTAATGCTTTTTTTTCTCTTTAATATCTTATTGACTATTTGAGGCCTGATGCATGAAATTCTGCAAGAGTAGGCATTCTTTCCCCTGGTTGCTGGCACTGGTTTCTCTCTGGCCCCTGAGACCTGGGCTTGGCTTCCCTCGGGTTACCCGCAGGCACCCAGGACCTGGCTGACTTCCCTCTGGCCCCAGCTTCTTCTGGAAGGTTGTTCAGAAGACATCAATCTAATTAGCATATTATCCTTTCATTATTATAGACTAGAGTCCCATAGTGCAAAATTGTGCGAGACCCATAGCTCTATGTTGCAGGACTCCGGATCCTCTCCTGCCATCGCCATGGGACACAGAAGACCTGTCCGTCGCGGCCACTGTGGGATCCATCAATGCAACTCCTGGTGAGTCTGGTCATTGGTCATTATGGTGTTATGGTGTTACAGCATTACGGCCACAGGCATTTTATAATATAGACTAGAGGTCCAGTGCACAAAATTTGTGCATTGGGGATGTGTCCCTCAGCCCAGCCTACACCCTCTCCAATCTGGGACACTTTGAAGGATATCCGACTGCCCGTTTAAGCCTGATGCCAGTAGGTTCAGACCTAAACGGCAGTCAAACATCCCTCTCAAAATCCAGGACTGCTGACTCCCAACTGCTCACCTGCCTGCCTTCCTGATTGCCCCTAATCACTCCTCTGCCAGCCTGATAGATGCCTAACTACACCCCGGCCAGTCTGCTTGCCCCTAACTGGTCTTCCCTGCAGGCCTGGTCCTCCCTAACTGTCCACCCCTGCAGGCTTGGACCACCAACTGCCTCCCTTGCAGGCCTGGCTTCCCCCCAACTGCCTTCCCCTGCAGGCCAGGGTCCCCCCAACTTCCCTCTCTTGCAGGCCTGGGTCCCCTCCAATTGCCCTTCCCTGCAGTCCCATAATCCCCAACTTCCCTTCTCTGCCAGCCTGGTCACCCCTAACTGCTCTCAACTTCCCTCCCTTGTGGACCTGGTCCCTCTCAACTGCCCTCCCCTATTGGCCATCTTGTGGCAGCCATCTTGTGTCCACATGGGGACAGCCATCTTTGACCACATGGAGGCAGCTATCTTGTGTGTTGGAGTGATGATCAATCTGCATATTACTCTTTTATTAGATAAGATAATGTAGAATAATGTAAATGTAATTAGTTATAGTGAATGATTTTTTTCTGATAATAACTGAAATGTTTCTAGATATTTACTATAACTTGTTTTTAATTTTTGTTTTATTCTTTTTAGTTTTATTATTATTATTATATATTCTAGCTTTGGTAGTTTTTCAGATAAATGGATTATAAATTTTATTAAATACTCTTTCAGGAACTGTTAGGATGTTTCATATTTTTCTTTGACATTTTACTGCCCATGGGTACTATTAATATATTTCTTAATATGGAATAATTTTAGAGTCTTTTAAATATATTCCCATAGCTTTGGAATATTTTTGTTAGGTTATATTTACTAATGTTGTATGCAGAATTCACATCAATACTAATAAATTATATTTTATGTTGTAGCTTGTTTTATTTTCATTATCTTAGATTTTCACTTTTTTTCTAAAGTCAGACAACTTTGAGATAACAAAAATTAGACATTTTAAAAGATTTATAATCACTTAGCCCAAGATTTTTTCTAATGTTAATTCTATAATTATTAATTTGTACATTTAGGGAATTAACTTCCAAATCTATCTTTTATTCACTTAACTCAAGCCATAAGAGACTTTTTGTTATTTTTTTGTTAAATATGTCAAATTGTTCTATTTCATACTGTCTGCAATTGCTCTCACTTCTACCTGTAAATTTACCTCTACCTGTATTTGAGTAGTTCACCTTATTCAGATCTCGGCTTTAATATAATCATTTTAGAGAGGCTTTCTTTAACCACTATCTTACCTAGAGTAGCATCTTATTTCTTTTACTTTAAATCCTTTTTTTTTCCATGCATAAATACTATAATTTTTGTTAGTTTTTTAAAATTAATTTTAGAAGCAATTCATAGTATGAATATTAAATTAGATTAGCATTACATTAGTAATATATACTATTAAAGTTTGTACATTCTTTCTCAATCATATGTGCATGTTGTTATGGTCTTTTTCTTATTATTAATCTTATATGTTACTTCTCATTTAGTAATTAATTAAACTTCAAAGAAGATTGTAATTTTTTATTCTTTTGAAATCACATAAATATTTCATTTTGTTATTTTTTGTCTTTTCTTATTTATTTTTCTCTTTTTCTATTTTTATTTTAATGATAATTTTTAAGTGCCTAAACTGACTTTTTAGTTTCTTTAAATTGATTTTTCTTTTATGAGCATTTTATGTATGTATCTTTCTATAACAACAATTCGAATTACATTTCTTATTATGTTTCGTGATGCTATTATTTTATTTTCAGAATATTTAAAACAGCATTGAATCTCCTATTTAACATAAAAGTTATTTAGAGAAGTGTATTATTTTTGTATTTCCATATTGTTTCATTTGTACTTATGTCAAAAATATGACTGATATACATCTATATAGTATTTCTTTAAGTTATGAAATTATAATTTTCAAAAACTGTAAAAAATCAAATAAATGTAAATCCTTTTCAAAGATTTTAATTAACTCATTAAGCAGTAAGAAAATTAAGAATATATTAAACTGATTTAAAGGGTGTTTAAAAGCTAAATATTTATAGGTTATTTAAAAATGTTAAGAAAAGCAAACTGGCTTAGATACTAAATTGGTTATTGACTAATGGATCCAAAGACCACAGGTGGTTATTTTCATCTCTAACAGAGAAACCTACAAATTAAATTATGCCCCTGAGTAAATGTATATAAGTTTTTTTGTAAAAACATTAAGGTCAAAAAGTAGTTTATTTAATGTATTCCTAAGTTTTGCATAATTGACCTTCTGGAGTTGGGGAGCTAATAAACAGTTCCTCATAGTCTCAGTGAGACTAAGGTGTAATTATTAGATTATAGAATGATTCTCCTCCCTCACACTTTATCAGCACATCAGAAGGAATCAGGTACAAGAGTGGATTAGAGCTGAAAGTGCTGAAAATGTAGACTCTCTCTAAAGGGGAGTTCTAGTGAAGCTCTATGTGAAAGGGGCAAGGAGAAAAAGGACACAAAATGATTTCTAGCCTCCAGCATCTACAGTTACAAAAAATATTTAACACAGCCCAACTCTTAACCAGATTAACAAAATATCTCACATTAAGTCCCTGTACCTAACACCGATACACCTTTTAACAAAAAAAAATTACAAGATAAGAGAAAACAAAGTCTGAAAAGACAAACAATCATCAGTACAAGACTCAGCTATGATACAGATGTTGGACTTATCAGACAAAAAATTTTAAATGATTATGTATAATATATTAATGGCTATTATGGTAATGTAGACAACATGCAGGAACAGATGACAGTGAAAGTAGAAATACGGAGACTCTAAGATTCAAAAGGAAATACTAGGAATCAAAAACAATGTAACAGGAATGAAGAATGCCTTTGTCGGACATAGCTGTAGTGTGGACACAGTCAAGGTTTGAATCAGTTAGCCCAGTGGTTGGCAAACTCATTAGTCAATAGAGCCAAAAATCAACAGTACAAGGATTGAAATTTATTTTGAGAGCCAAATTTTTTTAAACTTAAACTATATAGGTAAGTACATTGTTATTAACTTAATTAGGGTACTTATTCAATCACACCGTACATGCACACCCATACATTGTATTTTGTGAAAAAGCCACACACTCAAGGGGCCAAAGAGCTGCATGTGGCTTGCGAACTGTGGTTTACGGACCACTGAGTTAGCCCAAAGTTAGATCAATAGACTACTCCAAGCAGAAATAAAACATCTGGAAAAAAGTGACTAGTACTGTTTGCATCTTTGTATGTATTTATTACTTGATGTAATAAAGCTTATTTTCATTAACAACAACAAAAAAAAAGAAACTGAAATTTCATGCTGATGATTAAGTGCACACAGTTCCACATAGAATGGCTGCATACTGTCCACTTCTATGAAGACATAGTTCTGGTAACAATATCTTATCTATACATGCTGCCAACAGATTATAATAAATTTTGATCAGTGGAAAAACAAAAAACAAGTGGGGTGATGATGGAATTACCCTAGCAAGCCCCCCCCACCCCTTTCACCTGTCCAGATGCCTAGGGTCCCTTTACAGCTGGGCTGAGCCCAGTGCTACCCAGTGACCTGGACACCAGGCCTGATCTCCTCTCTGGTTTGATCCAAACATCTGAAGTTTGCATTAGTTGCCGACTTAAGAAATTGGAGCGTTCACATAAAATCAGGATTCCCCAGTTCTTTCCAAAGTGGCCGATTGGGCTACCAACCAAGGGTGGTCGGTGGTCACTTCAACCCAAGGAGAAACCCCAAGCTTGGTGGTGTGGTGAGGAGGGAGCTATCCATGCAGACAGCTCGGTTGTGTAAACTCCCCCTGACTATGGCACAGCCCACAGTGTGGCCCCTCAACTGCAACACAGCACAACCATGAAACAGTGTGGCTGTTAAACGAGGACACTCTCCAGCTTTCCGGGGTCTCCACCTGCTCTAACCCAGTGCACCCCACTCTGCAGAAAGGGAAAGTGTAGCCCTGGCTGGTGTTGCTCAATGGATAGAGCCTCCGCTTGAGGACTGAAGGGCCTGGAGTTCAATTCATGGTCAGGGCACATACTTGGATTGTGGGCTTGATCCCCAGTGTGAGGTGTGCAGGAGGCAGCCAATCAATGATTCCCTCTCATTATTGATCTTTCGATCTCCCTCCCTCTCTGAAATCAATCTATACTAATAAAAGTTTAATATACTAATTAGACCAAACAACTTCCATACAACTTTCAGACATCCTTTTAGACAAAGCCATGGTGGCAGGGCCAAGGCAAAGGCAGTTAGGGGTGATCAGGCCAGCAGTGGGGAGCAGTTACGGGGATCAGGCTGGCAGGAGAGAGCAGTTAGGGGGGTCAGGGTGGCAGGCAGGTGAGTGGTTAGGAGCCAGTGGTCCCAGATTAGGAGAGGGATGTCCGACTGCCAGTTTAGGTCAGACATCCCCCAAGGGGTCCCTGTTTGGAAAGGGTGCAGGCTGAGTTGAGGGAACCTCCCCCACAGGCACAAATTTTGTGTACCAGGCTACTAGCTTATAATAAAATTAAAGAATTAATTAAATCAATGGCAAATAAGAGGAAGCTAGATTTCTCTCTGTTAGAGTAAGGATTAACAAGGGAAGGAAACTAGAATGATCTATTTGTATTAGAGTTGAAATATCCATTTGAAATCATATTTAAATTAATATAGATAGAGGGAGATCATTTAAATATAGATGATATACATCTGTATATCAAAAAGTTAGCAAGCACACATATATATCCTCATTTTCTTAGCTGAGAGACTGTAGAAACAATGGCAGCCCTGTAGCCATGAGCACACTTAGTGCCCATGTCTTGGTTTGTAATACTGTATTCCCATAAAAAGCACAAATTCTCCTTAGAGAATTTGCTGATTCTAGGACTCTGGCTTGAGATATATAAGATAATCCTGGAATATTTTATGGTGTCAAAATGTAAAGAAATATTAAAAAACAAAGCAACAAATGACTCACAATGATAACTACTTCAAAGCAAAACAGCAGCTGACTCAGAAAGTTTCCAAGGTCAAAAATATTTGAGTAATAAAATAAAGTTGTATTGTATTATAACCTAAAGTATAAAATAAATATTCATGATTTTAATAGTACAAATATATGACTGAATTAATAAGTAAATGTTGTAGACTAGACAAGTTTTCGTGCATAAAATTTCCAAGTAACATACGTATATATTACCCCTTTTTCTCACAGAGAACTGCAAAATAATTCTCCACCCCTTAAATCTGGGATATCCATAGTGACTTATCTTTACAGTGTAGAGAATGGAAGGAGAGAAGAAAGAGTACCTTTAGAGTGAAGAAACCAAACAAATGCTCTATAAGCTTATGGTCAAGATCAATATAAATAGTGAGTCATTCTGTTGATATGATGTGATAAAAGTGTCACTTTACCTCCAGGATCTTCCTCCCTAAAACTTCTAAATGCAATTTAATCATAAACAAACAAACAAACAAACAAACCAAAAACTCAGACAATTCTAAATTGAGGTTTATTTTACAAAAACAATGAACCAGTATTCCTTAAATTTGTTAAGTTATCAAAAACACATGATGATTAAATCTAATATGCTATCTTGAAATGTATCCTAAAAAAAGGACTTTAGGGAAATTTAAATGTTTGAATAAAATATAATGTTTATTTAATAATAATGTATTAATTTCAGTTCACTCAATTTAACAAAAGTGTCATACTAATGTAAGATGTTGAAAATAGGACACAAACTTGGTATGGGGTATATGATAACACTTTATGCTATCATTACAACTTCTATAAATATAAATGTATTCCAAAGTTTAAAAGTTTATTAAATTACAAAATGTTATGAGGTACTTTGATTTAATCCTAGAAAATAATTATTCCTTAAATTGGTCTGGTTTGCTTAAAGGAAAAAATTTATGGCCAAATTTAGGTACAATAACTCACACACATAGGGATATGTTTTTGCTTTATTATTTTTATTCCAAATTGAGAATAAAAATGATGCTTTTTCTTTTGTGAAACAATTATTACTTTTATTGTTCTTTATGATCAAATATGTACCACGTGTCAGTTTTTCTATTATTTATTTCTACCTTCTTTTAATTTAATGCATGGAGTTGGAGATTAAGAATGAGATGTGTTGGGATATTATTCAATATTTCATAGGACCTGTATTAGCTACCTAGATTATCTCATAATTTACTCCTTTCCTGAAATACTGTTTTGTATTTCAGGAAAGGAGTAAATTATGAGATAATCTAGGTAATGGAAGATGAGCACAATCAGGTATTTAGCCCTTAGAAAAATGATGAGCTGTGCAGAGCATGGGAGATACACTAGTTCCTGGTCCTGAACAGAGATAGAACACTAAATGGAGGTAATAACTTCATTTATTTTGGTGTATGTTTTAAACCATGATAGTTATGGAAATAGTTTTATACATTACTTGATAAATTTTTAGTAAAAATAAAATTTATATATTAGAAAGAGGAAGTATTTTGAAGAATTTCCATTTACTAGGTGTTTTAGGACAATTTATAATATATCTAAGGAAACATATGCAAGCAAACTCAAAGGAAAAATGACAGAAGAAATCATTTAAACAAAGATCTCATTCACAGTTTCCCCCCCCCATAGGCTTAATATGTATTTTTTCCTCTGATCTCTTTTATTGGCAATTATTTTGTCTGAAACTTCCTCCATCCTTTAGTAGATGCAGTTTGGGACGATAAAAATAAGTGGATAATGTCACTCCTTCAGATGAGCATGTTTGTAACTCTGGGCCTGTCCTTACACCAGTGGACACTGGGCCGTCACCTGGCAGGTTTTACAGGGAACAAGTAGCACTAGAGTCAGAATTGGTATCCTTATTCATAGTTTTGTGTGATGCATGACAGGAAATTCCCACTAAGCAAATTAATAAGCATCATTGTTTCCTTCTGAAAGAAGTATTATCACTTCATTTCTGACTTATTATCAATGACCTTTTTTCCCCTTAAATGTCCTGTTCACAGGATGTCATTCAGTTTTTTGTTTTGTTTGTTTTGTTTTGTTTTGTTTTCGTTTTTCCTCAGGAGTTTGAAATTCAAAGGTTTGCAATACCCTCAATTATGCTCCTCTAGACCCGGTAAACAGATTAAGTGTTGTGGAAAATTTCTTTGCTCACATCATGGAATAATTGCTCAATGCAAAATATGTGAGTAAAATACATAGGTACACATTGACATTTAAAATTGGATTTGAAACAATAATCACTGACTATATTAATTTCAACATCATACTTCATGCGTATCATTTGTATTTACAACTCTTTTATAGTTCATATGTTATACTTTATATACTATAGTTCATATAATTATGACTATTATATCTTCATTTTTCATCTTTTTTAAAATTTCTCATTCGAGGACATACTTCACTGATTTGAGAGAGAGAGAGGAATAGAAAGGAAGAGAGATAAACATCAGTGTGAGAGTGAAATACCTATCAGTTGCTTCCTACACACTTTGACTGGGGATCAAACCACAGCCTGGGTTTGTACTTTGACAGGGAATCAAATTCATGACCTTTCTGTGTATGGGACAACAAAGCTCTAACTAATAATGCTCCAACCAGCTATTTTTCATCTTTATTGACAACTAAAATTGTGTAAATGTATGATGATTGGTATATGCATTTATTGTGAAGTGATTATTGCAACACATCCATTACCTCACATAGTTACATTAATTTTTTGTTGTTATTGGTGTTTCTTTTTAGAATTTTAGAACAACCCTCTTAGCAAATTCTAAATATGTAATATAGTATCGTTAACTGTAATCACCATGTTCTTTACAGTTATAATTCATGTAATAACTTAAAGTTAGTTTATTTATTCATTTATTCTGTGATTTCAGTATTTGAGCTTCTGGTACATATCACCTGAGAATCTGACATAATCCCTTCCCTAAGGAACTCATAAACTGGTAGGAGATACAGATTTGCTACAAGCTATAATAATGTCAAATACATAGTATTATATCATAAAAGAGCTGTCCCAAACTGTAGAAGGAAAATAAGGGGATAAAAGGAAGAGATTATGTTTCAATAATTTAGATTAAAATTTTAGCTATAAACATGTTATTTATGGTTATGTAAGTTTCTCTCTTTAAAGGTTCTTTAAAAAGCAAAGAGATGTGTCTCTTTCATGGAGGTATTGATTGTTAAATTTAGTCTGGTTGCTTATTTTAACTGCTAAGCTAGTATCTCATAAACAATATCAAATGATTTATAAACAATATTGAAAGTCTAATCTTTTAAGCACATAGTTTTAATTTTGAGGCATTTTTCTCATCTCTAAAGTTAAGAACCTAGAATTTATCATTTCAGTTATCTTGTTACTTTGTGCCTGGCGCAACTCAAAATTAGTAACATTTATAAGAATCTGAATGTTTTAATACTTAATATTCAAATTGGCATAGACAAATATTGAAAAATTATGTCACTATCAATAATACCTATGTTTGCTTTTTTTGTGGTGTGCATATACACTGACAAACACATTTCATTTAATCTATTTTGCTCTATCTCAAAGGTAACCTTTTGATTAAGTAATTACCATCCTCTTCTCAGTGTCTTGTATGCTGACCAACCAGATTCACATAGGAAAACCCATGTCTCTGTGTTATCTGCCAAGAAATGGGGTAGCATGTGCTGCAATGGAGTGCGAGCTTCTAGATAAATGATTTGTGGTTGGATCTGCTTCTCCTCTATGGACTCCCCCAGTGGTTTGAGTGCTCAGTTCAATTTGAGATTATAAAAGCCTCAAAGTGATCACAAGCTGAATTTCAATAAACTTAATTTAGGAGGAGTGTGCAGGTTAATTTGTTGACAGCTTTAAATTGTAAGCACTTCTTTCAATTGTAAATATATCCAAGCAGCTTAGTTTTTCTCATAAGAGATTCAGCACCTTGAAACAAAGGTTTACTATAAAACAAGCTCTCCAACAAACATCTGCTCCCTGTCTCTAATGACCTGAGACAGGTGACAGAGAGCTCTGGCTATTTAAGCTAGATCTTCAAGTTTGGCAATGGAGAAAAAATAATTCTTTACATTCATAGGAGTGAATGGACTAACATTCTCCTTTAAAAGTTAAAAACATCAGACTGGTTTCAGATGATACTTACCTAGTCTGGAGTCTATTCTATGGTCAGATATAAGTCTAAAACTATAAATATGAATAAAATATTTGATGTTCCAATTTTTATGCTATTTAAATATTTGTGTATTTAATGTTTTTGGAGATTCACTAAGCATTTAGACTTTACATAACTTTACATTATAAAAATTGTACATGCATAGGAGTGGGAAAAAGTAGATTTACAGTTGTAATACAAATAAATAATATAGAAGTAAATAATTACATAAGGATAAACTCTATTTTGGGTACTCACAGCTGTAAATCTACTTTTGCCCACCCTTATTTAGAGATCTTTCCTATAGAGGACCATGATCTATAAATATTCACTTGTCAATATTGGTAGGAATGTAAACAGTTAATGAAAAATACTATGCCAAAAAGAGTAAACAAACAAAAATAACAACAAAAAACATGAAAATGTACACAAAATCCCTACTGACCAGATACCTGCATTGAGATATCATTATACATTCACTCACAGGATAAACAAAAACTAAATGTGTGAAACAGAAACTGTGAGAAAGGATATAGAACACTGCTGATAAGGATAAAAATTGTTAAACTATTTGAGATTTTCTTGTAAAGATGAAGGTACATCTTGCCTAACAACTCCACCCCTAATCAGATACCTTAGATCAACTCTGTTAAGTAGGAATATAATTCGAGCCCCATATGTAAATTTAAATTTTCTAGTACCCACATTAAAACACAGGTAATACATCCCTGGCCCATGTGGCTTATTTGAGTGTCCTCTGTCCCACCAAAATGTTACAGGTTCCATTCCTGATTGCAGGCACCATCCCAGGTAGGAGGCGTGCAGAAGGCAGCTGATCGAGGTTTCTCTTTCTTTCTCTCCCTTCCTCTCTTTCTCTAAAAATCAATAAAAGTATTTAAAAATAGTTTATACAATTTGGATAATATATTATATGTAATGTAATATATCTAAAATATCATTTTGACATATATTTGATATAAACGTATTTAAGATAATTTTACATTCTTTTTTTTGGTACTATCTTCCAAATGAGATGTCTCTTTTATATGTAGAGCACATCCACGTTTCAAATGCTTAAGCTACTTGTAACCATTGGCCTCTGTACTGAACATGCAGTCTTAGAAAACTCTTTCATCTGTGCATCAGAAAACATGTGCAAGAATTTCATAGGGATATTGTTATTAATATTTTATATTGATCGAAGATGAGTAAGTAAAAGAAAGCCCATGACAGTGATCTCAAAAAAGATATTTAAAATAGAAAGCTACTTATATCAGTGTTGAAAGTGCTAAAAACTCCCCAAACAAACAACCAAACAAGCAAAACCAGAGATAAGCGACAGTTGTAAGCAGCTGCATCTCTCAGGCTGGTAGAATAAAAATAAAATGCTGTTCCTTATGATGGGGACCGAACTCCTTAGAGTCACTTATAAAACTTTTAATGGTCTTGCCCTATATGATTCTCCATTTTAACTCTAAAAATTCTCTACTCTCTCCATAAGTGCCAACCATATCAACCACATATAGCCCCCAGGATAGGCTCTTCTATTTCACACCTTTGTGCCATTGCACAAGCAGTGTAAGTAGCCTGAAATACTCCTATTAATACCATGACTTAACCTAGTTATGAATAACTGGAAAGCAACAAAGGAAACACCAAATATTATAGTAATGTTATTTATACAACTTGGCCAAAAAGCTGAGGTTTAACACTTCCCAGGTCTATTCCCTGCAGATTCATGGCATAAGAGGCTGAGCAGGGGAAGAATAGACATAGATCCAGTAAAGTCTAGATAAAATAGAGATAGACATTGGCTAGAGTAGATGTGCCACTGTAAACATGGGGATATTTGAGATACTTAATCTAAACAAAAGAGTTTACTCTCTTGGCCTCTTGGTGTGTTGCTCTTGACTCCTGGCCTGCAGGACTCTGATGCTCCTGTATCTGCTGACATGGTCTAAAACCATGTGGACCACACACACAATGGACTAATGGATTGTAACTAGCTTAATGTTACACTGGGCTGAATTACACCCTGGGATGGAAATTTTGGATGCTGGCTATGCTTTTAGCTCAACTGAATCATGAGGTCTACATCTTCCAGGACTGAATTAAGGGAGATGCGGCTTTGGAAACCCATTAATGTAATTCCATGCAAATAAAAATCACTCATCCTCCCATGCAGATATGAGAAAATTATTTTCCTTAAGCTATAGTAAAGAACCCCATTCCCACCAGCAACAGAGAAAGACCATCCAGCCATTTCTCCAAAGACACTACCAACATTTCTCCTGATCATCTTCTGCTTCCTCTAACCTCAGACAGATGCCAACTTCTTCACTAAGATTGTGCTAATCTTCTTCTCACCCTCTGGGAGCTATGCTGAGTTAACTATATTTGTATATGATCATAGCACTCCTAAGCAAACTCTCATTAGACACTTGTCATATATTTTTGTGATATTGGTTTTACTTTCTCCAATGTATAATAGTATGTTTCAGATTGGGTATTTCTGTAATTTCTGCAGCACCAGTTGCCAGCACGTTATAGGTATGAAAGCAACATTTAGGAGTGAACTGGACAATTGAAATGTTAAAAAACAACAGCAGCCCAGCCTGCATGGCTCAATGGTTGTATGTCGACCTATGAACCAGAAGGTTATGGTTTAATTCTGAGTTGGGGCACATTCCTGAATTGTGGGCTTGATCACCAGTGTGGGGCATGCAAGAGACAGCTAATAAATGATTCTCTTTCATCATTGATGTTTCTGTTTCTCTCTGAAATTAATAAAAATATTAAACAACAAAAACAACATATAACATAACATGTTTATGATTTCAAAAGACTTATTTCATAGTATGCTTTCTATAATGATATTAGTTTCAATGATTTGGACTATCAAGAATGCCAGTTAGATCATGATTAGTAGAGACAGACCAAAGTGTAATGAAACTATAGATGGTCAATGCAATCTGCACATTAATTTAGAAAATATTAATTATTTTATATATTTATAGTTTAACAATTCATCATAGTTCATGTATTACACAAATTACAAATTTTTATACAACAGAGAAATAATAAAGTGAAATTTAAAATGTCCTTACAGCTATGGAAACAATCCCAAAAGAAAAATATATATATTAATTGCCTTTTAATAAATAGTAAAGGCTGAATTTATTTTTGAAACTTTTTTTTCTGTTTGTTATACAGTGTACCTCGAGATATGAGTGCCCTAACATACGAGATTTTTGAGATACGAGCCGTGGAGTGAGCGATTTTTTGCTTTCAAATATGAGCAACATTTGAGATATGAGTACTCACACCGATCGGCCAGCTGCACACGACCCACCAGTTTACCATGACTCGAGCATCTCATAGTTTCCCACGCCTCAGTCAGTGTGCTTGTTTACCTCATTGTCGAAGCATCTTTTGTGCATTTGCATACTTTATCACATTTCTTTTTATAACCATGGGTCTGAAGAAAGCGAGTGGAAAGGTCAGTGCTCAGAAGAGGTTGATGTCTATTGAATTAAAGTGTGGAATCATAGAAAAATATGAGCAAGGTGTGCAAGTGGCTGACTTGGCGAGGCAGTACTGGTGTAGTACCTCAACAATAGGCACTGTGCTTAAACAGAAGGAGTCGATAAAGGGTATAATGCCAGATAAGGGCTTTACAATAATTTCTAAGCTCCTTAGCTCTCTCCATGAAAATATGGAGAATCTACTGATGGTGTGGGTGAAGGAGAAGCAGCTTAAAGGAGATACATTATTAACACAGGACATCATATGCGAGAAGGCGCGAGCGATTTATGGTGATTTGCTGGAGCAGACCCCACCCACTTCCATGGACAAAGCATCTAAAGACTCACTTAAAGCCAGTAGAGGCTGGTTTGATAACTTCAGGAAAAGGTCCGGCATTCACTGCATCGTCAGGCATGGTGAGGCAGCAAGTTTGGATGTGAAGACAGCTGAGGATTACCTCAAAACTTTTTCCGAACTGATAGAAGCCAAAGGATATATCCCCCAGCATGTCTTCAACTGTGATGAAACAGGGCTTTTCTGGAAGAAGATGCCAAATAGGACTTATATAACAGCAGAGAAGGCAATGCCAGGCCACAAACCCATGAAGGATAGGCTAACACTCGTACTGTGCACCAATGCGAGTGGCGACTGCAAGATCAAGCCTCTGCTCGTATACCATTCAGGAAAACCCCAGAGTCTTTAAGTCACATAAGATTTTAAAAGATAAACTGCAAGTTATGTGAAGGGCAAACCTGAAGGCATGGGTCACCAGGCAGTTCTTTGTGGAGTGAGTAAACCTGGTTTTTGGCCCTTCTGTTAAGAAATATCTACAGTAAAACAACCTAACCATGCAAGCCCTCCTGGTCCTCCACAATGCTCCTGCTCACCCACCGAACCTCGAAGATGAACTCCTCGAAGAGTTCAAGTTTATCAAGATTGTCTACCTACCTCCCAACACCACTCCTATCCTGCAGCCCAGGGATCAGGAGGTGATTTCTAATTTAAAAAGCTGTACATCAAACACCTGTTCCGGCACTGCTTTGAGGTGACGGAGAACACAAACCTCACCCTTTGAGAGTTCTGGAAGAACCACTTTAACATCGTGATATGCCTCAGCATTATTGATCAGGCCTGGCTGGGTGTTACAATGAGGACTTTGACCTCTGCTTGGAAGAAGCTGTGGCCTGAGGCTGTCCTCGAAAGAACCTTGGAAGGATTCGAACCCAAGGTGCCAGTGGAGGAGGAGATAGTGTCTCTGGAAAAATCCATGGGCCTGGAGGTGGATGAGAGAGACGTGAATGAGCTCATTGAGGAGCACTCTTTGGAACTCACCATGGAGGAGGTACAAGAGTTGCAGTCTCAGCAACATGCGGAGGTTCTCCAAGAAATTGGTTTCAAGGAGGAGCCATCGGTGGAGGAGATCTCTACAAGTGAGATAAAGGAGATCTTAGAAATGTGGGAGAGGGTGTCACACTTTGTGGAAAAGAAACACCCCGAAAAAGTTGCTACTGGTCGTGCATTGGAGCTGTTCAATGAAACTTGCCTCACCCATTTCAGAAACATTCTGAAAGGGAGGAAGAGGCAAACCTCGTTGGACACGTGTTTTTTTTTTAAATCGGCCAAAAATGCAAAGACCAGGAGCAATTAAGTTCAGTGAATATTAGTTAAGTTACATTCAGTTTAGGGATAAAGTGTAGCATTAAGAGTGTAACGAGTAGGTAAATACACTTTATAAAACCAGTTTATTTCTTTACATTCTCTTTTATTATGTTTTTATACAATATTTGTCATTTATAAATACATTTTTCTTATCCAAAAACACCTAACAAGAACAACTGAGGTAGCATTTTGGGGGCTGGAACAGATTAACGGCATTTCAATTAATTTCAATGGAGAAATTTGCTTTGAGATACGAGCAAGGTTAGGGAACGAATTAAACTCGTGTCTCGAGGTACCATTGTATGTGATATAAAAATAACTTCTGAGAACTATTACTCTGTTTTTCATTTTTTATTGATTTCAGAGAGGAAGGAATAGGGAGAGAGAGAAATATCAATAATGAGAGAATCTTTGATTGGATTCCCAGGCCCCCTCCTGGGAATCAAGCCCATAATCCAAACATGTGCCCTTGACTAGAACTGAAGCCAGGACCCTTCATTCCGCAGACTGATGCTCTATCCATTGAGCAAAACAGGCTAAGGTGGCTTCTATTGCTTTTTTCAAGAGAGAAAGGGAGAGGGAGAGAGTGAGAAACATTGATGAGATTGACTATCTCTTACACCCCGCCCCCCAGTAGGGATCAAGCCCACAAACCCAGGCAGGTATCCTGAGTGGGAATGGAACCATTGAACTCTCTGCATGGGATGATGCTCATCAGAGTCACAATGGCCAAGGCTAAAAATAGACGGATTAAAAAAAATGTTTCAAGTTTTCTATCTGGCTACTTATTTGCATAAAAATATTAGGTGGGTTTCAAGACTTAATTAACTTTGTTTTACATAGACTATATTCTTTAGCCAAAAAAAAAGTCTCAAACCCATAAAATGTCAAACAAAAATGGAGGCTTCTAAATAAAGTGTGACCTTAAGGATATAAAAAGTCTTACCAAAGTCAAAGATCTAGAATTAATCTCTAGATTAATGATCTGCAGTCCTTTATATCCTTCATTCTGTTTTATTGCTAATTGTTGAGTTCTTATCTTCTTCCTTAATTTATTTATAGGAAATTATGAATTCCCTATTTGGGACTTGAGAGAGTCACTCAGCACTCATTGGTGCAAGAATTCCTGAGAGATACTTCTTCTAGCACTAAGTATGACCAGTGATGGTGTTGGGGAACAGGTTAGCTAGGATACTATGAAAACCTGCTCTTCATGGTTTTTCTTGTGTAAAATATGATTTTCTGCACTTCACATTTTGTTAATTTGATTTGTGTGGCTGGAATTCCTACCTCCCAATTAATTTTGATTATTTAAAAATTCTTGTATTTTTTAATCATTAAAATAAATTTGTTTTGATTATTTATGTATCAAGTGTGATTAGTTTTCCAGGTGAATAGATTTGAGAAACTTTAACTAAATGGGTGTTCTTAAAATATTTGCAAAATATACTTACATTTTATGTTGGCATATGCAGAAATGAATAGATATAGATGGTCAAGTCTATCTCTAACTTTCCCAAAATTCTAATTTAGCTTATGACACAATTTCATGAATCATATAAAACATGGAGAGTATATGTAATTTAATATGATTTTTTGCAAGGGATAATTTTTAAATATACTTTTATTGACTTCAGAGAGGAAGGGAGAGGGAGAGAGTGAAATAGAAACATCAATGATGAGAGAGAATCTGTAATTGGCTACCTCCTACACACCCAGCACTGGGGATTGAGTTTGCGACCCCAGCATGTGCCCTGAGCAGGAATCCAACCATGACCTCCTGGTTCATAGGTTGACATTCAACCACTGAGCCACACCAGTTGGGCAGTAAGGGATAATTTTTGAGAAATAAAACATGAGAAATTAAATTTATTATATTATTATGTATTTGGGAAAAAGATCAAAATAGAATATACAAAGACTCAAAGTATTCTATATAATCAAAGCCTAATATATGAAGTGTCCCACCATTCATTTGACCATTGTACCAGTTGCTATGACACACACTGAGCACCAGGGAGCAGATGTGCCAAATAGTAGGTTAACTTGCTGCTAGGTTCTAGCCAATCAGAACTGGGCAAGATGGGCTGGATATGCCTTCCCGTGGTCCCTTTCCAGCCCCAATTGTGCACCGGGGGTCCCTTGGCCTGGCCTGCACCATCCCACAATCTGGGGGATGTCAGCTTGATCCCCACAGCCAGGCTGAGGGATCCCACCAGTGCATGAATCCATGCACTGGGCCTTTAGTATTTTACTAAAGTGGCATATATTTAAAATTATTTATACATTAACCCAACTCTAGATTTCATAAAATGCACTGGTCTATGCTTCCAGTTTGGCCAGAATATTGTTGTTAATTTTGACACAAATTAAAAACCATGAGATTATATTGCAAAAAAATAATATTTCTTAAAGATTGTAAAATTGAGATTGCCACTGTTCCCGAGGGAAAAATATGTGTGAATAAACTTGGTTAAACCAGCTATCGCTGCCAACTATTGCTGAGTAAGGTGAAATAGGCATTGGTTCATGGCCTCCAACTAAATACACGTTGGAAAGAATACAAATAAAGATGTAATGTATAGATGGAAAAAGAAAAAAAAATAGGAAGTATTAAAGAAATAATTAAAATGTAAGTTTAAGAAATATTTGCCTTATTAGTATAAAATTTTTAAGTTTACCTGAAATATATTTTGTACTTTTGATATTTAGCCCATGACTAAAATACATGTATTTTTTGTAATTTTTGCTAAAATTGTCTTTCCATTATAGATGGAAAATACCTAAGATACTTTTGAAGATTTTGTTGTTGTTTGATATGTCAGATTTCTTATTCAATTATGTTAGTAAGTCTGGGCCTGTAGCAAAAAAGAAAAAAATATATATATATTTCCCTGGGAAACAAAGCATGTTCAAAAGGCAAAAAATCTCTTTAAACTGCATGGGAATTCTCTTTATTGCAGCTACAGGGGTTTTCTTCATTCATCTCCACTTTAGAAAACTTACTGTACAATCTCCATGTATAGTTTTCAATTTATTGTTTTTGGAAGTGCCAGGTTATCTTTTACTCCCATAAGGGGAAAATAAAACAAAAAGCCCTATATTATGTTGACATGGCTACCAAAGAGTTTCCAAACAAAGCTCATATTCATATGCACCATTTTTATTTTATGAACAAAGTTGTTTCTTTTGGCTTCCAGATCACCGAGAAATTAGATCATTGGAAGTGCTACCAAAACCAGAGGGATAAAAAGTAATTCATGGCTCTACTGACTTTTATATCAAGTTGAAATTTGTGAAAATGTATAGAATGTAAAAGTCTTTGCTTCTTTGTAGGTTTCACATTGTGCTCTCACTCTTGCATAATAAGTGGAAATACTAATGGAACATTGATAGGTAATCAGCACATATGGTTACTTATCATATGTTGAGGACTGTGCATTAACCTATTCTCATAAGAACAGATGCTTAAAATAAAATTACATTTCAAATGCAGTTCCTCTGAATACATTTCTAATCATGACTTTTGTGTTGTTCAACATTTTACAAGATGTATGTGTTTTTTGACTTTTATATTCAGACGAAAGAGGAGAAAGATTATATTATTTTCTGACTGCTTCCTAATAAAAATGTAGGTTTCTTCTATTAAATTTTAGTATATTTATATAATAAAAATAAAATTCTAATGTTCAAAATTCTGAATTTAGAAAATTTAAAAACAGAAATCTCGCCATCTATAAATAAAGAAACTTATGCTCAGAATCTTGGCAAATAGAAGGTGAGCAAAAGTTGATTTACAGTTATATGAACAGAAAATAATACAATAATTAATAAATAATAATACAAGAATAAACTCTGCATTTTGCCAACTCACAACTATAAACCAACTGTGCCCCACTCTGTATAATGTAACAAAAATAAAGCTTCCAATATCTCTGTAGATTAAAAAGCAAATCATCTTAATTCATGATTACTTTTTATTAAAATTAATCTATTTTGAAATGAATTTGAAATACCATTTTTCTATATGAAAACATTTACATGATTACAATTACTTTCCTTAAGGCATAAAAATCAAGTGAATGGAGTTAAATGCAAATTGCACCTAAATGAAAAATATAACTGTGTGTTTTATGAAAACAATCTGATTCATCAGGTAACCCAAGGCAGATAGATTTACTGGCAATATAAAAAGACTTGAGGCCCAGTACATGAAATTTGTGCAGGGGAGTGTCCCTCAGCCCAGCCTGAATCCTCTCCAATCTGGGACCCCTTAAAGGATGTCCAACCATCCTCTCACATTCCAGGACTTCTGGCTCCCAACTGGTCACCTGCCTCTGCACGATTGCCCCTAACTGCTTCTGCCTACCAGCCTAATCACCTCATAACCACTCCACTGCCAGCCTGGTCTATTCCTAACTGCTACCCAGCCATCCCAGTAGCCCTTGCAGCACTCCTCTGCTAGACTGGTCACCCCTAACTGCCACCCCTGCCATTCTGATCACCCTTAAGTATCTTTCCCTGCTTACTGGTCCACCCAACTGCCCTCTCCTGCAGGCCTACTCTCCCTTCAACTGGTCCCCCCCTTCCAACAGCTCTCCTCTGATAGCCTGGTCACCCCTAACTGCTCTCCCTGCTTGTCTGATTGCCCACAATTGCTCTCCCTGCAGGCCTGATCCCCTCATCTGCTCTTTCAAGCAGGCCTGGGTCCCCCCACTCCAACAGTTCTCTCTTGCTGGCCTGGTAAACCCCAACTGTCCACAATTGCCCTTCCCTGCTAGCCATCTTGTGGAAGTCATCTTGTTTCCACATGGGAGAAGCCATCTTTTGCATATCATTCTCATATTAGATAGGATGGGGAAACCTTAACTGGTTTGGCTCAGTTGATAGAACATCAGCCTGTGGACTGAAGGATTCCACGTTTGATTCTGGTAAAGGACATGAACCTTGCTTGCAGCCACATCCCCACTAGGGGATGTTCAGGAGACAGTTGATCAATGTTTCTCTGTCATTGATGCTTCTAACTCTCCCTTCCTCTCTGTAATAAATCAATAAAACAGGGAGAGAATCCAAGATGGTGGCATAGGTAAACACCTACACTGCTGCCTCGCACAACAATTTCAAAACTACAACTAAAAGACAGAACGGACATCATCCAGAACCACAGGAAAGCTGGCTGAGTGGAAGTTCTACAACTAGAGGGAAGGAGAGGGGCTCATGGAGACCCAGAGGTGCTGCAAAAAGCTGAGGTACAGAGATGCACGTGTGGAGAGAGCGGGTGCCAGAATACCTGGCTGTTTTTCTCTGGCAGGAGGGAAACAAAGACTCTCAAAGGAATTTAAACCCCTTATCTTACAACATTAAACCCCAGATCCAGCTGATACTCATACGGGGGGAGTTTGGACTGTGAAAAGGGAGTGGTACATGGAAATTTAGGGGAGTCTCAAAAGATCAGAGGTCTGGTGGCGCGCACGGCACTGTGCAGAGGACAGATTGCTGATTGTGCCACTGGCTTTCGCAAGTGGGAGGGAGACAGACCCTCCCAACTGTGCCACTTCTGACTACACTAAGCCCCAGTTTCAGGTGAAACCCTGGGGACCTAGACTTGTGTGGTCCTGGAGTGCAGGGGAGCTGGAAAGGCAACGATCTAGAGGCACTGTGGGCGCGCGTGCACAAGGACCACTCCAGCAATTACCCAGTCACATGAGACTCAGGGGCCATGGAGGGTGGGGCCAACTAGAAGGCAAGGCAGTCCCTTAAGCCCTGAGACTCCACCCATCCCAAGCTCAACAGAGGCTTCTTCGATTTTGCAAGTCTGGTATCATACGGCTGAATCCAACACAGAAGTTCTCCTGGCATGGTGAAAATGCCAAGACAAGGAAAGAGATCAGAAACAAAAGAAATGGAGGAAAAAAATGACTGGATATAGAGTTCAAAACCACGCTTATAAGGTTTTTCAAGAATATGCTAGAAAAGTTGGATAAAGTTAGCGAGAGCCAAGAGGAGATGAAAAAAAAACAACTAGAGACACTGACTGAAATAAAAAATATTATACAGAGTCCTAACAGCAGACTAGAGGAAGGGAAGAATCAAGTCAAAAATTTAAAATAAAAAGAAGCAGAAAACATGCAACTGGAAAAGCAAGAAGAAAAAAGAATCCAAAAATGTGAAGATAATGTAAGGAGTCTCTGGGACAGCTTCAAGCGTACCAACATCAGAATTGTGGAGGTGCCAGAAGAAGACAGAGAGCAAGATACTGAAAACCTATTTAAAGAAATAATGACTGAAAACTTCCCACATCTAGTAAAAGAAATAAACTTACAAGTCCAGGAAGCACACAGAACCCCATATAAAAGGAATCCAAAGAGGATCACAAAAAGACACATGATAATTAAAATACCAAGAGCAAAAGACAAAGAGAGAATATTAAAAGCAGCAAGAGAAAAACAGTTCATTACCTACAAGGGAGCACCCATATCACTGTCAGCTGATTTCTCAACAGAAACAATGCAGGCCAGACGGGAGTGGCAAGAAATATTCAACATGATGAATAGCAAGAACCTACAACCAAGAATACTCTATCCAGCAAAGCTATAATTTAGAATTGAAGGGCAGATAAAGAGGTTCACAGATTAGAAAAAGCTAAAGGAGTTCATCAACTCCAAACCAGTATTATATGAAATGCTGAAAGGTACTCTTTTAGAAGAGGAAGAAGAAAAAGGTAAAAGCCAAAAAATTATGAACAACAAATACATATCTATCAACAAGTGAATCTAAAAATTAAGTGAATTAAAAATTTGATCAACAGAATAAACTGGTGAATATAATAGAATCAGGAGCACAGAAAAGGAGTGGATTGATAATTCTCAGGGGGAAAGGGGTGATGGGTGTGCAGGGAGAGACTGGACAAAAATCATACACCTATGGATGAGGTCAATGGAGGGAGGTAAGGGCAGAGGGAAGCGTGGGAGCTGGGTGTAAAGGTGCTATGGAGGGGAAAAAAGAGAAACAAATGTAATAATCTGAAAAATAAAGATTTAATTTTAAAAAAATGAGGAAAAAAATGAAGAAAAAATAGTAAAAAATAAGTAAAAAGATGGGGAAAACTGCAGGAATATGAAAATATCAGATAAGCTGTGCATTTATGTATTGCATCAGTAAACCTGGACTGAGTTTCTAAGCAAAATATAGCTTTGTTGTCAGTTTTGCAGGTACTAAGCTGTATAATTGGTAAAGTTATTCCAAAATTTAAAATTGAAGGAACAATTAAACAATAGAAAAGAAACATGCTGTTCAAAAGAAAAAGACTAATTTTAAAAGTGCACTTCACCATTATTATATTTAAATGAGGTTTTTGATCACTTGATCTGACGCTGCATGATGCATAGCAACTACACTTGCAAAGTATATTTGAATGAAAATTTTTATAATTTACTAAGCATTGCTGCAGGGGATTAGGGAACTTGGAAGGCCAACCCTGTACTTCTATAACAGATATCACTGCCAGATAATTAACCTTGCTGTTTGTTTAGCATCCACCAAATGCTTCATTACTGATTCAGTCAATTATCTCCTGGTAATGACCGCTACAGAAGGTAGAATTGCTTAATTAAAATTATTTAGACCAAGAAGGAACTTTGATTGGACGATGCATATTAGAAAGGTTGATTAATCTCCATGAGATACACTCAACACATTTAAAGCTTTGCTTTATTATATAAAAATGCCAAATTCATTCTTGTTACAATAAAAAATATTTTTTCCTTAGCCACTTAAAAAACAATACAGTAAAAAAAAAAGTGGCTGAAAAGTAGCCTTTTTAGTCTTAATTTTGCTACAGCAAACTTTGAAGGATAGAAGTAAAATTATATCTATTTCATAAGAATCAATTGATATAAATTAGCATTCCTTATTCTTTGAAGGAATTATATATATTCAGGCAAATAAACTTTTCACTGTGTGTACACACCAGTTGAAAGATGGAAATATATTTTATCTTCATCTTTTGTTATAAATATCCACAGGTGAATTTCCTGGTTCTTTCATCATATTAACATGGTGACCTGTTTTGAAAAATAGCCTGTTAATACTCTTTATGTGTGAGTCAGAAAGGATTGGGTTTAGAACAAATCTATTTCAGCACCAGTAGCAGTTCTACAGTTTCTAGTCACTTTCCTTTGAGTAAAGACTTTTTTTCTAAGTAAAAATAGAGATTATTTCTCATCTCTGACTAGATTACAGAACAGTATTTTGTTTCCTTAGCTTTCAAAATACAAATTCTTAAGAGCATTTATTAAGGTACAATCAAGTAGGATTTGATTGTTTCTTTTTTGTTGTTTTCATTTTTTGGTGGGGAGAGGAGTTTTTATTTGTTATTAGTAACTGCATTAGCTTTCCAATAAATACAATTTTTTAATGAACCAAAAATTTATCTTAATTACATATATTTTGCCACAAATATATTAATTTCTGATAAGGTTACTTTGAACATAAATATAATTTAGGAAATTACTGCTCCAAGGCAATTAAAGGGCATCTCAGAAGTTTTTAGATGTTATATAGATTCTTTCAATAACACTGCCCTCCTTGTAAGGATCAAGGTTTCAATGGGCATTTCAGTTACTGTAGAAACTTTGACAATATTGATACCACAATACAGTTCTACTACTTAAGAATGAAATAAAAACAGTGTGATTACCCTTCAACATGGAACCTATATTGTGACTATCAGATTCTAGGTATATGATTCTTTCTTGGAAAAGGAACTACTGAGATTCAAAAAAATATAGTAGGGGAAAATACCATAGAGCTATTTTACTTAAAAAAGCAAACATAGACAAACTTTTTTTTTTTCACAACTAAGAAAGTAATAACATTCTTACATGCTAAAATAACAACAATAAAAAACAGAACAAAACAACAACCTGAAAACTTAACATTCTGGAAGAGTGCATTTCCTAACATCTTGCAGAATCATTTATCAGCCTTTTGAAAAACTGAATATGATGATCATGTTCCCAACATTGCAACTTAGAAATAAGTAGATGACTAAAATATCTCTATTATCAGTTTTTAATGTATCCATAGAAATAAGTAAACCAACAAAATTGCTTCAATATAACTCTTATAACCTATAATAATAAAAGCATAATATGCTAATTAGACCAGATGTCTTTCTGGATGACCTTCCAGATGAAGCTGGGGATGTGAGGTCCAAGGCAGAGGCAGCTGCTGCAACAGCAAGAGCCAAGCCCCTTGCACGAATTTTGTGCATCGGGTCTCTAGTTTAATATAATAATAGCATGAGAATAATGAGATTCTAAAAATAAGTTGTACTTACTGATAATACATTACACATAAAAATTTGAAGAAGCAAGCTTAATATTGGTAAGAAAGCTTTCTGCTCTACAGGATTGTAATAGAACAAAATAAAATTGTAAGGTGAATTCAAGCACAGAGAACACAGAAAACAGAAAATTAAAAGAAACTGCAGAGGAGTCTGGTCAGTATGGCTCATTGGGTTGAGCATTGTCCTTTGCATCAGGAGGTCACTGGTTCGATTCCAGTTCCAGGCCTAAGTCCAGGTTATAGTCTCAATGCTCAATAGTGAGCCTTTAGGAGGCAGCCAATGTTTTTCTCTCATCAATGTTTCTATCTTTCCCTCTTCTTTCCTCTCTCTGAAATCAATAAAATCTATTTTAAAAAAAAGGAAATTTCATAGGAGATAGAGTAAATATAAGAGTAGAAATCCTATAATAGAACACAAAAATGTTGTAACAGAAAATTACAAATGTTATTTACACTAAAAAGAGAAACTTTTAGCACATTTGGTTAATCAAATCCGAGAGCACAGATAAGAAATACAAGAATAAGTGGTAATTGAATATATATTTCACATAAGAAAAAAAATTACATAAAAAGAATAAACAAGCCAATATTTAAAAGTATATTAAATGGGCAATTTCAAAGAGAATTATACTTAAAAAATGGCTGTAGATGTGCCTCTACCTCTCTCTCCAATAAAGCAAAATATATACGTGGGTAAGGATTTAAAAAAATATTTTACAAAATACATTTTTTAAATGCTGAGATGAAAAACTGTGGTTGCCAATAAACATAAATGGAAAAAATGTTTAAAATAATTAATAAAATGTTAAGATTTTATTTTAAGATATGCAAACATTTCCAGATAAATAAAAATCTATGTACTATATTTATGAAGATTAAATATTATAGCCAAAACCAGTTTTGCTCAGTGGATAGTTTGATTCCGGTCAAGGGCATATATCTGGGTTGAGGGAACATCCCCTGTAGGGGACGTGCAGGAGGCGGCTGATTGATTGATGTCTCTCTTTCATCGATGTTTCTAACTCTCTATCGCTTTCCCTTCCTCTCTGTAAAACGTCAATAAAATATATTTTTTTAAAAAGATTAAATATTATAAAGACACTTATTCACCTCAAATTAATCTTTGAATTTGGCTACATCCAATAAAAATTCTTCAAAGAAATTGACAAGGTGATAATAAAAGTTTTCTGGAACAGAAGGAAAAAAAAGTTAGTTAAGAAGTCTTATTATAGCAATAAAAATTCATATGAATGATATATTATTTATTAAATTACTATTAGATGTTTTTATTCATATATTAAAGAGTGATATTGAATCTTTCTTTTGCACCATACACCAAATTGGTTTTAGGTGAATATATATGGCAAAACTTTAAAATGTTTGAAGAAAATAAAGTAGTTGGTGGCACAGAAATTTACTAGGCACAAAATAAGATTTAAAGATACAATTATAGTTGGTCCTTGAAGAACATGAGTTTGAACTGCATGAGTCCATTTATATGTGGAGTTGTTTCAACAAATATATAGTTAGTCCTCCTTATCCCTCTAGATTCAACTACTACAGATCAAAAACAATATATTTGATCCATGGTTAGAAATCCATGGATACAGAGGTTCAAATGTGTGCATTATTTTGCATCATTTTATATAGGGAACTTGAGCATTCATAAATTTTGTTATCCAGCTAGGGACCCTAGAACCAATCTCTCATGGATGATACTAAGGGATGACAAATCTTGGAGAAATCACTAATAATAAGTGGTTTTCAACTGAGTGGGTGTTGGCACCCCTAAGTCCTGCATTGTTCCAAGATTCAGCTATAATGTAAGATAAAAATATTTTGTACAATAAAATATACATCATAAAATGTGATAAAATAAGATATACATTGGAGGTAGAATTTAGAGCTTTATAGTACATGACAAAATTATTAGCATCTACAATATATAAAGATCATCTAGAAACTCAAATATTAAAATATTAAAAGTCCAATGAAAATAAAATAAAACAAAAATATGGTTAAAGGTCACAAACCAAAGAGAAATCAACATCTGAAAAATATTTGCTATTCCAGAGCAATAAAAATTAAAGCATCAATGTAATACCAAAAATTAAAGCATCAACGTAATACCAAGTTCTACTGACAAAACATTGAAGTATGTTAACCAAGCAACTTAATATTAAGTATGTAATTTATGGGGAGGGAACTTTCACAGATTTACCTCATAATGTTGTGTAATCACTTTGAGAACTAGAATTCTCAATATTATTTAAAAATAAATGATCTATCAACATGGATTAATCTTATAAACACAATATTTAATAGAAGCTACAAAGCAATACATTTTGCATAATCATAGTTAAATGAATTACTAGCCCTGTCCTGGTGACTCAGTTGGTTGGAGCAATGCCCCACACAATGAAAGGTTATATATTCCCTCCCTATTCAGGGCATGTGCAAGAGTCAATAAATTGGTGTTGTTTTTTCTCACATGGATGTTTCTTTCTCTCTCTTTCTCTCTTCCTTCCTCTCTCTCTCTAAATCAATAAACATATTGCCGCAACCGGTTTGGCTCAGTGGATAGAGCATCGGCCTGCGGACTGAAAGGTCCCGGGTTTGATTCCCGTCAAGGACATGTACCTTGGTTGCAGGCACATCTCCAGTAGTGGGTGTGCAGGAGGTGGCTGATTGATGTCTCTCTCTCATTGATGTTTTTAACTCTCTATCCCTCTCCCTTCCTCTCTGTAAAAAAATCAATAAAATATATTAAAAAAATAAAATCAATAAACATATCCTTAGATGAGGATAAAAGTAAAAAATAAATACAATTAAATAAAAAATATCTTATAATGTTATTATGTAGTTAGCAAACTGGTATATGTATTTCTTTCCACAAATGTTATATAAATGCAGATGTGATAACTATATAAGTATTTATATGTCTATTTGATGATGACTGAGGTTATAATTTTTCTATTTATGTGAGAAATTTTACTGACATTCATATGCTTCAAGGACATGATTTGTAGTGTCTGTGTGATATTTCATTTTACACTTGAAATGAAAATTCTAAGGTCTATATTATTAGACCTTTAAATTCTTCTAACTTATGAATAGTTGAAACAATATTATAATAACTATATAATCTTTAAAATAACATTAAAATGTCTTTATTAAAAAATAAAATTAAGGAACAATAATACTCACTACTGGTGAGGCTAAAAGCAAATTACATTCTTTTTTTTTAATTTTTATTAATTTTTTATACATATCTCCTCATTGCCCCCCCTCCCTCCCAGGCGTACACCGACTCCCCAGTGTCTGTGATCATTGTTTATGTTTATACGCATGCATACAAGTCCTTTGATTGATCACGTCTTTACCTTACCTAACTTTAATCTTTCTGCTATAATTTCACAGTCTGTTTGATGCTTTATGATTTTTGTCCTCCTGAGAATTATCAGTCTACTCCCTTTCTGTGCTCCTGATTCTATTATATTCACCAGTTTATTCTGTTGATCAGATTTTTAATTCATTTAATTTTTAGATTCACTTGTTGACAGATGTGTATTTGTTGTTCATAATTTTTTGTCTTTTACCTTTTTCTTCTTCCTCTTCTAAAAGGGTACCTTTCAGCATTTCATATAATACTGGTTTGGAGTTGATGAACTCCTTTAGCTTTTTCTAATCTGTGAAGCTCTTTCTCTGACCTTCAATTCTGAATGATAGCTTTGCTGGATAGAGTATTCTTGGTTGTAGGTTCTTGCTATTTATCATGTTGAATATTTCTTGCCACTCCCGTCTGGCCTGCATTGTTTCTGTTGAGAAATCAGCTGACAGTGATATGGGTGCTCCCTTGTAGGTAATGAACTGTTTTTCTCTTGCTGCTTTTAATATTCTCTCTTTGTCTTTTGCTCTTGGTATTTTAATTATGATGTGTCTTGGTGTGGTCCTCTTTGGATTCCTTTTATATGGGGTTCTGTGTGCTTCCTGGACTTGTAAGTCTATTTCTTTTACCAGATGTGGGAAGTTTTCAGTCATTATTTCTTTAAACAGGTTTTCAGTATCTTGCTCTCTCTCTTCTTCTGGCACCCCCACAATTCTGATGTTGGTACGCTTGAAGCTGTCCCAGAGGCTCCTTACATTATCTTCACATTTTTGGATTCTTTTCTCTTCTTGCTTTTCCAGTTGAATGTTTTCTGCTTCTTTATATTTCAAATTTTTTACTTGATCCTTGCCTTTCTCTAGTCTGCTGTTAGTACTCTGCATAATAGTTTTCATTTCAGTCAGTGTCTTTATCATCTTCTCTTGGGTCTCACTAAATTTATCCATCTTTTCTAGCATATTCTTGCAAAACCTTATAAGCGTGGTTTTGAACTCTATATCCAGTCGTTTTTTTTCCTCCATTTCTTTTGCTTGTAATCCCTTCCCTTGTCTCGGCATTTTCATTGTGCCGGGGAAACTTCTGTGCTGGATTCAGCCGAAGAAGCCTCTGCTGAGCTTGGGAGGGGTGGAGTCTCAGGGATTAAGGGACCACCTTGCCTTCCAGTCGGCCCCGCCCTCCACGGCCCCTGAGTCTCACGTGACTGGGTAATGGCTGGAGCGGTCCTTGTGTGCGCGCACCCGCAGCGCCTCTGACCGCTGCCTTTCCGGCTCCCCTGCGAACCAGGACCACACGAGTCTAGGTCCCCAGGGTTTCCCCCAAAACAGGGGCCCAGTGGACTCAGAAGTGGCACAGTTGGGAGGGTCTGTCTCCCGCCCACTCGCGAAAGCCAGCGGCACAATCAGCAATCCGTCCTCCGCGTGGTGCCGTGCGCGACCAGACCTCCGATCCTTTGCAACTCCCCTAAATTTCTGTGCACCTCTCCCTTTTCACAGTCCAAACTCCCCCCGTATGAGTCTCGGCTGGATCTGGGGTTTAGTGTCGTAAGATAAGGGGTTCAATGCTGTTGGGAGTCTCCGTTTCCCTCCCGCCAGAGAAAGCCAGCCAGGTACTCCGGCACCCGCTCTCTCAGCATGCGTCTCCGTACCTCAGCTTTTTACAGCTCCTCTGGGTCTCCGTGAGCCCCTCTCTTTTCCTCTAGTTGTAGAACTTCCACTCAGCCAGCTTTCCTGTGTTTCTGGATGATGTCTGTTCTGTCTTTTAGTTGTAGTTTTGAAATTGTTGTGCGAGGCAGCAGTATAGGTGTTTACCTAGGCCGCCATCTTGGATTCTCCGCAAATTACATTCTTATATGCATTGAGGGACTAATAAGTTTGTGTTGTTTTGGATGTAAAGTTTGTAATATATTTAAAGAACCTAAAAATCTAACACTTTGGCGTGGCAAGTTATTTCTAACAATGTATCTTAGGAAAATTATGATATAAGGATTCAAATTACAATGATCAAGTTTTGCAGTACATCTATATATATAAAAGTCTAAGTGATCATTGCAATCAAATGGTTGACTGAACAGGCTGTATGAGGCAAACAGGCCAGCAGGGGAGTTAGTGAGGGGCAACCATACAACAGAGCCGCAGGCTGCCTGGGGCTATCAGGCCAGCAGCAGGGGGAAGTTGGGGGTGACCAGGCCAGAAGAGGAGGGCAGTGAGAGGTGACCAGGCTGGCAGGGGAAACAGTTAGGGGAATCAGGCTGGCATGGGGGCAGTAAGAGGTGACCATACTGGTGGGGGGGGGCAGCCAGGCCAGCAAAGGGAGGGGGGAGTTGGGGGCAACCACGCTAGTGGAGGATGCAGTAGGGGGTGACTAGGCCAGCAGGGAAGCAGTTGGGAGTGACCAGGCCAACAGGGGGGCCAGTTAGGAGCCACCAAGCAGGCAGGCAGGTGAGCAATTAGAAGCCAGTAGTCACAGATTGTGATAAGAATGTCTGACTGCTGGTTTAGGACCAGTCCTAAACCAACATTTGGATATCCCCCAAGGGGTTTCAGATTAGAGAGGGTGCAGGCTAAGCTGAAGGGACCTCACCATTGCAAAAATTCATGCACCAGGCCTCTAGTTAAAGAATGAAAGTCCAAAAACTTCATTCAAAAAGCATTTTATATGTGTATAGTACATAGAAATATAGGTTGTGGGAGAATTTAATATAAAAAATATAAAGTTTGATTTTTTTATTATGCCCCACCTAATGTCTACAAAATAATAAATAACTTACCCTCAATTATCTGTATTAAGTGACAAATGAAATCTTTTAAAGTTATAAATAGAGATATGTTTGTTGCAATTTTCTCATGATCCACATTACACATAGGTAATTTCATTAAAAGTAAAGATGTCATTTTAAATAAACTTTAAATAAAATTTAAATAAAATTTTCATTTATCATACAAAGACTGATTTGCAACTGAGTGTCTTTTGTTTTTTAGTGCTCCCAAATATAATAAACTTAAAATAGAAACTAAGTGTGAGAAAGTACAGTGGATCCAAGTACATGTTAAATATACAATTTCTCTATAAAAAATAATGAATATAGTGCAAGGCACTTTAAATCTTATTTCTTCTAGAGATAGAATGTAATCAAAATGTAATGAACATTGAAATTAATCAATTAAAAATAAATGTACATAGGAGAGAAAAGTATATTTTATTCAGGATATAATTATGTTTTCAACATTGTAAATTAATTCCCCTAATGAATACCTTTCAGTGTACCCAATTTATTATCCATTCTTATCTTTTTATTCAAAGTTCAGTGTTTCTAAGTAGACAAAGCCATCACATTATTAAAAAGTAAAGCAAAAGGTGTTCATTAACTTGCCCTCTGACACTGTATCATGTCAATTTTCTTGCTAATTTTAAATGTTGAAATACAGCTAAAGTGCAGAAAAAGTTTTTTTTGTAATGGCTACACAGAAACACATGGAGCCACCTGTATTGTTAGATGGATAATTGGTAAGAACATTGATATCAACTCACTGAAAAAAGAATAAGGATGAAAAATAAGGTAAATACTTATTAAGTCATTAAATAAAAATTTCATTTTTCTTATAGAAAACAATTTAGTAAAGCAGTGAATTGGTTAGATCTGAAGTCACATTCTGCATCCTAGTTTTGATGAGTACATTTAGCTCAGAGAGTGATCATGTCCAAATAACTTCCTTCTTTTTGTTCAGTTTCCTTATCAAAAAAAAAGAAAGAAAAAAATATTATAGAGTTATTAAGATAAATAAATTAGAACATTTTTAAAACATTTAGCTCATTGTCTACCACACAGTAAGCATCATAAACATTAATTATTTTTATTATTTAACTTAGTTACTAAATAGGTTTTTATGCTATGTCTCTTTTCAGCTGGCATTTTAACCTGTGACTAGATGTCAAGTAAACAATCAATCATCTTGTGTGTAACTATAAAAAAATAGTTAATATTGCTTTAGATAATATCACCAACCCGGTGATTCTAAAACAATGGAGGAGATGTGCAAGGAATTCAGATTCTGGAAAATATGATAGAATGAATGCTAGATAGGAAAATACACTAATACAGTAAGTAAGTTTGACATGAGTCGTTATAAACAAGGAAAGACAATGGAATGTTAGTCAGGGGGCATAAATTAACCTCACTTGAGGATTACACATTGAGTTCTAATTTTGTGAGGCATATGACAAAGTCTTAGGAGGACTGGCAAACTTAAGGATTGGAAATTATATTATGTTTTAATTAGAGGAAGAAAGAACCCTCTATGACTGTCTCCAGTTATTTTCTTTTGGAAGGAGCATTGGAAAAAATACTAAAGTATCTGACTTCTAATTTAAAATCTGTTAAGAACTGAATGACCTTCAAAAATTACTCTATGGACCTCCTCTAATAAAAAAAATTTGGGTACAGAAAGCCATATGTATGTTTTAGCAAATTTGTGAATGTTCTTATAATCTTAGAGGGTAATTCTAAAACCATGAGCTGAATAAAACCTAAATATTTGTGTGAGATGGGATTTCTCATGACACATTAACAAAATAGAGTAATACAATAGATAATATATAGTAGAATCAAATAAGAGAATTGGGATTTTGTTATATATGTGATTTTGTAAAAGATTTATTTTTAAATAAAAGAAAATAATTATTTAAACATTTTATTATTTTAAAATGTTGATCTTATAAAAATAGATACAATATATATAAACAAAATCATATTTTAAATATGTAAAGAAATTTTGAGTTATATTTGTCCTTTCACTGAAATCCACTTTATTACATTTCTATTAATTATTTTCCTCATAGTCTTTCCCAGTGATAAATTATACTCTCAGTTCAGATTGTTTTGCAATAAAGTCAACATGATATTTTCAAATGCGCTATTATTTTCAAAAGAAGGTAAAATCATTGAGTAATTTTCGTAACTACCAACTACAATTGAATTACATGTTGACACTTATTTACCCAAAGGAAGTTGTCGTTTCCTTTACAAATACAGAAAATGAAAATTATCGTGAAAAAATACAGATAATTTATTCATAAGACTGTTATATGAGGGTTAGTATCTTACTTTTGAATTTATGAATTCTAAGGACATTTCTATAGTGACTTTCTCAGGTCCTAGCACCGATATCTATATACTAGAAAGCTGGTGCATGAAATTTGCTCCTTACTTGCTCCTTAGTGCTGCCACAGAGGTGGGAGAGGCTCCTGCCACCGCTGCTCTGCTCACCAGCCTTTTTTTTAAAAAATATATTTTATTAATTTTTTACAGAGAGGAAGGGAGAGGGATAGAGAATTAGAAACATCGATGAGAGAGAAATATTGAACAGCTGCCTCCTGCACACCCCCTACTGGGGATGTGCCCACAACCCAGGTACATGCCCTTGACTGGAATCAAACTGGGGTCCCTTCAGTCTGCAGGCAGACGTTCTATCCACTGAGCCAAACCGGTTTCAGCTTCTCGCTGCCTTGAGTCCAGCTTCTGGTTGAGTGGTGCTCCCCCTGTGGAAGCTCACTGACCACCAGGTGGCAGCTCTTGCATTGAACACCTGCCCCCTGGTGCTTAGTGTGCATTATAGTAACTGGTAGTTCTGATCGTTCCACTGTAATGGCCACTTAGGCTTTTATTATCTACTAGAGGCCCGGTGCACAAAATTTGTGTATGGGGGTTGTGTCCTTCAGCCCAGTCTGCACACTCTCCAATCTGGGACCTCTCAAGGAATGTCCAACTGCCTGTTTAGGTCAGATTCAGGTAGGATTAAGCCTAAAGGGGCACTTGGACATCCCTCTCACAATCCAGGACTGCTAGCTCCCAACTGCTTGTCTGTCAGCCTTTCTGATTATCCTTAATGTTTCTGCCTCCCAGCCTGATCACCTCCTAACCACTCCCCTGCCAGCCTGGTTGATGTCAAACTGCTCCCCTGCCAGCCTGTTTGCCCCTAACTGCCCTCCCCTGCAGGCCTGGGTCCCCTACAACTGCCCTCCCCTGCTGGCCTGATTGCCCACAACTGCCCTCCCTTGCAAGCCTGGTCCCTCCCAACTGGGCCTCCCCTGCTGGCCATCTTGTGGTGGCCATATTGTGTCCATATGGGGGCAGCCATCTTTGACCACATGAGGGCAACCATATTGTGTCTTGGAGTGATGGTCAATTTGCATATTACTCTTTTATTAGATAGGATACTTATAAAAATTAATATGTTAATTAGACTGGGAGATCTTCCAGATGTCCTTCTAGAAAAAGCCATGGCGGTGGGTTGAAGGCAGAGGTGGTTAGGGCCAATCAGGCCAGGAGGGAAGGGCAGTTAGGGTAATCAGGCCACCGGGGGGGCATTGCGGGCAAGCAGACCAGCAGTGGTGGACAGTTGGGAGTGAGCAGGCTGGCAGGGGGAGCAGTTAGAGGCAATCAGGTTGGCAAGGCGGGGAAATAAGAGGGAAGAAGGCCGACAGAGTGGTTAGGGGTGATCAGGCAGGAAGACAGGTGAGCAGTTAGGAGCCAGCAGTCTCAGATTGCAAGAGGAATGTCTGACTGCCAGTTTAGGCCCAATTCCCAGGATCATGCCTAAACTGGCAGTCATACATCCCCTGAGGGATCCCAGATTGTAGAGGGTGCAGGCCGGGCTGAGGACCCCCTCCCCCCATGCATGAATTTCATGCACAGAGCCACTAGTCTATATATATAAAAGACTAAGCAACCATCACAGCCAAAACAACTGAACAGGCTGCATGGGGTGACTAGGCTGGCAGGGGGTTAATGAAGGGCCACCAAATGACTGAGCACCAGACTGTATGTGGCAACAAGGCTGCTGGCAGGAGGGCAGTGAGGGGCAACTAAACAACTAAGCAGCAGGTTGTGTGGGGCTACTAGGCAGTGGGGGGCATTGAGGGGTAATCAGGTTGGTGGGAGTGCAGTTGGGGACAACCACACTGGCAGGGGATGCAACAAAGGGTGACCAGGCTGGTGGTGGAGGCACTAAGGGACAGCCAGGCTGATGGAAGAGGTAGTGGTGGTGCCTAGTCCAGCAGTGGGATAATTAGAGGTGATCAAGCAGGTGAGCAGTTAGAAATCAGTGGTCCTGGATTGTGAGAGGGATGTCAGACTACCGGTTTAGGCCCAAACTGCAGTCTACATCCCCCAAGGATTCCCAGATAGGAGAGGGTGCAGTCTGGGCTGAGGGGACCCCTTTCCCTGTGCAGGAATTTTATGCACCAGGCCTCTAGTATCTATCTATCTATCTATCTATCTATCTATCTATCTATCTATCTGTCTAGATATAGATAAGATATAGATATAGATAATAGATATAGATGATATAGATATAGATATAGATGATATAGATATAGATATAGATATAGATATAGATATAGATATAGATATAGATATAGATATATAGATATAGATAGATATAGATATAGATATGGATATATAGATATATAGATATAGATATAGATGCCTAAGCGACCTTTTAAAAAGGACAACTGGCCAGTAGCTATGATGCTTCTTGACCGGGGCAGACCCTCAACAGAGGATGGTGCTTCCAAAGCCAACCTCCCACTGCCTGCCAACCTCCAGTGGTCCCTTCCCTTGCTGGCTGGCCCTCGTTGTCCCCAATTGGGTCTGGGTGAGATGACCCTGGTCAGCGCTTAACTCCAGCCAGGCTGATGAGTCCCACCCATGCATGAATTCATGCACTGGGCCTTTAGTTTAAATATAACATGCAAGTCAAAAGTCATAATTTTTAATTCATTGTCAGTGGTCTTTCAAGGAATTTTAGTACAGGATAATTTATTCTCAGAAAGAGACTGGGCTTGAATAGTGTTGGGCATTGGCCTAATGAGGGTATCATTTTCTCTGCTTAAAACCTATTCAAATCAGATTATTGGGTATTATTCTTGTGTTATTTTTTATCAGGTTTTTTTTTTTTGTTTTGTTTTGTTTTGCAATGGAAACAATATTAAAAAATAATAGGAGTGGAGGTGAAAGAGGTATGGGGGATAAATGGTGATAAAATAAATTTCTTTCTATGAATTGTAAATTTAAAAATTCAGTTAGAAAAGTAATAAATTATTTGCATTTACTATTATGTTTTAAACTAAAACAATTATCAAGGACTTTGGAAGGTCTGAGAGTTTACTCTGCTTGCAAGATACCATGTTAGCTGAGCACAGACCCATAGATGCTGACAGAAGGCATGCAGCTCCTGAGTCAGACAGAGGCTTGATGGACTGCATCACTTATGGCACAGCAGGCATCATGAACTCTGAGTTCACACCTGACCTTACCACCAAATCTCACAGATTCATGTGGAACGCTCTAGTGGCTGCAACACACATAGCAGGTTTGCATCAGAGCTAAAGAAAACTGAGCTTAGGAAACCATAATTTAATGAGAGCTGCTAACAAACCTACCATTTGCCCCATATGGAAGCAATATCTTTAGTCTCCTGGGTAACAAACCAATGTGCCATCAGCTCTCTATTTCATGGAGAGACACAGTTCCTATCATCCAACATGGTTTGATAATAAAAAAAAACCATGAACAGATACCTCCAGAACACAAGCTGTCAATATTTCTGCTCAGAAGAGTTTCAGAAACAGGAGAAAAGCTTGATATGTAGGAGAAAACAATTTCCTTCCAACAATATAGATATCCCCAAATCATTTCCTCCCAGGAAAAATATTTCTGGGAATTTTTTTGCCATCCCTCTTCTGCATCTTTCCATGATTCACATAAATATTCCCCAGCTAGAAGCATAGACAAACAGAACAATTTGAACTACTATCCAGAAGTCCCTCCAAAAAATAAGAACTATACTCAATTATTCAAACTAAATTTACAATACAAAGGCCTGTCAACCATCCAGGAGACCACACTGGAGGCACCATTGACCTCTGTCCCCTGGTTATGTCGATACTACCTGAAACAACCTAAAATTTTCAAATAACATTTTGTTTCCAGGTTCAGAAATATTAATAAAGATAATATTTCTTATATGATAGCCAGGCATTAGTCTCCCTCCCTTTCAAAATTATGATGACTTGCACCTAAAGAGTAGTGAGTAGTCATAGAAAATGTCAAGTGTTGAAGAAGCATTACCTCAGCCCTGGAAATCATTCAGACCAGTCCTAACTCACCAGCCAGAGTTCCCCTGGATAATAGATTTGTTCTAGAGTTCTTGCTTTCAGGCTAAAGCAGATTTTGTATATTTCTTAATAGATTCTGCTGTAGCTAGATTAATGTCCTCAGCTAAATAGAAAGGTCAATACAGAAACATAAGGAGAAACCACATGTGTTTTAAGATAGACTGATGATTTGGAGGATTTGCTGAGCTGGAACACTAGAGTGGCATGGCATGACTGAGTTCAAAATGATAGTTTAGTTTTAGCCTGCTACATAAGAGTCCTGTTGATATAACCAAAATTAAATGTTGTGTGAAAAATAAACAACTTTTATCCCAGCCCAATAATCAGACTTAGCAAAGCAGGTGATGGACTGGTGCTCAGGGAAAATTCACAAGAATCCAGGATGGTGTAGAAATGAGGGATGGATATTTTTGTGAGGGGATTTTCATTGAATATCTTATGTTACTTCAATTCTCTTTTTTTTTAAATTTAATATACATTTATTGTTCAGATTATTACAATAATTTTCTCCCCTATAGCTCTCCTCCACCCGGTTCCTACCCTACCCTCTGCCCTTACCCCCCACACACTGTCCTCATCCATAGGTGTATGATTTTTGTCCAGTCTCTTCCCGCACCCCCACACCCTTTTCCCCAAGAGAATTGTCAGTCTACTTCCTTTCTATGCCCGTGATTCTATTATATTCACCAGTTTATTCTGTTCATCAGATTTTTAATTCACTTGATTTTTAGATTCACTTGTTGATAGATATGTATTTGTTCATAATTTTATCTTTACCTTTTTCTTATTTTTTCTCTTCTTAAAGAATACCTTTCAGTATTGCATATAATATTGGTTTGGTGGTGATGACCTTCTTTAGCTTTTTCTGTGAAGCTCTTTATCTGCCTTTCAATTCTGAATATAGCTTTGTTGGGTAGAGTAATCTTGGTTGTAGGTTCTTTCTGTTCATCACTTTGAATATTTCTTGCCACTCCCATATAGCCTGCATAGATTCTTAAGAAATCAGCTGAAAGTCATATGGGTTCTCCTTTGTAGATAACTGTTTTTTTCTTGCTGCTTTTAATATTCTCTCTTTGTCTTTTGCTCTTGGTATTTTAATTATGATGTGTCTTGGTGTGGTCCTCTTTGGATTCCTTTTGTTTGGGTTTCTGTGTGCTTCCTGGACTTGTAAATATATTTCTTTCATTAGGTGGGGGGAATTTCTGGTCATTATTTCTTCAAATAGGTTTTCAGTATTTTGTTCTCTCTCTTCTTCTGACACTCCCATAATTTTGATGTTGGCATGCTTGAAGTTGTTCCAGAGGCTCCCTACACTATCTTTATATTTTTGGATTCTTTTTGCTTTTTGTTTTATGCTTTTTAAGTTGAGTGTTTTTTGCTTCTTTGTATTTCAAATCTTTGACTTAATTCTTGTGTTCATCTAGTCTGCTGTTAGATCTCTGTATAATATTTTTTATTTCACTCAGTATATGCTTAATTTCCAGATGGTCCTTTATTCATATCCTCAAGGGTCTCACTAAATTTATTGGCCTTTTATAGAAAAGTATTGAAAAATTTTTAACCATGATTTTGAACTCTCTATCCAGTCTTTTGCTTTCCTTCATTTCTTTTATTTGTGATCTGTTACTTTGTCTCCACATTTTGGCTGCTTCCCTGAGTTGATAGAGTGGCTTTGTGTGCCAGGTGTCCTATAGAGCCCAGTGGCTTGGCCTCCCCAGTTACCTGAGATGAACACTCTTGGTGCACCCCTTTGTGGTTTGTGTGCACAGTCTTGTTGTAGTTAAGCCTTGATTGTTGTTGGTATCACTGAGAGAAATTGAACTCCAGGTCAGTTGTCTGTGTGCATCAGCTGCGTCTATGCTAGAACTTCTGTGCTGGAGACACCCTTATGAGACAAGACTTGCAAATGCCTCTGTGCTCAGTTGGATGGGGCAGAGTCTCAGGGAGGAGCACACAGCTTTGGTTTCCTGTCAGCCCTGTCCTAATAGGCCCCTGTATCTCAGTATCCAATGATAATTGCTGCAAGCACCTCTGAGAGAAAGCCATTCTCGAGTTTTGCCCACTACCATACAGTCCAGTTTCTCCCTGAATGCGTCTGGGTCCCCAGATTCTCGCCTGGAACTGGAGTTCAGTGCAGTCAAGAGCTGTTGTCTTCCTCCCACTTGAGAAAACCAGCCGCATACTCAGTTGTTCACCCTCTCGGTGTGCACACGTTGGCATCTCTGCCTTCCACAGTTCCCCTGAGTCTCAGTGTGCTTTTCTTTTTCCTGACAGCTCAGTTTCACCTTGTATGAGTCTGGGTCCTCAAAGCCTCACCTGGAACTGGAGTTCACTGCAGTCAGCAGCTTTTGTCTCTCTCCTGCTTGAGAAAGCCAGCTTTGCACTCAGTTGCCAGACCTCTCCACACACATCTCAGTACCTCTGCCTCCTGCAGATCCTCTGAGTCTCAGTGTGTTTTTCTCTTTTCTTCTAGTTATAGAATTTCCATGCAGCTAGCCTTTCTGTGGTTCTGGGTGATATCTATTTTGTCTTTTAGTTGTAGTTTTGAAATTGTTGTGCAAGGCAGCAGTTTAAGTGTTTACCTATGTCACCATCTTGTTTTCTCTGACCTCCAGAATGCCAACTTTTTACTGTGTCCTCAGACAGTGGAAGGAGAGGAACACATTTCTTCACTTCTTCTGAGCAAAGATATTGACAGCTTTTATGATGGACTTTTTGTTAAAAAAATAGTTAAGAACCTGGAGTGAGAGAGAGAGTGTATTTTCCAAGGCAAAGGATTAATTTATTTGTTGTCCAGAAAAATAAAGGTATTTCTTTCATAGTCAAAAGTTGGACAGATTTGTTAGCAACTCTTTTTTAATATTAGGGATTTCTAAATTTGTGGTTTCTCAGCCATAAAAACAAAACAAAAACACTGGTTGCTAGTGGATGGAGTGCTGGCCTGAGGACCCAAGGTCCTGGTTCATTCTTGACAAGGGCACTTATTTGGTTGCAGGTTCTTCCAGGCCCAGGTCATTTGATGGGCTCCTGCAGGAGGTAACCAATTGATGTTTCTTTCACATCACTGTTTCTCTCTGTCTTTCCCTCTCTCTATCACTCTCCCTAAAAAATAAATGGAATAATATTCTAGGGTGAGGATTAAAAAAAACAAACAAAAAAAACCAAAAAAAAGTACAAACCTATTATGTGTACAGTATGTACCTGAGTCACAACATAAGTTCCTGTGGGAAATGGGGTCAATGATACCAATGAGATCATGAATGTCATATTGTTTGCTGTTCCATGAGTGATAAAGTCCTCTTTCTTTAACTAAAGAATCTCATGCCTTCTTCTAGAATCCATGTAACTATGGCAAACTAACTTGTTAGCTTTTGTTGTATAGAAAATTTTATATGCAAAAATATTGATAAATATTTATCTATATCATTTTTTTAACCAATAGGAATATTTCCCTAAGAAAATAATGATTGTATTCATTTCAGTAAATTAAGTACATGTGGAAAGTGAACATTTTCTTATTATTCATCACATGTAGTCTTTTAATAGAATATAAACTGTAAAATAAGTAAACAATTACTTTTTCCCCTCTGGGGAGTCAATAGAGGATTTTTTTTGTTTTACTGCTGTGGATAAGATTGACTTAATTTGTTTTTAATCTTAGTCTCAAATCTATGTAGCCTTTATGATCCTTTGAGATATTAACCTTTTTAACATTCAAAGATTTGTTCAGCTTGCCCAAATACATACTGTCTTTGTAGACAGTTGTTTCAGCTACTTCCTTTATTAAGACAAGTTCTATTTAACCTTGAGCATTTGTAGAAATACTTGATTTCACTACAACCTATCTTCCGTAAGAAAGATATTTAACACCTATTTTTCCCCAAAATCTACTAAATGACTAATAGTAAGTGATTAATTTTTTAAATGTATACATTGTTTATTTTTTCTAACATGGTTGTCCTTCACTGGAGAATAATCAAGTATCTGGATTGTTATTGTCATTTGCATTTACTTCCTTTACTACCAGTGTGAATTGAACATTCTTTACATCTCCCTCTTCTGAGGAATGCTTTCTCTCCACCCCCTTTACCCCTAAATCTAGAAATTATTGACATGTAGGCTATGGTTCTTGGTCTGTGCCCCAAAGAGTTTCCTTCTGATAAAAAAGATAGCTATTTAGGAAAAGCATTCACAATTTTCTCTAGTATTCTTATAATTTCTGCTAGTATGAAATATTTTAAAAGAGATAAATAGGGAAAGGTACATCAGAAGATATAAAATGACACTCTCACTTTATCCTGAGCTCTGACAGATAATTGGACAGTTTCATAAGTATGTAATTTTCATTCCATCTCTGTTCATTTATGCATAAAATGTGAAGCACACTCGTATATTTCAGCTATAATTTCAAAAGCTATGGTGCTTTAGACCATGACTAGGTGATACTTCAAAAATGTTCCTCCAGCCTTTAGGCCTCAGGTCAATCACTTTGCTCAAATTATTGTTTTCATTCAATATGGTTAAGTAGAAAATAGTGTTTATAAGATTACTATTCCACATATGAAATGATGTTGCTTATGTCGGTCATCAGAATTAGTAGAATATAATGGAAATGAAGAAAAGCAGCAATTGTGGAGTAGGGAAATAGATGTACCTTAATATAGATGACACATTTTTAACAGAGTGGATAATTTTTTGTGCAACTGCTACACAGAGAGAGATTTTAGGAGTTGTAAAATTTGATTAAGAAGAAATCACAGGTAACCTATATGTCAACTGCTTTGTGTGAACCTTTAACTACAAAGATGAAATAACATGACCCATTCTATTCTCCTAAATTTTTCTAACTGCTCTAGATACAAAATTCTGAGTCAAGAACATCCGAGAAGACAAAGCATGAAAAGGAAAATGAAGGTCCCATACTTTAAAGGGGGAATAAGGGTTAATTTTTGAGAAACCTGTGAAGCACTATAAGAATGTAACATAGGATGAACCTGTGAAGGTGTAACATCCTATATAATAAAAGTATAATATATAAATCGACCAAATGGCCTAACAGCAGAATGACCATCTGGACAACCATTCAGATGACCATCCAGGACCGTGCTATAACAGCTACTGGTGCCAGCCAGCCAAAGTGGATGCAATGTGATTCGTTGGGGACCCAGCCTTCACCCCACAGAGGGAGGCCCAGGCCACTGACTAGCAGGCTGCAGTAAGCGGGTGGTGCCTCCCTCTGCAAGCAAAGCCCAGATCCCAGGTGCTGGGGGCTGGAGGGAAGCCCGGGTCCCAGTGTCAGAGGGAAGCTGGTGCCTGCGGCTGGGAGAAGGAAGGCCTACTCTTGTGCAATATTCATGCACTGGGCCTCTAGTAAAGCTATAATAATAGAGGAAGTTCTTATATTGTCCTCTCCATTTTGACCTTTCCTAATGAGACACTTTAGATTCCTTGATCATGGTATTCCATATCCTATGACTTTGAGAAGTCATACTATTGTTAATCCTTCTATTGTTAATTCCTTTTGCCACATGACTTCTTAGTTCTTTTTACTCTACTAGGTGTGCATAACCTCACCCCTTGGATTTGAACCAAGTCTTGTGACTCTCTTATGCTAGATAATGTGACACTATGGCTAATGTTCATGGCATAATTAAATAGACCTTGCTCATAAAATGTGCTTGTGTTTTGAGATTTATTTATTGAAGTTCTGCCATAAGAAAACAATCAATCATCTATTTTGAAGGTCTGGTCCAATGAGAATAAAAGGCACATGAAATATCCAATTTGGATACAACTTGCACCTTAGAATTGGCATTTATCTTTCTTCTGTTAAACTTCACGATGTTCCTAGAAATAGTAACAGTTAAAGAAAAACCCTACCCTTTTGCATTTTAGGAAATAACTTACTACAAAGAACCACTTTTGCCAATATGGTTTATATAAGATTCAGGGGCACGCCCCTTTGTTTATCTGTGACAAGACCATACACAGATCTCCAAATTGCCATATTTTTTTCTTTATAAATGATTAACCGAATATTTTGTACCTGCAAACCAAAATGTGTACCCTGAACAAATTTAACTTTCTTTCCTTTCTTCAGGCCTTAAAGTTTGATCCACTTTCAGCCTGAGCCAGCATATGTCTTTCTGATGACTCATCCTAAGTACATAGGCTAACCATAAGGACAGACATTCTTCTGATCAGCTATATGAACATACCACTCACTCCTCCACATCTTGTCCTTTCTAACCTGTTTAATCCCCCTTGTGAAAGAAAATCACTTTTCTACCCTTTGTGATGCTTACAGTCAGAGGGTCTTCCTGTTGCCACAGCCTTTATCTCTGTGGCAATAGCATCTTTCTTGGTATTGCAAAAGCTTTTCTGAATAACGTATCTCCTTACCTCCATTCAGATTGTTTTTTTTTTTAGCTGTGGCCTGAACTCCCCTGAAATAAACTTGCTTTAGCTGATGTGTATATATGTATGCATGTATGTGTATAGGTTAAGGATGTATAATATCAAACTCCAGATGATATTAGCAAATTAGATAAGATCATTTAAAGGAGCTCTATTTTTATTTACTTAGAGTTAAACAGTTAAAAATTCAACATTCTTAAAATTCTCAGAAATTAAACATATTTAACTTTCAATACTTTCAAAAGTATTCTCATAGAAATCAATCCATATGTTTTAATAACTCGTTTACATCATTTAAGTAAATCCTACATAGATATTTTTAATATGGCTTATTTTATACAAATAGTTATGCCTACTAAGTTATCAGTATCAAATACAATACAAACACACACACACACACACACACACACACACACACACACACACATATATATATATATATATATATATATATATATATATATATATACTAACATTTTTATATATGCTCACATGTGGCTCGCAAGTCGCAGCTTGCTGCTCTGTTGACTAATGAATTTGCCGACTACTGCTATACCCTAAATTTACTCAGGTTCTAATTATAAGAAATGGCATGAACCTCTCTTATTATTATGACCAGTTTGTTCACAACCTTTAGTTCTTGGCCTAATTCATCAGTCAGTGCTTGCCTAGTAACTGAGATAAGCCTAGCATATACTCTTTATTTTTGACACTACTTCATATCAGAATAGTTATATGAAATTAAGTTTGTAAATTAATTGCTATCTACTTCTGCTGTATTCAGTCACTAAATGAAAGCTCTGTGAGGGTAGAGACCATGTCCAATTTCTTTATCCATGGCCAGTCATAATAGCTGACCATTTATTACATAAATGTGTGAAAATACTTTTCTGTGAAGGATAATGTAACTTTTATTTGAAGAGAGACTTTTATTTTAATATCATAATTTAGTAAAACCTTAATTTCTTTGTCAGTAAAGCACATGAAGGTTGGTGATTTGGGATTAAAATTATAGCCAAGAAACAAATTGAAGGCAATCCTATATAATAAAAGGTTTATATGCAAACCGACCGACTGTTGGAAAGACTGGTTGTTGCCCCGTGATGGTCAGTGCTCCAATAGTCAGGCTCATGGCTGGCCAGTGCAGCGGCAGTGGCAGGAGCCTCTCTGGCTTCTGCAACAGTACTAAGGATGTCCAACTGCTGGCTTAGGCTTGCTCCCTGTGTGGAGTGGGCCTAAGCTATCAGACATCCCTGAGGGCTCCCAGACTGCGAGAAGGCACAGGCTGGGTGGAGGAAGCCACTGCCCCCGAGTGCATGAATTTTGTGCTCTGGGCCTCTAGTTCAACATAAATGTAAATAATGTATTAGGAAGAAAAACAAGTTGTTTGATTCCTGTCTGTGAAAACTTTGACCAGCAAAGTGATAATAAGTAACACAATAACAATTCAGAGGAAGCATTCCCATTAGTTGTGCATGTAGATGAAAATATAATCTCTTCCCTGGCTTAACCTTTTAAATGACGGTTTTTCAAACTTCAAATCTTCTACCACTACTATGTAGCATTAAGGAAATCAATTATTGAAATTAGTACAATTGCATAAAATAAATCTTGAAGCAATATGTTGCATTTGTTTTTTTCCACCCATTAATTCTGAAGTTTAATGATAACTTCTCTCAATCTGGTGAGCTTCTGATAAACTTGTCAGTTTTGTTCTAGGAATTGTATGCTTTTTGTTTCTGTGTTATTAAAAGAATAATCATTGAATTATTGAGCTGAGATTGAGAAAAAAAAATCTGGCCTTGAATACAGACTAGGTATTTATTGGCAAATTCATATAACCTTTATAATTATTCTTGTTATTATTGATAAGAAAATATTAAAAATATAAATAATTTAATAATATACATGATTATGATTCTTATATAGTACTAGAGGCCTGATGCATGAAAATTCATGCAAGAATGGGCCTTCCTTCCTCTGGCTGTTGGCACCACCTTCACTCTGGCTGGAACCGCTTTTCCACCTTTGCTCTGGTCCAGAGCTGTCTTTCTGCCTTCACTCTGGCCTCTCTCTTCCTCTTTGAAATCAATACAAATATATTTTAATAATCTAAAATAATAAAAACATAATATGCTAATTAGATAGAACATCTTCCCAGGCGACCTCCCAGACAAAGTCAAGGCTGTGAGGGAAGCCCAGGTCCCGAGTGCCAGCATCCAGGGGAAGGAAGGCCTACTCTTGCATGAATTCATGCACCAGTCCTCTAGTAGTAGTAGTAGTAATAATAATAATAATAATACATGTTCTCAAGTGAGCACTGAAAAAATGAAAAAGGCTTTATTCTTCATTCATAACTTTGACCAAACACAATTGAGAGGGTATTACTGACTAGTACCTACTAAGTTAATATCTACTAGTCAGTTGGACCACTGACCAAAATTTCATACTTTATGAAAATCCTGTATAATAAAGAGCTAATATGCAAATGGTCATCACGCCTCCATGTCCTCGCACCCTCGAGGCCTCACTCCATGGCTGGGGGACCCAAGGCCATGTCCCTGACTTTGGCTGTCTTGGTTGACTGAAAATGGAGCATATTCTGCACCCACTTGCCAGAATCTAAAAAATTATATAGAGACCTTAACTAGATTCAGCTGTCACACGGAGATTAAGTCACTTACCCAGTCCAGATAGTCTCATCACCACATCACTATATCAGATACTTGGGCTGTTTTTAGGAGGGGGTTGGCAAATAAAGCTCACATTCTAGACACAGGGGAAAGAAAGGAGAGCCTCCAATTCCCCAGGTCCAGCTCTCCGCTCAAACCTGTGGATCATGGCTTCTTGATGACCTTCCCCAACAAACAGAACAATTTTCTATATTATTTCTATGGAATCTTATCTTATCATGTAAACATAATGAAATTTATTGCTAATTAGGAGACCTCTGATATTTTAATTCTTCTGTATTTTGGAAGTAATTATGTGAACAAACTGATCAAGTCCCTAGTATTCCACATTCATTTTCTTCATTGAAAAAATTAAGAGCTTATCTTGATAACCAACTTCTTATAGCAAATGCATTTTCTGATTACAGATAAAGTGGATTAACCCAAAGTATTGAAATTAAAAAATTATAGTTTACCCTGAAGTTCATACTGATGGGGTTCAAGGTCTATTATCAAAGATCTGTGTACTAGTAGTTCCTGAGAGAGAGAGAGAGA
>JAAGEH010000286.1:18481732-18493335 GCA_011751065.1 Lasiurus cinereus | reverse complement strand
GAGAGAGAGAGAGAGAGAGAATGCCTTATCTCTAATGCTTTATTCATATCCAAATAGCTAATGTAAATACTTAGAAATACTAAGTATCTTCTAAGCAATACATCTAGTGATTGTAATAGCTATTAAAGTTCCAAGATAACCAAAATTATTGTTTAAATTCTGACATTGTGTCTATTTTTAACTAACAATGATTTCTTCCAAACCTTTTTTACTTCCATATAGCAACAATCACTTTTCTTCTGGTAGCTAGTATAAAATCAAAGCCTAAAGTTGAGCTGTCAAGACCATAGCATGGTCCTATCACAAACTCATAGATAGAAGTTTGGTTCATTCCTAAACAAGGTAACCACACATATCTATTGTCTAGTTTTGTCATTCCAAGGTGAATCCTAAGACTATCTGTGGAGTTACTTTAGATGTTACGCCATCTGGATCCAATTATGGGACCTGTGTTAGAATAGTCTTACCTTTTTAAATTTATCTTTATTGTTGAAAGCATTACAGATGAGCCCTCTTTTTTCTCTAATTGACCCCCAGAATGCACTTACATTTTAAGAAAAATAATAAAGAAAACTTGAGAATTTAAAAGTCTGTTATTTTTCCTTACAATATTTTCATAACCTTCAATATCTCAAGAATATCTATCCCTTTCAATGTTCTGTTTGTTTATTTGGTTTATTTTTCTTGAAACTAACTGGCCCTTGTCACAGCAAGCAGAAGAAGTATATTGAAAAGACTGATAATGAAAGGTGTGAATTTGAAACAATCAATGGTGTTGAATAAGAGAAAATATGATTCAGAAATCAACCATAACTTGATAATTACACATCTATAGAAGTGATGAGAGTTTATCAGTTACACTCAATAAGTTTTAAATAATGTTTGTCTGTATTATTTCTACATGAAAGGATGTAATATGCTCCCATAGAGCTTGCTTGATGTATTGAGAAAAAATAATATGTATTTTGAAAAATGAGCTCTGTGAGCAACAATGAAAAAGACTGAGTGAGAACAGAAGGAATGGTTACAGTCTGCTGCATAAATAATGCATTAGAAATCTGTTCCCATTCAGAAACACAAGTAAAATTTTTCTAATGGTATCTAAGATATTAATTTTTAAATACTTTCTCATTATGAATATCAACATAATTTCCTCATTTGAAGATAATTAAATTGATTATTTTGAACTTAAAGGAGACCCAATTCTTAACTAATGGCATTTTAAAATGAATTTTGCCAATACAAATTTTATTTTTCTGTAAATGTATGTTAAAACTAAACTTTCAGCTCATATATACTGTTATAGAATTCAGAAATCCAGAGAATTGGCTTTAAATATAAAACCAAGGAATTGGATTCACAAAATATCCAATATACAAACTTAGTGAACTATTCAAATTTGGGTTAACAGAAAGTTAATATGAATTAATTAAATAATTTATGACAGGATAATTGTGAAATTAAAAATAATACATTTAATTTATGTGGTAATTTGGCCAAAGGTAAAATTAATTTTCCTCTATGTTTTTGGAAAACTGTCTTAGTAGATAAAAATAATTTACAAATGGAAAAAAAATTGTTGCCGAGACCGGTTTGGCTCAGTGGATAGAGCGTTGGCCTGCGGACTGAAAGGTCCCAGGTTCGATTCACGTCGGGGGCATGTACCTTGGTTGTGGGCACATCTCCGGTGTGGGGCATGCAGGAGGCGGCTGATCGATGTCTCTCTCTCATTGATGTTTCTGACTTTCTATCCCTCTCCCTTCCTCTCTGTAAAAAAATCAATAAGATATATTTTTTTAAAAAGGAAAAAAATTGTAAATAGCCAATTTTAGAGCCTAATATACATTTTTTCTCCTAAGATATTATGATTCTTATAATTTCTTAGTATATTTATTTTCTTAATATTTCCTTCAATCTGGAAGAGCTGGGCTCAATCCAATCATAATATAGTATACAATAATAATAGCTTATTCAGAATACTCAAATTACAATGATTAATTAGTGCTATAAGTTTTTAAAATACTAATATAATTATTAGATATTCATTTTTATTTCATTCTGCATAGGAAGTTTATCAATTCAATTTTTTTCTCTTTTATGAGTTTATTTATTCTATTACCTTAGAGGAAATGATCTTGACTTTTTGAGGTTTGAAAGCTTGTCAAAATTAGATTTAGTTATACTTTTCTACTCCAACAATGAAAACTTCCAGTTTCATTTTTAGAAAAAAATAGTCCTACTTCTACTAATTTAATGAAGCCTTTTTGAAAACTTATTTTGTAAAAAGTCTAGAACTTGCTTAGGATGCTAAAGAAAGAACTACAATGCCCTAATTATGAATGGTTTGCGATACCATAGTATAAATCTCTATCTTGACAGAAAAAAGGATTTTTGTTTGATTTTGTTATAGATAATAAAGACATGAAAGTATAAGAAGATATAGTACATATGTTCAAATCCACACATCAGAAATTCAGGTCCTGACTCTTTGCCCCCCTGATTCTGAAAGTAATATATTAATATGGATGCAATATATTTATAGGCATTTTTATGTTCGTATGATATTTTTATGTTTGTGCTAAGTACTTTCCTGTTATCTCTCCAACAAATCTTTGAAGTACGTGCTTTCATTATCAACATCTTCCAGAGGAAGAAATATATTTAGATTTTTTAAGATATCATTTGCAAAAGCAGGTAAGTGTAAGAGCTGAATTTAAAGTCAGATCTTTTTAAAATAATGCAGTCTGTGTTCTTGAGCATTCCATCTTTCTTTCTACAGACCATAAGAGGAGTCCATTAGGTGAACACCACACTCCACACCACTCCCAGAAGTCCTAGATGTATCTCCCAGACATGTTGATCAATGCAATCTGCAGACAGGAAGATCCAAATAAATATATGAGTCAGTAGATATTCACCAGTAACAGGAAATTATGACAGAATATCATAACATTAAGACAATTCAGGGTGAGTTTAGCTGAATGAAAGGAGGAAACAAATAACTAAATTATATTTCATATATAACCTCCTGTGCCTACAGTTCTCTTATCTGCAGCCATGTCATTCATCTTTATAAGGATCCGTGGAAAAAATAGCACCTTATGTCTCTTTGTCTTTGTCCCATCACTAATCTTGGTGGAAAGAATGATCAGCCCACAAATTTACCAAGTAGAGCAACAGTACAGGAAACAGTTGCTAAGTAGCAATTTATTGAGGAGATGTTTGTGTGGAAGAAAGCACATACAACCCCCTAGATTTTACCAAATGATACTAGAGATTTAAATATAAAAACATGGAATTTATGTGTTTACTCAACTACCATGAAGACTGCCTCCTTCCTTGGTCAAAATAGCCCAAAATCTGTGCACAGAGACCCCAAATTAGGGGAAATCCATGTTGATGAAGAAGACTGTCCAGATCCACTACCCCCAGCAGAGGAACTTCTGTTATGATCCACAAGATTGGATAAAAATGGACTATTTTTACAATTTATCCTGAAGAAATTATTCAGTTATATTATACTGTTTTATGAAAACTATATTACTCCAAATTTCTTGACTTTTTGCCATTCTTCTTGTTTTAATCTGACCAGAAGTGTGTATAATCAGTTTTAGTCCCCCCTTCTATGATATAAACTGAAATAAAATAAAATAAATATTTTTAAAATTCTGTATTCTACATGATGAGTAGGGAATGCTATCTATATATTATATTTCTAGACTTGAGTATAAAAATGTAATTGCATTTTTGCATTTTCATGGTATAGCACAATGGCAAACACAAAGTAGGTCTTCTAAAATTATGGTACAGATTAATGAATAAATAAACCAAGTGAATATGTAGATTATTATAGGTATTTGATAAGTTTTGTTTTTTAATCTTAAAGCACATTCTAAGTGTAATGATGTAAAAGCATGAATAGTATGTAACAACTTTATCAGAGATGATATAAGGTAGTGGGTAATAATATGCACTCTTAGAACAAGACTGCTTGAGTTAAATGTTGGCTTTGACATTTCTTGCTTATGTGATCTCAGTCAAGTTTACTTATGCTTATCATGTCTCAGTTTCTTCATCTGAAAATAGGAGTAAAATTAATTGCTGATATCCTAGTTCTTTTATGAGGAAAAAATAGCATATATAAAATGCTTAGATCTTAGTTGATCTATGAATGCTAACATGGTGACTTTACTGGGATTTTTTTGGCTACATATACCTATCAGGAAAGGTTGATTATTTAATCTTTAGGACTGGATTCAATGTTTTATTTTCGGGGAAAAAAGGCATTAAGCCAGTGGAAAAGTTTTCTTTTCTTTTATTCCCTTGTACTCATCTACCTCCACCAGCAAGCAACAAACTTAGCTTTTTCTATTCCTTCACCAAGCATAGTTCTGTTGATGATTTATTGGTTTAAAGCCCAGTTTTAATGTGATTAGACTATCATTGTAATTTACAGAGAAAGATGAAAAGGGAACATTAATTTGGGGGTTTGAAGTTAGTACAAATCTATCGGTATATACCTTGTAAGTAAGTGCTATCAAATACCACCAGATATTGAATGAGAAAAATATATAAGGCAGCTTAAAATTTATATGGACACTGTATGTAGTAGCTGAATGTAATGCACTGTAAAAATCTACTATAAAAACAAGTATTGCCTAAAAAGTATAGCATTAACTCAAGTGATATCTTTGAGCCTTGCCCAGAATCAGCTGTCTGTTTCTCAATTTATCTCAGTGAAACCTTCTGGGCTTGATTTCCTGCCTCTAAGCATCATCCACCTTGGTATGCAATAATTATCACTCTTTGGTATTATTGCCTGGTGATTTTCTCTTTCATCTCACCTGCTAGCCTATACTTCTTTGCAACATTTTGTTCTGTAACTTTGTTAAACTTACTAAACAGTATATTTTAGAGGGTGTAAAGTAAATAAGTTTTACATCCCTGCATGATTCAAATAAAATAAAGCAATTTTAGTTTCTACAGAAAAATCAAAAATTAAACCATATTTAATTCTATGGTAACCTCTACATAAATGATTCTCAAAAATAATGGAAATTGTTTTAACAGAATCAAATTGCTTATCATACTGAAATCCAAATTTAGTAAATATTATGTGTTTATATCTCCTAGTCAGTAAGTCCTTCTAATCTGCATGTTATTATTCTTATTTACTATATCAGGAGAACTAGACTAGACATTATCCCAGCTTTCAGGGAGCTCATAATCATATAGACAATAGTAATTTTCATGAACAGGGAATAAGAACCTGGAGAATAATAGCCATTACCTGCAAGTATTTTAAGTCAATTTCTAATTTGTGTAGCTCATAGGTATATTGTCATTTAAGTTCAAAATGTTATGTAACTACATTAGGTGGTTTATTCAGTACAGATGAGCAACCTGAGAAATAGAATCCATTGATGAATTCTCTTCCGATCTTTGTAGGCATATTCATTATTGCTATTCCCATGCCTGTGTCACTTGAGTGCAAACACAGGGCAGATTGCTCATTTCGTAAGGTGATTACTTGGACTGATGCAGCAAATATTTTTGACATTAGTTATTATTCTAGATGAGTTGATTTCTTAGGAGGTAAGAAGATAAAGAGATTTGAGCTTGTACAAGGAGATGAGAGAAGACAGAGAAGATGGACATGCTGATGGAGTGTTTTCTATCAGTAGGAAATTCAGAGTATTTAGTTCATATTTACCATTTGGAATTAGATACAGCTATATTTAGCCTTTGGGTCTAGAGAAAATGTCACTTTGCTTCAGTCCTACTTGAGGGATTAGGAAGTTGGTCTGAAGATTTATTTAAACAAGATTTATAGAACCTGGCTATCTAAGACAATATAGAAGAAGGGATTTCTCTGAATAGATTTCTCAACAAGTCCATCTGGTTTTATCTCTGTAAAGCCAACTTTGACTACAGATTACCCTCAATATCCATTTCATATTTTTTTATTTTTATACATTTTAAATTACATATATATAAAATTAATATATAATTAATAGTTATAAAGTTTTGCTGATAATTTCTGATTTCTTCATATGCAGTCTTTTTCTATTGAGTTATTTTGCTATTTTCTGAATCTTTCTCTACCTTTTTAAAAAATGCAACTTAGAAGAGGCTTTTAAAGTAAGGTTCTTTTAGCTACAATTTTTATTTCAGAACCTGTGAGTATGTGTCCATAGTACTAATAAAAATAATATTCTACCTGAAACAATAGTTCTAATACTTTCAAGTTTGATTGGTGCATTCAACAGAGTTATGAGCAAGTTAGATAGACGTAAATGTGGCCAAAACAGAAAGGCATATTCATTATGGCCATTTCCATGCCTGTGTCACTCGAGTGCAAACACAGGGCAGATTGTTTATTTCATTTACACGACCCGGGGTGGCTTAATGGAAATAACAGTCAAGATGCATCTTACTTTTAATGGGTACTTAAATGAACAAAATCAATAGCAACTATAAAAGCATTCATCAATCTTATATTCTTCTGATAAAAACTAAAACATTAAAGAGTCAGAAGAAGCAAAGTACAGGCCTTCTTTTTCTCAGAATATGTCTCTTTAAATTAGAAGAGTTCTCTACTGTTTATTTTGGTACATTTTTGTTTTTCATTTTTGCATTTATTTTTCTTTCTCCTTGGTTAGAAATAAGTACACCTTGGTGGTATTTTGTCTTTTTGGATATGAATTTTTTTTCTGGATAAATGTAAACTCTCTCATGAAAAAAATATCATAATTTTCAATGTCAACATGTTTTCTGATAATGTAAGCATTTAATCTGTCATGATTTTATTTATTTAAAATTCAATTTTGGCAGTTATTAATAAAACATTAACTATTTATATAATATTATGTAATGGTTGTAGCATACAGAATGATTTTTAAATTAAGTGCATTATTGTATACATATCTATGCAGTAATATATTCCTGACTGTCATTTAATCACAGGAGAAATCAGATTAGCCTTGGTAGGCTTATAATTGTAATAAAGCTTGCGTGGGTATGACTCAGTTCATGCCACCCCTGGTCACCCCTGTCTCGTTAAACTTTTCCTTTATCCATTTCCCATATTCTTCTCCTTATTCATGATTACTAATAGAATATATGACATCTAGAATTTGTCTCATGAAATTTTGTTTTTGTAGAATTCTTACCAATTAAAATATCCCAAAAAAAAACGTGTCCAAGGTTTCTTTGGATAGTCTACTTTAAAATTAACCATTTCATTTTTAATCCAAGTATGTTAAAATATTGAAGTCAGGAAATGATTTCATAATAATACTTTGTATATGAATGCTGTTTTATGATATAAGCATGGCTTCATTTCACAGTGGACACTGACAGTAATACTAAGTTATCATTTGTTTGTTTTGATGACATGAGGCTTTCAGGAGAGTTTATAACTAGTATAATAGTTTGGGCATTATTATCATTATAAAAATAGACTAGGTAGAAAATTAGTATCTCTATTTTACAGAAGTATCTGGCCTGACACTTCATAGCTAACCACAATTACTGTAGTTCACTTTACCAAACTTATTTCCATCTGCTTCCAATTAATTTCATGTTATTCCTCTCAGTCATTAATAATTGAGTATGCTGATCCCAATAAAAACATGTGAGAAGAATTCTGAGTAACAGAAAAATAGGAAGGAAAGTAGTTTATGGATCTTTGTCTATAAATAACTAAAATTTTAATATAATATTTTTTAAATGAACATGTGGCTGTTTTATTTTTTTAATTTATTTTTATTGTTTAAAGTATTATAGATGTTACCCATTTTTCCTCCATTGAGCCCCTCCTCCCCATTCCCACCCTTTCCCTAGGCCATCATCCCACTATTGTCTATGTCTATGGGTATGCATATCCTATCTAATAAAAGCATTGTATGAAAATTGTTCCCTTGACCAGGAGTTTTTCTGGAAATTCAACCAGGGAGTGAAGCCAACCAGGAGAAGGGAGGGAGTACCTAGCTGGCTACCAGCCACTAGGTACCCTACCAGTGCAAAAATTTCATGCACTGGGCCTCTAGCATTCATATAAATTCTTTGGTTTGAGCTCTTACCTCCCCCATCTTTCCTCTGAGAATCCTCAGTATGTTTCAGGCTTCCATGTCTTTAGATCTATGTTTGTCATTTTGATCATGCACTCAGGTTTACTTTTTAAAATCTATTAATATAATTTATCACAATAAAGTCCAAATTTACATGATGTATATCTATTTCTATAAACTAAGATAGGTCTACATATTTATTTTATTGTAATATTTTTGTCAGACAGTTATATAGGTTGCACTAGTTTTGTGAAATGAATTGAGAATGTTATTTTTTAGTCCTGTTCTAGAAAGAAACAAAAATGTAGATAGATATCACACACACACACACACACACACACACACACACAAACACACACATATTTATAAATATACTAGGGGCCCAGTGCACAAAATTCATGCATTGGAAAGGGTCCTTCAGCCCAGCCTGCCCCCTCTCACACACTGTGAACCTTCAGGGGAAGGCCTACTGAGGTGACCGGGCTAATCAGGGGAAGGCACCAGCCCTATCACCCCACTACTGCAGCCACTGCCAGTCACTGCAACCACCAAGGCGTTTTCGTCCACATGGATTGCAGTCCCTTTACCATGAAAAAATGACAACTCTCTTTAGGCATTTTCAAGATGTGTATTTCATAGGATATGACCTTTCTTTCTTCCTTCCTTCCTTCCTTCCTTCCTTCCTTCCTTCCTTCCTTCCTTCCTTCCTTTCTTTCCCTTTCTTTCCCTTTCTTTCTTTTCCTTTCTTTCTTTCTTTCTTTCTTTCTTTCTTTCTTTCTTTCTTTCTTTCTTTCTTTCTTTCTTTCTTTTCTTCTTTCCTTCTTTCCTTCTTTCTTTTTTCTTTCCTCACCTGAGGATATGTTTTCATTGATATTTAGAGAATGTGGAAGAGAAAGGGAAAGACAGAGAGAAACATCAAAGTGAGAGGAGGAACATTTGGTTGCCTCCAGCCAGGGAGGAGCCTTCCCTTGATCAGAATGGAACCAGACTCTGTGGATGGAAAGCCTAGGCATTATCCACTGAGCCAAAATGGCTAGGGCAGCGTATGACATTTCTTAGCCCTCCAGCAGCAGATCTTCCTTTTTTTCTCCAGGAGTGTGGTGGAAAAACCCTAGGTCACCTTTTTGGATTCTTATACCCAAGTTACTAAGAATATTACAAGTGGCAAACAGGGAGTTTAGTCAATGAGCATCAGAAAAGGTATTTCCTTTGTATGTCACCCAATTGCCTCTGATCTCTGGCTCCACCCCTGCCAAAGCCTAAAGCCTCGGGGCCTGGACAGGGGACCCCCAGCTCCCTCCGATTATCCAATCACCTGACTCTACCACTGCAAAGGAGCCCCCTAGTTCAGGCCCTTTCCAAATTGCTTAGGACCCACAGGGGCCCTACCTCAGAGTGACCTGCATGCTGAGGAAGTTCCCAGAACCCAGGCTGCTGGGTGTCTATGTATGCAAATTTATCTCCATTTTTGTTGGGTTATTTGCATACTCAATTTGATTGGCTGTGGGCATAGCAGATGTATAGAAAATTTACATACTTGTCTATTATTAGGTATGATTTTCCCATCAAAATTATTATTAGTCCATTCTGATTGTTGAACTTTTCTTTTGCTCATATGAGCAAATCTATTCACATTATTGGTTGGAAAGAAGTGGCAGGATCAAATTATGAAATTAGTTATTAAATTATTGGCTTAGCTTTTTGGGCAAAATTTTTTCTTGAATAAAACAGTTCATATTGACATCAGTGGTATTAGTTGTCAGTCCCAGTGATTGAGCAATGTCCATTCAAGTGTTTTCAATTCTCAGGTCACAGACACATCTTCCAGAGACTAGGAAGATAAAAACAAATTAGTAAATGAGGTCAAGTATACAAACTTGGGAATGTATCCACAGCCAAAGGTAGAAAAGCAACAACAAAAACAAATACCATGTAGGCTGAAAAACATGTATTTACTGTCTAAATTTTTCCTCAAGCCACCAGTTTACTCAATCTCATTTATAATTTATACTAGTAAGAGAGAAATATGGTATTGACTGTCACTCCATTATGCCCACAGCCAATCAGGAGGGAATATGCAAATTAGCAGGACAAATATGGCAGTGGTCACGGAGCCAGCCAAAGCAGGTGGGAGGCTTCAGTCATCCCTGACAATGGAGGAAGCCAAGCTTCCCATCCCGCTGTAGGGAGCAGCCATGGAGTAGGCTGGAATGAGCATGAGGCTTGGATTGTCCTTGGTGACCCAAGCTTCCAGCCTGCCTGGGGCTGGCTGCTGAAGGAGGAGCCTGTGAGCAGTTGGCATGGTGCTGGCCTGAGCACACAGAAGGCTTGGGTCACCCAGGCCGGCCACCAAGGCAGGGGCCTGCAAACATCCATCAGACCCTCACCCAGGCTGGCCACACCACCATCGGGGTGAGGGTCCCCACTGGGGGTATGGCTGGACTGCAAACTACTCCAACCCCTTACCCAGGCTGGCACCATTCCCTGTGGGGGCCCTCACCCCAATGAGGGTGTGGCTAGTTGGAAAACTACCACAGGTTCCTTGGCCAGGCCACTCTGCCCCTATACTGATAAAAGGATAATATGTTAATTAGATTGGGAGATCTTCCAGAAGATCTTCCAGATGTTCTTCTGGACAAATCCATGGTGGTGGGGCTAAGGTAGAGGCTATTAGGGGTCAAGAGGGAAGGGCAGTCGTGGGTGATCAGGCCAGTAGAGGAAGGGATGGTTGTGGGCAAGAAGGCCAGCAGGGGAGGGGAAAGTTGGGGGCAATCAGGCTACAGGGGTCAGTTGGTGGTGATCAAGCTGGCAGGGGGGGGCATCTGGGGGCAAGCATGTCAGTTGGGGGGCAGTCGGGGGCAAGCTGGCCTGCAGGCAGGTGAGTGGTTAGAAGCCAGCAGTCCTGGATTGTGATCCACAGGGATTGGGCCTAAACTGACAGTCAGACATTTCCCAAGAGGTCCCAGACTGGAGAGGGTGCAGGCCGGGCTGAGGGACACTCACCCCCATGCATGAATTTTGTGCACCGGGCCACTAGTCCTATATAATAAAAGTAAACTATAACATGCAAATTGACCCTAACAGCAGAATTACTAGAATGACTGCTGGACCAGTCACTATGAGTCACATTGATCACCTCTTGGTCCCTTTCCCTGGCCAGCAGGCTCTAACTGCTGATTGATACCCAGAGTGGGGGCAGGGCAAGAAAGTGGGCCGGAACAGCCAACCTCTTGATCCCTTACCCCAACTGTCAGACACCAATCACCCAATGGTGAATGGGGAACCCGGGGTAGGTGGTGGCAGGGGTCGGGGATGGCTATGGGCAGCTGGGGAAGATGGCCCTGATGGCAGGCCAGGCCTTAGGACTGTACCTTTTTAGGAATTTCATGTGCAAGACATCTAATATACTTAATCACCTCTTCATTCATCTTCTATTTATCTCTCATCCCTGTAGTCTGTCTGTCTCTCACTGATAAAAAATAAAATAAAATAAAAAGACCACTACAAGTAGTATGGCACTATATATATATA
>JAAGEH010000286.1:18453265-18480004 GCA_011751065.1 Lasiurus cinereus | reverse complement strand
CTGGCCCCCCAATATCGCCAAATTAATGCTTTCTAGTCTCTCATTTCGTTTGCGTGCGGCCTTCTTCAGAACCCTAACCCTGACCCGGGAACCCTGAACCATGCGGGACGTGGAAAGAGGTTCCCACACCTAGGCAGTATGCAAATTCCCTGAATAGCTAATACATGAGTGTTTAATAGATGTTTACTTTTTGAAAAGTCTACAAAAAAGGAAACAAAATTTGTAGTTCCAAATGATTATGTTTCATATCATGTTTATTTTAGTAGTGTTTAATCTAGAAAGATTTCCTCAACTTTTTACTTTATTTTATTGGCTTGTAGTTTATTAAGTTGTATCTAAAAGACATGGTTATATTTTAGTGGTGTGTGTGTGTGTGTGTGTGTGTGTGTGTGTGTGAGAATGTGCACACGCAAGTGTATTTTAATTCCCTACCCCACTGGAATGAACTATTTGTCTACAAGTCCTTGTTCTTTCCCCCACAAAGGTTCTTATTTGTGGATGGCCTGAGTGCTAGGATTAAGAAAACTACTATGTGGATGTATAAAAAGTACACATTTTTATAGACAGAAAAACAAATCATGTGATTCTAATTCAAATGTAAGAATATAGATTCCGTGATTTTGGTTTGAGTGTTTCATTAACTCTTTCTTTCTTTCTCTTTTTTTATTTGTGCATAATAAAATTTTACTAATGACTTCGGTGACTTATAGTTTTACTTCTGTTATTTGAACATTTGACAATATCATAAATAAAATTATTTCCTTTTTTAAATAATTCCTTGTTAGGGTATAGAAACAACTGATTTGTGTATATTGATTGATATCTCATAACTCTATTGAATATATTTATTACTTCTAACAGTGTTTTCATGGAGCCATTGATGTTTTCTCTATGAAAGATGCACTCTCCAGAGATAATTTAACTTTTTTTTTTAATTTGGATGCCTTTTATTTTTATTTTATTTTTTTCCGATTGTCTTGTGTAAGTCTTCCAGGACTAAATTGAATAAAAGTGAGTTTAGAATTTAATCCTCCCCATTCCATATATTAGAGGAAAAGATTTCAACTTTTCACCATTGAATATAATGTTAGATGTTGGCTTGTCATACATGGCTCTTATTATATTGAGGTGCATTTCTTTATCTAATTTATTGAGAATTTTCATTATAAATAGATGTTAAATTTTGTTAAATGTTTTTTTTCCATAATTGAGGTGATCAAATAATTTTTATTTATCCAAGGTATCAAAATCATTGCAGAATTATTTGCAATAACCAAAATATTAAAGTAACCTAAATGTCTATTGATGGATGATTGGATAAAGAACATGCATGAAATTAAATATCATTTAGCCCTAAAAAAGAAGAAAATCCTATTATTTACAAAAATGTGGTTGGAGAGGATATTATGCTAAGTGAGATAAGCCATACACAGAAAGCTAAATAAAGTTGAAGTCCCACTTATATGTGGAAAGTAAAATAAACTCATAGTAGCAGAGAGTAGAATATTGATTTCCAGGGGCTGGGAATAGGAATAAATGTGGAGGTGATGGTAATAAGATCCAAAGTTTCAGTTATGAAAGATGTTTTAGAAATTTGCTATACAGCATAGTACCTATAGGTAACAATGCTGTACTATATACTCAAATATTTCTAAGAAGGTAGATCTTATGTTAAATGTTCCCACCAATAATAATAATAATAATAATAATAATAATAATAATAATAATAAAATTGTGGGTATATCCATGGCCTTGATGATAGTTGATGGTAGTGATGGTACCGAGCATGGTGGTTTTTTCATGAGTATATACATATTTTCAAATTCATCAAATTGTATAGACTAAATATGCAGTTTTTACATATCAAGTATACCTCAATAAAATAGTCTTAAAATAAATGACTGAAAAATAAAAAAATAAATTAACTCTATATATGATTCAAAAACTACCTCCCCAGTTACACTAACCACATTTCAAAGTCTCAGTGGCCACAAGTGACTTGTAATTACAGTATTGAACACTACAAACATAAAATATTTCTGTCATTGCAAAGAATAATATTAGAGAGCACTGTTCTTAAACCATAATGGTTAAATTTCAAAAACAAATTCAAAATTTTTCCTAAATTATGGTGAGCTGTCTTAAATTTACTTTTAAATGTATTTGAGAAAAAAAAAATTCTATACTGTGCTGATCAATTGTTTATTTGCTTTCAAATCCTGAAACACCTTTCCCCTTTTCCACTCTAACTTGGAGGTTTGCATTTACCTGAGTCCCTTATCTCCTAGCATGATGTTAGGTATGGCCAGAACAGAAGTTTCTTTGCTTCATGAAATATCTCATAGCAGGTGTATCTTTTATCTCCCTCTGGCTGAATTCAGGAGCGTGGTCCCCAATAAAAAATCCCAGCCCTGCTGTGGCATAGAGTTCACCTGCTATGATTCTAGCTCCTTCTTGATGGTTCCAGCTTCTTTGCCCTAGTACAATGGTCAGAAAACTGAAGCTTGCGAGTCACATGTGGATCTTTTGTCCCTTGAGTGTGACTCTTCCATAAAATACCACATGCAGGCACGTATGTACACTGTGATTGAAACTTCATGGGTCATGCGCAGAAGTTGGTTTTCAGCTCTCAAAAGAAATTTAAATCGTACTCTGTTGACTAATGAGTTTGCCAACCACTGCCCTAGTAAACCACCTCTCTCTGTGTCTCTCAGCTCTATGTAAATTAGCAGATTCCTGCGCTTGCAAATCTCTAAAGTAACTTAGCTTCTCTTGTTTGTCTGGTCTGTTCTTTCAAAATGTGTTTAACCAATTCCCTGTATTAAATACCTCCCCACTTTTTCTCTTCATTATTTGAAGAACTAAGGTAATTTCTGCTTTAATGACCAAATCCTAATTAATACATAGACTAATCCTGATAATTTGTGAAATTTTGTTTTTAATAAGTCATGTACTTTGGAATAACACCTTAATACACCATGTTCTTAAAGTAAAAACCACTAAATAGGAGAAAAATGAGCAACTTAAAATAGAGGCAATCTTAGTGTATTTTTACTCTCTATGTTTGTAGAATAAATGACTTGGAACTACTCTATTCACAACAACAACAAAATAACTGTGGTTTCATGTTGGGGTTCTAAATAGAAGTTATAATAACTAAGATTTCCCTGAAGTCATTTCTGAATCCCTTAGGGGGTCTTTCAGTGAAAGTCTATTTCAATATTACCATTTATAAAGAAAAAAGAGAGGTTAAGTATATGAAAAATGAAACTTGTTTATATTTTTCCATAAAAAGTGTTCTGAAATTAGCATGTTGCTTTCCTGAACTTTCCAATGGCAAAATATTTTAAAGTTTTCATTGTTATTTGTTTGAGAAGTCAATCTAAGATGGAAATTGGGGATAATTGCATCCCCTTATCAAAGGAGAAAATCCACATTGACATTTAGAATAATGATAAAATTTTGTTTCTAGTAGATGGAATAGTTTGGAATAAATTTTCTAATTATATAAAGTTTATTTTGGTTATAAAAACTAAAATGAAAGGGAATCTCACATAAGGATGAGTAATTTTTTAACTGACAATCTGTTCTCTTTTTTCTAATATAGTGTTTATTTCCACTAACTACTTTTCTGACCATTTTTATATTTTAGAGTCCTATTGTGTATAATATATATATTATATAATATATATGTACGTACACACACACACACACACACACACACTAACACTTTCAGTATCTTGGGATATTCTGTATACCCAAATAATCATCCAGATAAAATGAATATGATCTTTATGGATGTGTTTTCCATTTTTAAATCTGTTACTATGCATATTGTCAATTTCTGACATGACTATATATTTTTTAACATCCTCATTCCCACTAGTTACTGCTGTATTTTTTTAGTTGACACTTGCCAAGTATCAGAAAAAAAGTGTAACTTTTGAAATGATTCCAAAATATTATGAACATGCTTTTCTTCCCCCCTGTCATACTTATTCTAAACCTCTAGTTCTAATTCTCTCAGATTATTTTCCCTCCTACACTTAACATTCAAAATAGCTAAATTTATGGACCTTTGTATCATTATCTGAATGGTAAGAGGTATAAGCTGGTCAGTGAGTGAAATAATCTATGTTCACATATTAGATCTTTCTTGAACAAATTATTTAAAATGTTACCTCTTCCTTGGAATGAGGCTATAACACTAGATAAATATTATGTCTTCTTAACCTTTGGATAGCTATGATTCTGTACAAAATTATTAGAAATATAATCCTTATAAACACTTGCTTAGTAAAAAAAGACATTTTTTATTGAGAAAATTAAGTCAATTAATTTCAAGTTCATTAAAATCAAAATTCAGTAGAGCAAGGTGACTGAGATCATGGACTCTGGTACAAGATTAAGTAGCTTCAAATTATCATTCTGCTACAGCCTTATAATTAGAGTTTGAGAAATATTCTTAACCTCAGTTACCTTATCTGTATAATGAGGATAAAAAAATAAGTACTTCATTATATGTGTGTGTGTGTGTGTGTGTGTCTGTGTGTGAGAGAGAGACAGAGAGAGAGAGAGAGAGAGAGAGAGAGAGACAGATAATTATCTAAATTAAATACAGGTGCCCCCTCAAAATGTACGTATACTTTAATAGCTGATAGCTCAATTTTAAAAATGAAATGTATTTTAATATACACTGCCTTTATAATTATTCACAGTGTTTGTATACATTTTTGGGAGGACACCCTACATATAGTACTTAGAAACATAACTTACACAAGTATGTGTTTAATAAATTAAATAATTAAATCATTACTCTAATTATTCAGTTATATTGATGCATAGGGGAGGTCCCCTCAGCCTAGCCTGCACCCTCTCCAATCCAAGGCATCCCTCTCACAATCCTGGACCTTTGGTTCCTAATTGCTCACCTGCCTGCTTGCCTGGTTGCCCCTAACTGCCCCCCTGCCAGCCTGGTCACTCTTTCTTTCCCCCCCCCCCCCCCGCCAGCCTAATCACCTCTTACTGCCCCCCTGCTGGCCTGGTCACCCCCAACTGCCTCTTCTGCCAGTCTGGTCACCTCTCATGGCCTCCCCCACTGGCCTGATGACCCCACACAGCCTGCTTGTTCAGTCATTTGGTCACCCCTCGCTAACCCTCCTGCTGGCCTGGTGTAGGCAACCATCTTGTGAAGGCATGATAGTCAATTTACATATTATCTCTTTATTATATACAACTATAAATTTGTGGTCTATTATTTATAAAATAGTTTACAATTGGCCATGTACAAATGGGAATAAGAAATATTATTATATTTCAATTTCAATTTTCACCTAAAATAGAGTGTTCAATTTCAATGTTCATCTAAAAGAGAGCATGATATAGTATATTATGCATATATATGTATATAAATATATATGTATATATACATTTGCATATATGTATATAAATATATATGTATATATATATTTATAGTGATAATATATTTAGAGTATATCAGTTGTCAGAGTTATCAAAGTTATAAATACTATACTATTTATCAAGGAAGAGAAGAGATAATGATGACTTCTTATCACATCATTCAATCAAAAAATCTTATAGAATAAAAATCTAAACAGAGGCTTGAAAAATGAATGAGTGTCCATAATTAATAAGGGTAAGGCACTCTGAATAATGGGAAAAGCATGTGATAAAAGGAAGCCAGGAGTATCAGAGGGTACAGCTGATATCAAAAGTGTATAGAGCTGGGGGGCAGCTATGAGGAGATGTTCTGTAAAACCTGTTATAAAATCTAGCTCACAATAATTCCACACAGTAATGGCAGAAATGCACAAAAGGCAACTTAAAATTTGGAAAATAAGTTCAGTGCTAGGAATTGGCAGAGGCAGGAAATATCATGATAGTGATGAATTAATTTTTCTAGCTCTAGCTTGTGGGTTCAGTGGTTAGAGCATCTGCCAGTACATGAATGGTCATAGATTTGATTCTGGTCAGGGGCAGATCATGGGTTGCAGGTTCCTTCCCTGCCCCAGTTGGGGTGAGTGTAGGCAATCAATCTATGCATCTCCCTTTTTCTCTCTCTCCTTTTCTTCCTCACTTCCACTGCACCTAAAAAAAGCAGTGGAAAAATATCCTCAGGTGAGGATTAAATTCTTTTCTTTCTTTTTCTTTATACTGAGATGTTTTATGCATTGCTTCTTAACCTAAATATGTAGTGATTTATCATTATTCAATGATAAATTATACCCTAAATAGCCAGATGACCAGGAGAATGTCTCTGTTAGTAGTTGAAGGGTGTGAAAATTTTTACCATTATGACCCCAGATGAACCGCAGCTTCTAGTATTTATGCCCCATTTAGTTCCATCCATATTAACTCTGGCTTTCTTTGTGACTGGTGTTAGCCTCTGGGACATGACAATAGCAATCTAGATGTAAACAAAAGTATAACATGGGCATACACATAAGGGCTTGATTTCTTGAAACACTCACTTTTGAAGCCAGCTACTATGAACTAAAGAAATGTAAACTACTTTCTTAGAAAGACCACATAAAACTAAAGGATGTTCTAGCCTTTAGCTCTCCCTGCCAAGATGCCAAACATGTAAGAAAGGCCATTTTGGATATTCCAGCCTTGACTACTGAGTACTGCAGCATGAACCTTTCAGCTGAGTCCCTGTCAAATCACAGTTGCATGAGAAATATATATGATTCTTGTTTTAGTAAGTTCCAGGTGATGTATTACACAGTCATAGATCACAGAAACAATGGCAGAAAATGGCAGAAAAATATAACTTCTGAATATACAGCAACTAGAGAGGTGCACAATCCTATCTAATATAAGATTAAGGTGCATATTGACCATATCTCCGCTACACCCACAAGCCAATCAGGAGTGCGTATGCAAATTAATCCAACCAAGATGGCTACAGTCACAGAGAGAACAGGAGGGAGGCTTGGGCTGCCCCGGCAATGGAGGAAGCTAAACTTTTTACACACCCTGGCCAGTCCAGGCCTATGCTTTTGGCTACAAAGTTTAAATTATAGAAGTTAAATAAATTCCAACAAAAATTGCTGCCTCCATGGAGCAAGCAGAAAGCTTAGCTCTGCTCCAAGCTACAAATTTTCAATTGTAGAAGATAAATAAATTCCAAATACCAGGGCCTCCACTTGGGTCTCTGGGGCCTGTGGCCAGCCTGCAAACTACCACAGGCCCTTCACCCAGGCCACCCCATCCCCCAAAGGAACCCCCACTGATCTGGGACACCCTTCAGGGCCAACCAGCTGGACCTCAACCATGCACCAGGCCTCTATCCTATCTAATAAAAGTGATATGCAAATTGACCATAGCCCCAACACACAAGATGGCTGCTCCATGTGCTCAAAGATCCTGCCCACATGTGGACACAAGATGGCCACCACTAGATGGCCAGCAGGGGAGGGCAGTTATGGGCAATCAGGCCAGCAGGGATGGGAAGTTGGGAGGGAGCAGGCCTGCAAGAAAGGGCAATTAAGGTGATCAAGCCTGCAGGGGAAGGCAGGTAAAGGTGACAGGCTGGCAGAGGAGGGAAGTTGGGGGTGACTGCTCTTTCAGGAAAGAGAAGTTGTGGGGGACCCAGGCCTGCAAGGGAGAGCAGTTAAGGGTGAGCAGGCCCACAGGGGAGGGCAGTCAGGAGCAAGCAAGCTGGCAGGGGAGTCATTAGGCATCAATCATGATGGCAGGGGAGTGGTTAGGGATTGATAAGGCTGGCAGGCAGAAGCCATTAGGGGCAATCAGGAAGGCAGTCAGGTGAACTGTTAGGAACAAGTGGTGCTGGATTGTGAGAGGGATGTTCAACTGCAGGGTTAGGCCAAATCTCTGTGCAGTCAGTTGCACATCCCCCGAGGGGTTCCAGTTTGGAGAAGGTACAGGCCTAGTTGAATTTTATGCACCAGGCCTTTAGTATGTATATAAAAGCCAAGCGACTGGAATGATAGAACTATCAGAATGATAGGAGCAACTGGTCACTATGACATGCACATGCTCAGTGGTGGCCAACCACCCTGATCAGGGCCCCAATTGCCCCCCCCAACCTCCCACGACTACTCCTCCCTGCTGGCTGTGCCCTCCATCAGTCCTCCCACCCTGATTGGGGCAGCCCATGTGTCCCCTACCCCCCACCAACCCACTCCAATCGGCCCCCATTGGGGCAGGCTGGCTGGACCCCACTCACACATGAATTTGTGCACCAGGCCTCTAGTATACACATATTTGTATGCAGGTATATGTTTCTTTGTGTACATCTGAGTTAAGAGTTAGTGTTATAATAAATGAATATTATATTTAGTGCTCTTAGATATATAAGTGGAGATGTTAAATAGAGTGTTACTTATAATGCATTACTTTTTACAATATATTTCTGTGTTAGAGATAAAAACTTCACATTTATCTATTTACAGATGGCAAGTGAAGTCATGGAATTGTATGATTTGAGGAAAAAATATGAAGTGAGAAGATATTGTTTGATTCTAAAATACATTCTACAAAATCTAAACATGCACTATAGAATAGTTGCCAAATATTCAGTTTCATATACAGTGGTACCTCGAGATACATACGAGACTTTTGAGATATGAGCCATCGAGCGAGTGATTTTTGCTTTGAAATATGAGCAACATTTGAGATAAGAGTAATAGCGCGGATTGCCGGCTGCACAAGACCCACCAGTTTACCGCGACTGGAGGGTCTCATAGTTTCCCATGCCTCAAGGTTATGGAACGAATTAAACTCGTATCTCAAGGTACCACTGTAGAGTCAGAGTTTTTATGTAAAAATAAATATAATCTTTAGAATAAGAATTATATTTGTATACACTAAGAAGAGGTTTCTAAGTAAAAATATCTTAAATATTTAGTAATATACACAAAATACGATTTTTATATATTGATACTATGATACAATGACTTTATAAAAATTAAAATTTATTTTGAAGACTATTACATAATCTTAGCTTTTATCTACAGGCTTAACATCTAAGTGCTTATTAAAACTAAAATAGTGTTCACTTGTTGCCATTGTTTGTAATACGTATTTTTACTAGCCACTATTTTAAAGAAATTAGAATGCTATTTAAGGTGGACTTCAGAACAACGTATTATATGGTTGACTATCTGAGCACTAACTGAATTCTAGAACACAGATGCTTGCAGTAATTTGGGGACTCTTTGTCAGAGTTGATAAACACTGAAGCTCTTGTTTTCAAGAGTTAAAGAAGAAATGCATGTGTTTATACAAAGAAGCATTGTAAGGGATAAAAAAGACAGAGTTCAACCTGGCTGGTGTTGCTCACTGGTTGGATATGGACCCAGCAACCAAGAGGTCCCTGGTTTAGTTCCCAGTCAGCGCACATGCTGGGGTTGCTAGCCCAATCCCTAGTAGGGGCTATGCAGGAGATAGCTAATCATTATTTCTCTCTCATTGATGTTACTCTCTCTCTCTATCCTTCTCACTTCTTATCCCTCAAAAATGAAATAAAAACAATCAAAAAAGTGACATTCATGGAAGCACACCATAATCTATATTTTTTTCTCAAAAAATTTAGTTATTCTCTTAAAGAAATAGTCCAACATTATTTTTCAAACATTTAAAATAAAATACTCAAAAACTAAACAAAAATAATAATATTTTTATTTTTATTTTTTATGGATTTGCTACAGATATTTTTTTGAAATACAAAGGATACAAGCATTTATAATTCCTAAAGATTAAATCAGTGCTATTCTAAGAATTTGAAATGGGACTCATATTTCTCCTAAGAGAAAAATGCCTGTATGACCTTGGGAAACAATTATACTCCAGTACCCTGATCACTGTTTCTCACTCAGTATCTCAAAAATGTCTATACTTCAATTCTTCTTTTCCTGTGCTTCTTATGAACATTGTTCAAATTTCAATTCTTGCAAACTGCAACACGGTATTAGGCACTATAATTTATACATATATATTTGATTCTTCTACATGATTATAAGCAGCTTAAGAACAAATTTCATCTTGTTCCTACAATCTAGCAGATAAAATAGTAATAAAAGATACTGAAGAAATGTTTGCTATAAAAATAAACGAATTAGAATGAATTAAAAATGGAGTCATTGAATCTTGTGATGATAATTGATTTTCCTTAAGTGTGCAAAACAGCAGACATGTTACAAATTATATCTTTCCCACTACTTCACCTTAAGTCAAAAGGAGGATCTGCAGAGGAGGACAAGGAAATGTTCAATAAATTAAAAAGTGGCTTTTTTAAAAGTTGTGTTATCTTCTTATTTAATTTTACAGAGAATCAGGCATTTTATGTAACCTTCCAAATCATAGTCATTTAATAGCAGAAATAAATGTATAACTCTAGATTTTAGACTCCAAACTCTTTTCTTTACATCAACAATTTTCAAATACATTAAACAAAGTGACTTTTATTACTTTGTCCCAAGATTCTTAAGATTTAAATAACATTTCTAGAAAATAAAGTGATTTTTAGCAAACAAAAGATTTTTTCCCTTGTGGTTAAATAATCTTAATATATAAAAACCCAGAGTCTGTAACATCCCAAATGACTGACGTCTTGACTGATCAGAATTCATTCCTGCTGTGGCAACCCAGCACTGACTGCCAAGGGGGCTGTGGATCAGGCCCGGAGAGAGGCCTGGAGAGAGAAGCAGGGTCTGATCCATAGCCTTTGTAGCAGCTGTTGATCATCCCTTACCTCTTTCTTTCTCTACAGGCCTGGCCAGTAGCCATGCCTCTCATTTTCTCTGGGCCTCCCAGGGGATGCTAATCAGACCTGCTTCTCTGATCAGGCCTGGAGATAGGCCCAGAGATGTTGCTGGCATAGAAACTGACCAATCAGAACCAAATCTGGGTGAACTGTGAAGAGCCAATGGATGCCTAGGAGTAGGAGCTTTTGATGCTGACTGGCATAGAAACTGACTAATCAGAACCTAATCTGCATAAACTGTGAAGGCAGAACCTAAGGTAGGGGCTGAGAAAGGGTTTTAAGGGCAATAGCTGTTTGGTGTAAGAAGTAAGGAAACTCTATTTTTTAATGACCTGTTTGGCAATATAGTGCATATTGCTGGCTATCAGTGTAGATATAGGGATTATGTACTTTTGTCTGCCAAGAGCATCTCTTCCTGCTGAAAAATGATCCTCTCCCCCATTTAAGCAATCCTATCCTATACAAGTTATCTTCACTAATAAAAGGGTAATATGCTTATTATACTGGCCATCTTCTGGATTACCATCTTCCTGCCAAACAAAGCCATTGTAGTAGGGGCTGAGGCAGAGACAGTTAAGGGTGATTAGTTCAGCAGGAGAGGACAGTTGGGGACAATATTAGGCCCTAAAGGGAGGGCTGTTAAGGATGAGATCAGGTTTGCAGGGGAAGGTAGTTATGGGCAATCAGGCAGGCAGGCAGGCAGAGGTAGTTGATGGTAATCAGGCAGGCAGGCAAGTGAGCAGTTTAGGAGCCAGCAGTCTCAGATTGCAAGGAAGATGTCATCCAAAGGGATCCCCGATTAGAGAGGATGCAGGCTGGGCTGAGGGAACGTCCATGCATACATTTCATGCACCAGGACACTAGTCTATATCATAAAAAGCCAGCAGCTCTCATGGTGGTCATGGCAGGCTGCCCATAGTATCCTCAGAGGGTGCAAGATGTCATGGGGTAGGGTACTGGCAGCATCCACAGAGGATTGAAGCATCACAGACATGTCCCTGATGGCAGGTTAGGCCTATGTAATCATGTGCTGGGCCTCTAGTACCAGTAATAATAACAAAATGGTTCAAGATATCTTATCAGTAGAGAAAATTAAATATTAATATCAATTGATTTCTGATTTTAAAAGTAAGTGCACCTTCAGTTCACAAAATACTTTAAAATATGCAATTTATTTTAGTTCATAAAATATTGAGAATAGTTCCGACTTCTGTAAATAATTATGTAAAACTTAGTAGCCCAAATATTCTGAGATGAATCTCTTTTACTATATTCTAATGCTTTACACATGTTGTTTTTTATCATTGTGATTCCACCATTGCCAATATGCTGGTGACCTTATAGTTCTGAAGAAGGGTTTGTATGCTATTTGGTTTATGAATAATCTAGAGTTGTGTTTTTTTTTAATATTTTAATTGGTTTTTTAAAGCAAAGAAGGGATAAGGAAAGAGTTAGAAACATTGATGAGAGAGAAAACATCGATCAGCTGCCTCCTGCACACCTCCTACTGGGGATGTGCCTACAACTACATGCCTTTGACTGGAATTGAATCTGGGACCTTTCAGTAGGCCGACGCTCTAGTCACTGAGCCAAACCAGTTAGGGCTATAATCTGGAGTTTTAAAGTAATGATATTTAGTTAGAATGTAAGTAAAGAATGTTCTGAGAGGATACCCAGGAAATATTTAGAGAAATTAATACAATGACAATTATAATTTTCTTATCACAGGTCATGGACATTTGATGAAAAATCATTGTTTTTTATTTTATCCTTTTTTATTTTTATTTATTTATTTATTTATTTATTTATTTATTTATTTATTTATTTATTACAGAGAAGAGAGGGAGAGGGATAGAGAGTTAGAAACATCAAAGAGAAAGAAACATTGGTCAGCTGCTTCATGCACACCTTCTACTGGGGATATGCCTGTAACCAAGGTACATGCCCTTGATCAGAATTGAACCTGGGACCTTTCAGTCCATCGGATGATGCTCTATCCACTATGCTAAACCAATTAGGGTCTTTTATTCTATTTTTCCTGATAAATACAGATGTTGAATACCTTAGAGAAGAAATTACCATTTAATTAAATAAAACATTAGAGCCCAGTGCACAAAATTCATGCAGGACGGTGGGGGGAAAGGGAGAGTGTCCCTCAGCTCAGCCTGCACCTTCTTCAATCTGGGATCCCTTGAGAGATGTCCAACTGCCCGATTGGGCCTAAACGGGCATTCGGACATCCCTCTCACAATCCAGGCCTGCTGGCTCCCAATTGCTTGCCTGCCTGCCTTCTTGATTGCCCTAACCACTTCTGCCTCCAGCATTATTATTCCATAACTACTTCCCTGACAGGTTGATTGATGCCTAACTCCTTCACTGTCAGCCTGTTTGCTACTAACTGCCCTCCTCTGCAGTCCTGGTCACCCCTAACTGTCCTCTTCTGCAGGTTTGATGGCCCCCAACTGCCATCCCTTAGTCCTTCTCAACTGCCCTCCACTGCTGGCCATCTTGGGGGCAGCCATCTTGTGTGTTGGAGTGATGGTCAATCTGCATATTCCTCTTTTATTAGATAGGATAGAGCACTGGTCAGCAAACTGCATCTCTCGAGCCACATGTGGCTCTTTGGCCACTTGAGTTTGTGGCTTGTGAGCTAGAGTTTGCAGATGTTTTATTTAATTAAATGGTAATTTCTTCTCTAAGGTATTCAGACTGGTTGATGGAGTGAGTATAGAGAATGTAGTAGGATATATGGGCACATTTAATTTCAATTCTGACTCCTACCTCTCTTTTCACATATATAAGACAATGAATGCCATTTCAGTCAAATATACCACAAGACAAATCTGTACATGAAGGAATCACTCTTATTTAAAACTATAAATATCTGTAACTTTTAGGAAATTAAATTATCCTAAGTTCAGATGATATAAATTAATTAGACACTGAATATGCCAAATATTTGCCAATCCACAGCATGGATTCCCTGATCCAGAGTTATTAAAAGTAATAGTATCCTCTAGTGGGAATAAAAAAAAACAAACACAAAAAAGAACACAATATCTTCATTATTAGTTATATACTGCTCATTTCTTTACAGTTTACCATTCTGGTCTAAAAATCATACAGGGCAAATGTATTGGTAATGAATATTATATTAACATCATTAACTAAATATAAAAAATTATGATCTAGATATGTTACTGTATTTAATGTAGTAGATACAGTGGTGTTCTGCCCCAAATTCCCTGCTTTGGGATATAGATACTAATTTTCCCATCACCCTGAAGTATTTGCCTAATGATAACTCATAACTGAATCCTTCCTTTTTTTTCTTTTAAATTAATTTTTTATACATATCTCCCCATTGCCCCCCCTCCCTCCCAGGCATACTCCAAACACCCAGTGTCTATGCTCATTGGTTATGCTTATATGCATGCATACAAGTCCTTTGATTGATCTCTTATCTACCTCACCTAACCTTAATCTTCCTGCTGTAATTTCAGTCTGTTTGATGCTTTAATGCCTCTGTATCTATTTTTTTGTTCCTCAGTTTATAATGTTCTTTATTACCCACAAATGAGTGAGATGATGTGATGCTTCTTCATTGACTGGCTTATTTCACTAAGCATAAGGCTCTCCAGTTCCAACCAGGTTGCTGCAAATGGTAAGAATTCCTTCTTTTTATGGCAGCATAGAATTCCATTGTGTAGATGTACCACAGTTTTCTGATCCACTCATCTGCTGTTGGGCACCTAGGCTGTTTCCAAATTGTAGCTACTGTAAATTGTGCTGCTATGAACATAGGGGTGCATAAATCCTTTCTGATTGGTGTTTGTAATTTCTTAGGATAAATTCCTAAGAGTGGGATTACAGGGTCAAATGGGAGATCCATTTTTAGTTTTTTTGAGGAAACTCCATACTGTTCTCCACAGTGGCTGCACCAGTCTGCATTCCCACCAACAGTGCACAAGGGTTCCTTTTGCTCAGCATCCTCGCCAACACTTGTTGTTTGTTGATTTGTTGATGATTGCCATTCTGACCAGTGTAAGATGGTATGCCATTGTCGTTTTGATTTGCATCTCTCAGATGATTAGTACCTTTGAACATGTTTTCATGTGTCTCTTGGGCTTCCTTCTGTTGTCTTTCGAAAAGTTTCTATTTAGGTCCGTTGCCCATTTTTTTTTATTGGGTCATTTATCTTCCTTTTATTAAGTTATATAAGTTGGCTATAGATTTTGGAGATTACACCTTTACCAGTGATAACATTTGCAAATATGTTCTCCCATACAGTGATCTTTCTTATTGTTTTTTTTTGATGGTTTCTTTTGCTGTGCAGAAGCTTTTTATTTTGATGTAGTACCATTTGTTTATTTTTTCTTTAGCTTCCATTGCCTTTGGAGCAGTATCAGTGAAGAAGTTCATTTGGCATGTATCTGAGATTGTGCTGCCTGTGGAATCCTCTAGTATTTTTATGGTTTCCCTTCTAATGTTTAAGTCCTGTATCCATTCTGAGTTTGTTTTTATATTTGGTGTAAGTTGGTGGTCCAGTTTCATTTTTTTGCATGTATCCATCCAGTTTTCCCAAAACCATTTATTGAAGAGGCTATCTTGGCTCCATTGAATGTTCATGCCTCCTTTGTCAAATATTAGTTGAGCATAGTGGTTTGGGTGGATATCTGGGTTCTCTATTCTATTCCATTGGTCTATATGTCTGTTCTTGTGCCAGTACCAGGCTGTTTTGAGAACAGTTGCTTTGTAATATAGCTTGAAATCTGGTATTGAGATCCCACCTACTTTATTCTTCTTTCTCAGAATTGCTGTAGCTACTCATGGTCATTTCTTATTCCAGATGACTCTATGAAGAATTCTTTCTAGATCTGTGAAATATGTTGTTAGTATTTTAATGGGTAGTGCATTGAATCTATAAATTGCTTTGGGTAGTATGGACATTTTAATGATGTTGATTCTCCCTGTCCAGGAGCGTGGTATACTCTTCCATCTGTTAACCTCTTCCTCTATCTCTTTTTTCAGTGTCCTGTAGTTTTCTGCATATAGGTCTTTTACCTCTTTAGTTAGGTTTCTTCCTAGGTATCTTAATTTTTTTGGTGTGATGGTTAATGGGATTGCTTTTTTTAGTCTCTCTTTCTGTAATTTCACTGTTAGTGTATAGAAATGCCACAGTCTTCTTAGCATTAATTTTGATTCCTGCTACATTGCCGAATTGATTAATTAAGTCCTTTGGGTTTTTTATGTACAATAGCATGTCATCTGCAAATAAGGACAGCTTTACTTCTTCTTTTCCAATTTGGATGCCTTTTATTTCTTCTTCTTGTCTAATTGCAATGGCTAATACTTCCAGTACTATGTCGAACAGGAGAGGTGAGAGTGGGCATCCCTGTCTTGTTCCTGTTCTTAGGGGAAATGGTTTTAGTTTTTGCCCATTGAGTATGATGTTAGCTGTGGGTTTATCATATATGGCTTTTATGATGTTGAGGTATGCTTCTTCTATTACCACTTTGCTGAGAGTTTTTATCAAGAAAGGGTGTTGGATTTTGTCAAATGTTTTTTCTGCATCAATTGATATGACTATGTGATTATTATCTCTCAATTTGTTTATGTGATGTATCATGTTTATCGATTTGTGGATATTGTAACATCCTTGCATTCCTGGTATGAATCTTACTTGGTCTTGGTGTATGATCTTTCTGATGTACTGCTGGATTTGATTTGCTAGAATTTTGTTGATGATTTTGGCATCTATGTTCATGAGAGTTATTGTCCTATAATTCTCTTTCATTGTGTTGTCTTTATCTGGTTTTGGTATTAGGTGATGCTGGCTTCATAGAAAGTGTTTGGAAGTGTTCCTTCTTCTTGAATGTTTTTGAGTAGTCTGAGGAGGATAGGTTTTAATTGTTCCTTGAATGTTTGGTAAAACTCTCCTGTGTAGCCATCTGGTCCTGGGCTTTTATTTGCTGGAAGCTTTTTGATGACTGCTTCAATTTCTTCCATAGTTATTGGACTATTAAGATGTTTAGATTCATCCTTGTTGAGTTTTGGAAGGTTATATTTTTCTAGGAAAATGTCCATTGCTTGCAGGTTGTCCAATTTGTTGGAATAGAGTTGTTCATAGTATTTTTTAACAATCCTTTGTATTTCCACAGGGTCTGTTGTTATTTCTCCTCTTCCATTTCTGATTTTGTTTATTTGGTTCTTCTCTCTTTGTTTCTTGGTGAGCCTGGCTAGAGGTCCATCAATCCTTTTTATCATTTCAAAGAACCAGCTCTTGGTTTTGTTGATCTTTTGAATTGTTTCTTTGGTCTCCAAGTTGTTTATCTCCACTCTGATCTTCGCTATTTCCTTCCTTCTGAGTACACTGGGATTTTCTTGTTGCTCTCATTGGAGCGCTTTGAGTTGTAGGGTTAGGTAATTTATTACCATTGTTTCCTGTTTCTTGCAGTAGGCTTGTAGGGTTAGCAACTTCCCTCTCAAAACTGCTTTCACTGTGTCCCATAAATTTTGTATTGTTGTGTTGTCATTATCATTTGTTGCCATGATGTTTTTTATTTCTTCCTTGATCTCTCTGGTTACCCAGTCATTGTTTAATAGCATGCTGTTTAGTCTCCATGTGTTTGATTTCTTTCTATTGTTTTTATTATACTTGATTTCCAGTATTATGCCACTGCGGTCTGAGAAAATGCTTGATATGATTTCTATCTTCTTCAATTTGCAGAGACTTTTCTTATGACCCAGCATATTATCTATCTTTGAAAATTACCCATGTGCACTGGAGAAGAATGTATATTCTGTGGCTTTGGGGTGAAATGTTCTGAAGATGTCAATTAATTCCATCTGTTTTAGTGTGTCATTTAGGATTGATGTTTCTTTGCTGATTTTTGGTTTGGAGGATTTGTCCAGTGGTGACAGTGGGGTATTAAAGTCTCCTACTATGATTATATTGCTGACAATCTCTCTCTTAATACCCTCCTGGGGGTTTTTCTTATGTATTTATGTGCTCCCATATTGGGTGCATATATTTTACCAGAGTTATTTCCTCTTGTTGGATTGTTCTCTTTAGTATTATGAAGTGGCCTTCTTTATCTCTTGTTATGTCCTTCACTTTGAGATCTAATTTGTCAGATATAAGTATTGCAACCCCAGCTTTTTTTTTCATTTTCATTTGCCTGAAATACCATGTTCCATCCCTTCACCCTCAATCTGTGTGCATCTCTTTCCTTGAGGTGGGTTTCTTGTAGACAGCAGATATGTGGATCGTGTTTTCTTATCCAATCGATTACCCTATGTCTCTTGATTGGAGCATTTAATCCATTTACATTTAAAGTTATTATTGATAGGTATTTATCTGTCGCCATTTTTAGTCTTTAGCCCAGAGTTCCTTCTTCGCATCTTATTTCTTTTTATTACAGCAGACCCTTTGACATTTCTTGCATTGCTGGTTTGATGGTAATATATTCCCTTAGTCCTTTTTTGTCTGTGAAGCTTCTGATTTCACCTTCAATTTTGATTGAAAGCCTTGTGGATACCGTATTCTTGGATTCAGACACTTCCTTTGCATGACTTTGTATATTTCATTCCATTCCCTTCTGGCCTGATGAGTTTCTGTTGAAAAATCAGTAGCTAGTCTTATGGGGGTTCCTTTTTAGGTAACTTTCTGTTTCTCTCTGGCCACTTTTAAGATTCTTACTTTGTCGTTGGTGTTTGCCAATTTAATTATAATGTGCCTTGGTGTCGGTTTTGTGGGGTTCATTTTGCTTGGGACTCTGTGAGCTTCTTGGATTTGTGTGGGTTTTTTCTTTCCTATATTGGGGAAGTTTTCTGTCATTATTTCTTCAAACAGATTCTTTAATCCTTGTTCAGTTTCCACTCTTTCTGGAACCCCTATTATGCAGATGTTGTTGTTGTTGTTTTTTCATGTTATCCCAAAGTTCCCTTAGGCTCTCCTCTTGCTTTTTAATTTTTTTTTTTCTGGAAGCTGCTGTACTTGGGTATTTTTTCCTACCGTGTCTTCTAGCTCACTGATGTGATCCTCTGCTTCTTCTAGTCTACTTTTATGCTTTCTACTGAGTTCTTTAAAGCAGTGATGTCATTTTTTTTTACTTCTTGCATTTCTTCTTGCTTCTTCCTCATTTCCTCTTGGGTCATCTTCATTTCCTCTTGGCTCTTACTCATATTGTCGAATTTGTCTTCCATTCTTTTCCTCCACCTTATGATCATTTCTCTGAACTCTTTCTCTGGCAGACTTATTTCTGCTTCTGTTTCTTTTACTTCCTTTTCTGGTGATACCTGCCTATCTCACTTATGCGGGCTGTTTCTTCTTCTTCCCATGGTCTTTTTTCTCTGGGTGTCTGGTTTGTAGTTCTCTCTCCTATGATGATTCAAAGGCACAAACTACAACATGACCTGGTACAGCACACAAGGCACTTATCCCAAGTGAAATCTGACCTTTCCGTGTGCCGTGTGGATCTCTGAATCTGCCGTGTGTCTGCGCCAATTTTGGATCGGTGTTCTGGGTCCCTGGCTGTTCAGTGGGTGCTTCAGCCGCATCTTTCAGACCACCACAGACATCCACCTTACTCTGCAAGATGGTGCGGTCTCCGCGTTCTCGCTGGTTGCTCCAGCCAACAAAAACCCCATGGCAGTGGGGTTGCCTGGCCAGGAGAGCCCAGTCCAGCAGTTCCCCGCCTTCTCCTGGAGGATAACTGACTCTTAACTTGCCAACAAATACTCCCAGTGTGACTCTCAGCTGCTCTCTCTTCCTCTGCCCAGCGACAAAGCTCCAGATGTGTCTGTCTATTCTGCCGCCATTTCAAACAATCTGAATCCTTCTTCATAAAGGACCCTCAACCAAAGGCACTGCCTGTATGCAATGACTAGTTGACATGGGGTTACATCTTGATTATTTTTTACCTCAATTAAAAACATCTTTGGAGATCATCAGCTTGAGAGCTTTCTATGAGATCAACAGAAGTTCTCTTTTCCTTTACTCCAAGAGACTTTCTTCTCCTACTTGTCTTTTTTTTTTTTAATAACCCCCAGTAAATAACTATTCAAGAGATCTACATCTCAGAGACTTCTTTCTGGAACCCAATCTATGACACCCAGCTGAAACTTAATGGTTACAATGATTTTGATTATTAACTTAGATTTTACCTATGTGACTAAGGATTTCTTTATTTCAGTAGGAAGACATTTAACTAAAATTTTCATAATTATCTTCTAAGACCTTATACAGCTATTTATGTATTTATCTATTTATTTAAGAAAGATAAAGAGAAAGGGAGATATATAAACATTGATGTGAGAATGAAACATTCATTGGTTTCCTCCTGCATACCCCCTACTGGGGATCTAGCTCAAAACCTGGGCATGTGTCAACCTTTCATTGAATAGAGGATGACATTTAAACAACTGAGCTATGTCAGCTTGGGCTAAGACCTTATTTTTGAATAAACAATTCTGCATATATTTAATATTTTAAATATGAAAATGTATTAAATATATTTTATTGATTTTTACAGAGAGGAAGGGAGAGGGATAGAGAGTTAGAAACATCGATGAGCCCTGACTGGTTTGGCTCAGTGGATAGAGTGTTGGCCTGCAGACTGAAGAATCCCAGGTTCAATTCCAGTCAAGGGCATATATCTTGGTTGCAGTCACATCCCCAGTAGGAGGTGTGCAGGAGGCAGCTGATTGATGTTTCTTTTTTTCTTTTTTTTAAATATATTTTATTGATTTTTATTTTATTTTTATTTTTTACAGAGAGGAAGGGAGAGGGATAGAAAGTTAGAAACATTGATGAGAGAGAAACATTGATCAACTGCCTCCTACACACCCTCTACTGGGGATGTGACCACAACCAAGGTACATGCCCTTGACTGGAATTGAACCTGGGACCCTTCAGTCTGCAGGCTGATGCTCCATCTACTGAGCCAAACCAGTTACAGCAATATATTTAATATATTGATAAGAAGTCTTTTGCTTGCAAGAAATAGAGATCTGATTTTAAATAATCTTTGAATTTGAAATGTATTAGAAAGAATTAGAAAATTAGAATTAGAAAAATTATCATAGAGTGAAAAGTCAGGATAACAGTTATGAAGAGTTAAAAATTACCATTTTTCTTCCAATTTTTACTAATTCTCTCTTTGAGACCTCTTGATCTACCACATGTCATTTTTTTGTTCAAACTATGTGGAAGACATGGCTGCCAATAGTTCCCATACAGAAATTTTATAGTCAATTCACTCAAGGAGAGAGGTGAATTTTATTTTTTGATTCCCTTTACAAATACTGAAAAGAGCTCTCATTTTCACTTTAGATTCATAGTCTCTCCCTTGGAGAGCATTCAGCTGTGGTTAAGTTTAGGAGACATATTTTATTTGCATGACCACGCTAATAATTTATGTCATGTGCAGATCATCCTGCATTGTGAACTTCTCTTTGACAACTAGGTAAATCAAATTCAACATAAAATTAGTATAAGAAAATCATCAATCACTAAAAATGCAAATAGTGTTCACTGAAGCAAGAATACATTCCTATTGTATCCAAAAACCTCAAGCTGTCTTGCTAATCTCATACATGAAAGTGGCTCATGTATGAGATAATTGAGACGGTATAGACATGAATAATGCTCAACACCAATCCCATTCAGCATAGTGAAACAGCATGATGTGTTTTCCCCCCGGATCTTGACAAAGTATTTGGTAGAGCATTAGCATTTAACTACCTTTTATACAGTTCCACCAAGTAAACTTATTCTCCACATATACTTACTATGATAGACTGAAAAGTCATATGTTCAATTTCTTGGTAGAAAGATATATTTGCAAAGAAATAAATAAGTTTCAATGGGAAAATAAAATATTATAGTAATAATTATAGAGAACATAACTATTGTCCCATTCTCCCTGTCATTAATACGAATATTTAGATGTACTCTGCTGATAATTTATATATTTCTACATAGTATTTAAATGCTACATAAAAATCTATTTACCCATAATGAAAGATGAAGTTTTCACTCACATGTTTTTTTCCACTCTATCTTTTCTATTTTATTTTCTTCAAATAAACATACACACACACAAACCAAACACTACATTATTGATGTAAACAGACAACATGGTCATTACAAGGAATTTTAGTAGAAAACCAACAACAAAATGAGATTTCTAACTCATTCCAAATCTGAAAAAAAACATTCATCTGTATGTCATTCCTATATTTTGAAAGAGATATATTGTGAGAGATAGAAAGAAAAGATATATAAATATGCTCATAATACCATGCTACTTAACACTTTTTAATTTTTTAAAAAAGAAAAAGAAAACATGATTTAAAAATTTCTGAACTGAAAGGTAACAATCCATTAGTCTGAAAGGATAGATATTATTTCCAAAGACATATCTTTAAATTAAAAAAGTTAATAATAGTAATTAAAAATAGCATGGATTCATTATTTTTCTAACATACATTTTAAAATTGAAAGCAACTGAAATTTTTAAATCAAAAGTGTTTACTTAGAGCTTTTCCATTTACTCCAACCCTCTTCAAACCACTTCTCAAATTTATATTTAAATACTTATAATTTTGTTAATGTAAAAAAACAAAACAAAACAAAACATTGAAACCTGTAAAGAATATTTTTGAGTTTGTCAAGATATGCCGGGAAGCAGAACCTCAATGAATTGAGATAATGCTCTGGAGAATGGTGAGTTACATCTGTATTTATACATTGCAATCAAAAGAAGGGCTGTGGGTGGGTTACATGAAATCCATTGATGATAGACTAGAGAGGTGGGAGAAAGCAAAGCAGGGAAACCCCTGGGATTGGATAAAAAGTAAAATGATAAACACATACTTAGATGGACGCAGGAACAATTAGTATGATAATGAAAGAATTTATGGTATCTGTGCTGGCCCTCAACACATTTGATTGTGCCCAAGGGGTTCAGAAAAAGTGAAGTTACAAGTTACTGAGACATTTCAAAGGGTATATTATTATAGATGCAAAAAGACAGGTAGGCTCAGTTAAGGTAAAGGTTGACCTTGTCAGTGAAGATACTGGCCTAGGATGTAATTACTCACCATAACTGTTTTTAGTTAAAATTTAATTTCAGACCATGTTTGTGGTTACTTTAGGTCTCTGAGTTTGCAAGTCTTCCATGAAGCCCTCCCTGAGCTTATCAGGTTTGCATGTAGCCCCTTTTGTCCACGATTTTTATGTTGTATTCTGTAAGTATGAAAGTTTACTGTTGACTTTATATTTAAGAGAGTGAGAATCATTCATAGGTCATTTTCAAAGTTCTTTGCTTGCTCAAATGATTTTCATTTAAACTTACCTCTACATTTTCTTGATTTTAGTACTTGGTCTTTTTATTTTAGAATTACAAATAGATGCCATATTTTTGTGTTCCTTTATGTTTCACAATATTAGTTGCCATATGTTTTAATATACTTCTGGCTGGGTGAATACTGTCAAACCCTATTTTCTTCAATTTCAGAATTTAGCAAAAATTGATCATAGTCTTTTCACATTGAATGTTATTGCAGTGAAATCTAAACACAACATACTATTTTCTCATTTTATAGTCACTCTATTTAGTTGCCTAGACAATTTCCCTGTATTTGAGATTTAATAAATTATTTTGATGTTAATTATTCTGTATTAACTTTTCATAGAATGCAGGATAAACTCTCTTATATTAACTATTTATTTAAGTAATCTACTCACTCATCTAACTATATTTATTATAGTTATCAATTCAGTAAATATAATTGTTACATCATGGGAATGTACAAGTCATCTACCACAGTGGACAAGAGAGACAAGATTTCTGTATTCATTTTGCTTCAAATCTTTTTAAAGAGATGTATAATTTTTATTAGTAGTAAGTGTTATGAAGGAAAATCAAGTAAAATATATTATTTTATATAATAAAAGCCAATATGCAAGTGTCCAACCATTTGATTATTTGATTGTTCAACTGTTTGAACAGTCACTATGATGCACTCTGACCACCAGGGGGCAGACGCTCCAATTGATAGGTTAGCATGCTGCTGGGGTCCAGCCAATTGGGATTGGGCAAGACAGGCTAGAAATGCTCTAAAGCAATGGTTCTCAATCTGTGGGTCGAGACCCCGGTGGGGGTCGAATGACCAAAACACAGGGGTCGCCTAAAGCCATCAGAAAATACATAATGCATATCAGGTATTTACATTCCGAATCATAACTGTAGCAAAATTAGAGTTTTGAAGTAGCCACCAAAATTATTTTTGGGTTTGGGGTCACCGCAACATGAGGAACTGTATTGCAGGGTCACAGCATTAGAAAGGTTGAGAACCACTGCTCTAAAGCACTCCTGTGGTCCCTCCCCAGCCCCAATCATGCACCAGTGGGGTTCCTCAGACTGGCCTGCACCCTCTCACAGTTTGGGACCCCTCAAGGGATGCCAAAGAGCTAATTGTTGGCCCCATCCCCACAGGCCAGGCCAAAGGACCCCACTGCTGTACAAATCAATGCACTAGGCCTCTAGTCATATGTAAGGAGGAATACCGTCCTTTCTAAAGAGTTGATATCTGTACAGGAATAAAATTAAGTGAAGAAATAAGCCATACAAAGAAGAATATGTGTCCTGGCTGATGTGATTCAGTTAGTTGGGGCATGGCCCCCTACATTGAAAGGTTGAGGATTCAATTTCCTGTCTGAGTGGTTCAGGGCACTTGGAAGGTCAACTACAGTGGTACCTTGAGATACGAGTGCCCTAACATACAAGATTTTTGAGATATGAGCCATTGAGCGAGCGATTTTTGCTTTGAAATACGAGCAACATTTGAGATACAAGTAATCAACCCGAATCAGCCGGCTGCACATGACCCACCAGTTTACAGCGTCTCATAGTTTCCCAAGCCTCAAGGTTACGGAACAAATTAAACTTGTATCTCGAGGTACCACTGTATTCTATGCTTCATTCTCACATCAATGTTTCTCTCTCTCTCCTTTCCTTCCTCTCTCTCTAAAAATCAATACAATCATGCCCTCCTGTGAGGATTTTACAAAAAGAATATTTTTTTCCCCTGACTGGTTTGGCTCAGTGGATAGTGCATTGGTCTGCAGACTGAAGGGTACCAGGTTCAGTTCCAGTCAAGGGCATATACCATGGTTGAGGAGGGCACATCCCCATTAGGAGTTGTGCAGGAGGCAGCTGATCAATGTTTCTCTCTCATTGATGTTTCTCTCAATTCCTCCCTCTTTATTTCTGTAAAAAATCAATAAAATATATATTTTTAAAATAATAAGATGGTTTGTGCTAGGAGAAGGTGGTTCCAAGAAAATTAAACAACAAATATAGTGCCTTATGACAGAAATTTGTTTGGTGTGTTTATCAATCATTATATACCAGCGGCTTACATGAATAGGAGTTTATTTCTTATTCATAATGCTATATATGCATCATGGGTTAGGCATACCTCTGCTCAATGCTCTTTTGAATCTAGAACTTAGGCTAAGTTAGCAGCTTCTTTGTGGAGCATCATGGATTAACATGATTAAAAAAAAGATAGACGAGCATGAAGTACTTGTTGGCTCTTAAATTTTAGAATGATAAACATTGGTTCTGTTAACATTTCTGATAGAACTTAGAGTGTTACAAATTTCTTTATTAGGAGAATCACAAAGTAACTTAATTTATGCTGATGACAGTGAGGAGGCTAGAGTAAACTAGAAAGAGAGTGGTATTTATAGACTTGTAATTAATGGTAAGAGGTTTGGATGTAAGAGTATAATAGGGCATATTGAGGATTTTGAGTAGAAGAAAAAGGTTATTCCTTAGTTGTTCTATTGAAATGTACTCTAGGAAAGACCTGATGCAAGAAGGAAAACCAGAGAGGAAACTGTTGTGATGGTCTAGAAGGGAGATGATGGGGGTTGGTCTAGGGTTAGAGCTGTGCAGTTGAAGAAGTTGGTCCAGAATATATTTTAGAGGTTTAATAGCTGGGCTTGATGGGGGATATATTTGGGTGATCAGGATAGAAGATGGATAAATCTTAGAATTTTATCTAAGCTACTGGGTGGCATTATTTACTCTGATAATAATATCCAGGGGAAAATGGAAGTAAGGGGTTTGGGAGGAGGGAACTGAGATGTCATAATTTCTCTAGCAATCATATATTAAGTGATAATAGGTAGAGAGTATGTTACAACAGAGAGCAGAGTTTTGAGTTATCCAATATTTAAAAGTAAAGAAGAGAATGTGCCAGCAAAGGAGAATAAAATTGCTCCACAGGGGTAGGAATTAATTAAGAGGAATTTGTTTCTTGGAATTAAGGTGAAAAAATATGTATAGAGAAAGAAATATGTATATATTTTCTCTTGTCACTTTGTGTAATTTAGGGTTTCTTTGAGGTTAACATAAACACTTAAGTCAGTTTAAGCAATAACTTTAATAGTAAAATAGGTACATACAAATGATAGGACAGAAATGCACAAAATGATCATAGCACTGTAAGTTCACTGGAGAAAGGGTAGTAAAAGAACTGACTGCTAAAAGCAACTGAAAAAATAGGGAGCACACACTCTTACCCTCTCACCCCATGCACAGGTCATCTGCAGTTAGTGGACAGGTCAGACATAGGCAGATGGCGCTTGGCCTCAAGCACTTGTATTTCTCTTTGCCTGAGGCTTTCCTTAGACATAGCCACATGGACTATGGCAGGGCATCATGCAAGAATGTTAACAGATCAGGAGATAGCTCAATTAACGAGAGAAGAAAAGGTGGAAAAATACCTCAACTATACTGGGTTGAACTGAGTATATTCTGCAGTCTCTCAGAGGATTCCTGAGTGATTCAGCCCCAGTGACCTGTGGTTGGAACCCACCCACTAACACATTCTTTTTGTCTTGTCTCCTCTACTTTCCTTCCTTCCTTCCTTCCTTCCTTCCTTCCTTCCTTCCTTCCTTCCTTCCTTCC
>JAAGEH010000286.1:18437920-18453255 GCA_011751065.1 Lasiurus cinereus | reverse complement strand
TCCTTCCTTCCTTCCTTCCTTCCTTCCTTCCTTCCTTCCTTCCTTCCATTTTACTTCATCACTCCCGAATAAAGGTGAGAATTATTTAATAGAAGGAAATCTGTTAACAAAATTAATCCTATTAATACAATAAATCATATGACAATTAGGTTTATATATTTTGAACAGAATAAAATTAAACATTTGTGATAGCTTTGTAAGAAATAGGAGTAGCTCCCTATTTATTCATCAGCAAACTTCAGAATCATATGGATATTGTCCCTTTTTTATCATTATTATTATTACTCTAGTCCACATGGAATAGTTATTCCTTTTTGAAATTTAAAGTAATCTCTAGCTTTAACAGCATGCTTATTTTTATTTCAAAATTTCTAATCAATATAAGAACATATAGAATCCTGCTTTGGATTTGAATATCACACCTGGAAAATTATATCTATTTGTTTGGAATGCAATGTTGCTCTAATATATATATATGTGTGTGTGTGTGTGTGTGTGTGTGTGTATACTATTTTCACAAAAATAATTAATAATAAATTTTGCCAAAGCACAATAGCATTTGCTCTATTTCCTTACTCAAAATATCTAAAACAAGTTTAATCCTTTAAATTATTTAAATCATTACATGAATACATAGTAATTTTTTTGAACTTGCTATTTAATTTCTTTAAATCACTCAATTTTTCTAACTACAAATTTATAAAAAATAGTTGAATATGAACTAAAATTGTTTTTTTATGCCCATTTGGTAAAGTTGACAGCAAGTTAAAATTAATTATATATATATATAATTTATAATTATATATATATATATATTATATATAATTAATTTATAATTATATATATTATATATTTATATATATATTAATATCTGACATTTGGCATTTGCTTATATGACTCATTTATCATTGGTACTTAAAGGAATTTTAATTATTTCTAAATTGATTTCAATGACTATTTCTCCAATGTGTGAGCATATTGCACAACAATTGCAAACAGGAAAATTTATCAGAAGAGATAAAGGAAAATTTTTTGCTATGTAGAAATATGTGTGTGTGTGTGCGTGCGCGCACACTCCAGAAGGGAAAGGGAGCAAGAGGAAGGCTTATTTAAGAGAAGAAAAAATGAGTCATACAAATTAAGTAAACAGTTATTCCCATGTGCTAAAAATCAGAGAAAACAGTTTATTAACATGGTACTTTCTAAATGCTTTAAGACAACATATTTACAAGTAAATATATAACTTCATTATTAAAATTTCTTTAGTATTTTATAAAATGCTTCTCTTAAATATTTATGTTCACAAACGACTTAACTATGCAGTGTTCACTTAAAAGAATATTTGTTTAAAAGAGTTCATTCATTGGTAAGTTTCACATCAATGATAATTATATCTCATTTGTTTTAGTTATGAAACTTAATTAACCACTAAATTAGCTATACACAAACCAGGAATCCCTATCCAATGTTCCATCATCCATTCTTTCATTATTTGCTTGTTGCTCCTTAATTTCTAACCTTATCACAATGCCCTTTTATCACAATACCCCTTAACATTTTCTAGGCTATTATGGCTTCTCTTACTTCTATCTCTCATTTTCTACTCTTTCCTGATTTAAGATCCTTGAACCTATGCTAACTGAAACACTCCCTTCTCTCAACCTGCTTTTCTGAGCTAATGCTTATTCATACTTTGGGTTGCTGTTTACATATTTCTTTTTTTCTTTTCTATTTTTTAAATATATTTTATTGATTTTTTACAGAAAGGAAGGGAGAGGGATAGAAAGTCAGAAACATTGATGAGAGGGAGACATCGATCAGCCACCTCCTGCACACCCACTACTGGAGTTGTGCATGCAAGCAAGGTACATGCCCCTGACCAGAATCGAACTTGGGACCTTTCAGTCCGAAAGCCGATGCTCTATCCACTGAACCAAACCGGTCTCGGCTGTTTACATATTTCTTAAGAGAAACTCCTCCTGACCACCACTAAACTTGAAGCTCTTTGTTATGCTTCCTTAGATTAACTTTGGCTTCAAAACAATTGTCAAATGTTAAGTAAACAATGTATTTTTGTGTATTATTGGTTATGTCTATCTTAGTTGCATATGAAGAGCTAATGCTAGCACATAGTAGAAAATGAATACTTATTCAAGACAGAAGGAATTAATTGGGATAGAGAAAGAGAGAGAGTAGAGGGAGAATATGATAGTAAAGATCATGACTATGAGAATGTATGCAAATGTTATATGAAAGACTTACAATGTGAAGAATATAATAAGAAGATACAAGTCAGGAATTGTTTCATTATTTGAGACTTTTACAGCTTCTATGTACTGAAAGATCATGATTATTAAGCTGTCTATTTTGAATACAAATCATATCATTGTAAACTTTAATCATTAGCAATAGACTAGACCCTAGAAAATATAATAAAAGGCTAATATGCAAATTGACTGAATGGCAGAATGACCAGTCATTATGATGCGTACTGACCATCAGGAGGGAGACACTCAACACAGGAGCTGGCCCCTGGTAGTCAGTATGCTCCCACAGTGGGAGCACTGCTCAACCAGAGGCTGGGCTCATGGCTGGCCAGCACAGCTGCGGTGGCAGGAGCCTCTCACAGCAGCACTAGGGATGTCTAACCGTTGGTTTAGGCCTGCTCCCCCCAAAATTGGTGCAAGGGGCTCAGCCCTCAGAGCGCTGGCTGTCTCCTGGCCCTGCAGCCCTGCCCCCTGCCCACTGGTTGTTACAGAAGTTTATTCCATCATTTGGTTTAATTAGCATATTAGCTCTTTATTATATACTAGAGGCCCAATGCATGAAATCCATGCAAGTGTAGGCCTTTACACCCCTGGCTTCCTCATGGCCCCACTCCCCACCTACTTTTCAGATCATTCCAGAAGGTTGTCCTGCCATCTGGTCTAATTAGCATATTAGATACGTATTATATAGGATGATTAGAGGCCTGATGCATGAAACTTCATGCACTCGGAGGGATCCCTCAGCCCAGCCTGCTCCCTCTCACAGTCTGGGAGCCCTCAGGGGATGTCCTAATGATGGCTTAGGTTCCCACTCCCTATGGGAGGCAACTGGGCTGATCAGGGCAAGGTGCCACCCCCATCACCCTACTGCTGCTGCCACTGCCAGCCTCTGCAGCTGCCAGCCCTCTTCGGCCCTCGCAAATACTGCAGCTTTGTCTGGAAGATGTCCAGTCTATTGGGTCTAATTAGCATATTGCCCTTTTGTTAGCATAGATTACTTGACAAATTAAGATACTCAGTCCAGCTCAAGTAAATGATTTTTAATGTTTTAATATATTTATCAATAAATAAACATGCATGCGTAATGCATTGCTTAGATTATATTTTCATAAAGTGAAATTATAATAATAGTTCTATAAATACAGTAAAGTTTATACTTTTAAAATTCATATTCTCTTAAGTGGGCCTGCTAAAATAATTTGAGTATATTGTTGATTCTTGAGATATATTAATATTTTAATATTCACTCAAATTATAGCAGGACGATTAAGGAGAGGTGGGGTAGATAAGAGATCAATCAAAGGACTTGTATCCATGCATATAAGCATAACCAATGAACATAGACACTGGGGGATTGGGGTATGCCTGGGAGGCAACGGGGGCAATAGGGAGATATGTATACATGTAACACAATAATAAAAAATAAATAAATTAATTAATGGAAGTAAATTCTGTATATTTGTTACTGCTTTGATATACTTATTCACCTGTATCAATATACATCTTTGCTTTTCAGTTTGAATAAATACATTTTAAATATTAATTTCACTTGTTTCTAATTCATGAATCTTTTATGTGAACACAAGGATGACTCACTTAATTGTGTATTTTTTGGGGGGGTTATTTAGATAGTAACGTGAGGAATATAGGATTAATGCATATAAAACTCCTTCATAACTTCAAAGAATATCATCTACATAAAAATAAAATACTTGTTTCTTTGATGCTTGTACACTGAAATATATTATTTATATGTGGGGTCTCAAGACTATAATATATCTATTGTATTAGTTTTCAGAGATAATTTTTTGTGGGGTGGTAATGTTTTTTGCAGAAATAGTAAGACCTTTTAATGTTTAAAGAAGGTGGAATTGTTTGTTTGTTTTTTCTGCAGTAATAAAACTTTATTTGATTGCCTATTCTGTTTCACAATAGTAATTATTATGACTCTGAAACTCTCCTGGCATTTTGTTAGTAACAGAACAAATAAAATCATGTCAATTTTTCTGTTTATTGTAAAATTCTAGTACTTGGAAAATTGTTGATGAGGGACTTTAAAGCTCAGAGGCTTTTAATAGAAAAAATATAAGCCAGCTTTTCAGCAGTGTTTCAGAAATGACGTTGGATAGCAGGGATCAATATTATTAACTACCTTAATGATAGTTATCCAAAGGAAAATATATATGTAACTAGAACTAGAACTACATAAAACCATTTTCTAAGTGATGCTGTATTGCATATATGTTCATAGTTTATAAATAATATTACCAGAGTTATTTTTAAGTGAATTTGAACTGATAGTTATCTTAGATGGAGCCTTTTAGGATAAGCCATTTACTTTCAAACACACCATAGTTGGGTCCAGCATATTCTACAAACTCTCTTGGTGATACTGATAGGTAGAAACTGAGAGACTCTGATTTAAAGAGCTATACTTTGTTTACATTATCTAGCACACTGTCTCATACATAGTAAGCAGATAGTAACTATGCATTATTAATGCCAAAGACTATAATTTTCATCCTGTCATATCCTGGTCCACATTGCCTGAAGAAATAATGTGGTCAAATTGGTCCTGTTTACCAATATATGGTTTCAAAATATGAATTTGGCTCTCAAATTTCACTAGCCCCTGAAAGTGACTATTCAGACAATAAATATCCAAAAGTAAAGAAATATGATTTACTGACAATTGTGAAAGTATTATATTGTGGCCCAGTATAGGACCTCTGTTAAGTTCTGCCAGGTCATGATGAAGGGTACATGTCCATCACCTCTGGTAACTGAATCTATGGAGTAGATCTTTAATTTCTTCCTTACTAACTGGTTGGATCAGTATGCTGGAATAAGCTGTCCCGAAAGAACATCTCCTGCTTTTAGATTCCAGGACCAGACTATGTGAGAGAAAGAGTGGACAGTTTGTTCCTTTCTTTAAATAATAATTTATTCTCTCTTAAGCTAGGCTCAAAGAGTGTTCTGGATGTAGCTAATTAATTTTGCAAGTCCTTCATCCCTGGAAAAGAAATGAGAGTGAGCTCTGCAGAGGTAAAGGAGACCAATGCAGAATCTAATCACAGAGAAAGAAGAACTGATCTTACGTCTGAGTTCTGCTTAATTATAGTTGTGGTTGCTTTGGAGATAATGTCAGAAATAAAAATTACATATATAAAGCTCAAATCCTACCTCTTCAACTTAATAAAATTCACTTTTAAAATAATTTTAAAATATCTGCTAATCCCATTTTTCATTCATAAATTGACTGCAGCCAAAACCGGTTTGGCTCAGTGGATAGAGCGTCTGCCTGTGGACTGAAAAGTCTCAGGTTCAATTCCAGTCAAGGGCATGTACCTTGGTTGTGGGCACATCCCCAGTGCGGGGTGTGCAGGAGGCAGCTGATCAATGTTTCTCTCTCATTGATGTTTCTAACTCTCTATCTCTTTCCCTCCCTCTCTGCAAAAAATCAATAAAAATATATTAAAAAAATAAATAAGTAAAATAAATTGACTGCAATGTTAATCATACTTTAAGAATTTTATAAGATAAACTAGAGGCCTGGTTCATGAAAATTCATGAACTGCAGAGGGCATCCCTCAGCCTGGCTTGCCCCCTCTCACAGTCTAATAAGGAGAAGGCTATGCCCTCATCGTACCTCTGCTACTGCCATTGCCAGCAGCACAGGCCTCAGCTAGCCCTGGTTACCTGAGTCTCATGTCCCTGGGCAACTGGGCAGCCTCCATCTGAGGCTTGTCTGCACCCTGGGCTGGCCCTGGATCGCTGGGGGGCTGAGGGGACTGGGGGACTCCAGAGATGGGCGCAGAGTAGCCAGACACCCCTGGGGGCAGGCACAGTTGTGGTGCGTGCCTGCAGCTTTAGCAGGGCTGAAGAGACTAGGCGCCACCATCTTATGGCTGTGTGTAACACCATATTTGAGGGCATGGCAGTCAGTTAGCATATTTCTTCCTTATTGGCTGTGGGTGCCTCCACCTTTATGAGGGTGTGAGGGTCAATTAGCATATCCCTTCTTTATTGAATAGGATAGGTTTCAATAAGAGATCCATAAATTGTTTATGTGCATTAACAATACAAAGGTCCCATAATCAAATATGTTTGAGACAAACTGCCTTTACTTCAGTATTTATTTGATACTTTAATATGCATTGTAAGTCTACAGAGGATACGTGTCAAGATTTTTATCCAAAAATATTTATGTATAGACCTTATTTTCTAAAAAGCTATTGGGGAATTAGTAATCTGTTGACAAACATTTGGGCAAGATTGGCTTAAACATCATAAGTAAAGTGACTAAGGAACATTGTCATAAACATTTTGTACTATGTGATTTCTGAACAATACATATTTTGTATAAATAGATCTTTATGTTGTGTTATTGTGGCTGAAACAGTAACATTTGTGTGGGACATAAAAATTATGTGAAAATAATATTTCAGAAAAGAAGAGTGTTGAGCTCCAGAGTTCCACCAGAAAAGAGGAGTGGGTTGAGACAAAGAGGGATAAAACATCTCTTAATCAGAACCTTGATAAACTTCAGAAGGGAAACAAAAAGTCATAGCTCTTCATCAATCAAAAACATAGAAATAGAGTCTTTAGAAAGGGCTAAAAATAAGCAAAGAGGAAGGAAGGGAGCAAAGTAGGGTGTGAGACGGGGAGAGGGACGTAATTCCTGGAAAACAGGAACAGACATATCCCCTTAAGAATTATTCAATTGAGAATCAACAAATATTTCAGAATCTTTTCTGAAAAGTCTCAGTATTTTTTTTTTAATCTTGGATTGAATGAGTCTAGACTCTTACTCTATTTATGCATATTACTAGAGGCCTGAAGCATGGAGATTCATGCAAGAATGGGCCTCTCTTCCCCTGGCTGCTGCATCACCTTTGCTCCAGCAGGAGCCGACTTTTCCCTGGGGCCTGGAGCTGTCTTTCCACCATCCCATGCTGCCCAGAGGCCTAGAGCATCTGGGACAGTGCAGAATGCCTGCATCATTACCATGGCGATGATGCAAGCATCCCGCCCCACCTCCAGCTGCATATACAAATTAACCTTCCATCTTTGTTGGGTTAATTTGCCTATTCACTACTGAATGGCTGGAAGGCATTGCAAAGGTACAGTCAATTTGCATCTTACTCTTTTATTAGTATAGATTATTATTGGGCAATTCTTATTTATACAGTAAAATAATAGGTAGTCTAGAGAGAATACAATGCTGTGAATATAAGATCAAAGACCAAAGAGAATGCCATCCAATTTTTCAAGCAGTAGCAGTTGTGGAAATAAAAATAACAACAATAATGATAATAACAAATATATGAATGTAAATATGATGAATATATAATAATACCGAATGCTCCCTTCATCAAAATTCTGAAGCTGTTTCTCCCTGGTGTTTTTAAGTCTACCTTTACTGGGGAACAGTTAATATATTTTGCTTTGTTACTTATAATATTCCATAAACTAGTTATGAAGAGCAGTGTAACTTATTAGAACTTGCTAGTTGCTAGTGTTTTTTTCTTCCAACTCTATACTAGAATAACAGCAGTTAATGACAAAAGTCTAGAATATTAGCACTAAAATAATAATCACAGGAATGTTAACTCTTATTGTAACCAAAATCTAGGTTAAGGAATAGCTCATTGAGATCTAAACTGCTTCCCATTGTTATATGGCCTCATTTGCACCCTGTTCTACTACGCATTGCCAAGTGATTTCACAATCCATTTCCTACTCCACTCTGTGTAACTTCAGTGAGTATAATTTCAAATGTGTTACTACTAGAGTTATTTGATGAATAAAAATGTATTCTAAAGAGAATAAAAAAAAACACCCTATAATCCACTTTAAGGAAAATCTGCCAAATACTATTTTAAATGCTAGCATTTATCATCCAGAAACCAATGTAAACTAAATTATAGATAACTTCATTCATGTCCCATTTAATAAAGTATCTTAATTCCACAATATAAGATATCTTGGGTTGCCGTTTAATTCTGCAGTAAGAGAAAGCACAGTATTGTGCAGGGCACCCAATACAATACTGTTGCAGTGCACTATTTTATGTGGGTTCTCTAAAAGTCTATCAGATAAATGTCACTGCTAATTGTGCAGTTTGACCTTAGGGGTCAGGCACTGGAAGGCCCTGATGTGATAAGCTATGCACATTCTCAGATTAACCACAAGAAATGCTAAGTATATTTGATTTTCTAGAGAGGAAGGAGAAAGATCTATTGCTAGTGGATAAATATCAACGTAAAATATTATGAAGTCAATTGTGTGAATATTGTTAGTTCCATATTCTGATACTTTAATATGCATTGTAATTAATTTTATTATTTACATTAATAATTTTATTATTCACATAAATAATAAACAATATTAATATGTACAATATCTTTATACCAGGATGGTTGTCAGAGAAAAGGACAACTTACATTGTCTATAAGGTTTTCCAGTGCAATAATGTGGATAGAGGGGCTGAAATTTTCCACATAAACAGTAAGGTTATATTCTCATGGTCTCTTCAGCTTAGAATGTTACCAGACAGCAACTGCACCCAGAGTGGACTAGCCTTCAGTGTGTGGGCTTTTGGCTTTGTGTAGAAGAAATATTCACAAAACAAGTCCAGGTGATTCTGAGAGTATGTTTGCTAAAGCTGGGGACAGTGAAACAAAGGAAGGACTTAGGACAGAAAAACCACAGGATAGAGCTTAGGTGATGCTCTGCTTTGGCTCCTTAGAAATGCTACAGAAAGATACAAGCCAAAGCAGGGCTACTGATAGCTCACTGGGAAGTGAAGGTCACAGGAACAGAAGTGAAGCAAGGCAGGGCTCTTTTAGCTTGCAGGAAAGTCAGACAAAAAGGAGGCCTTGGAGACTGGTTCAGGGGGTAACCCCAGGATGAGCAGCTGTTGCCTGCTGCTCCCCTGGTTGCTAGTCTCTTGGGGACTCTTAGAGTTTCTCTTGGGGATGCTTAGAGTTTAGGAGGGAGGAAAAAGTTCATGTTGGAGAAGGGACATGGGAATGCTCTAGAGTGAGCCCATGCTAGTATCTTTTTTATCTCCTTCTGTGGGGTAAAATCTTAGGAGTGATTTTCAGTAGAATATTCATCAGCTCCCCAAGTGCATTTTTAACATGTTGATGCATCAAAATGACAATTTAGGTGAGTTTTGGATTATTAAAGCCTTTGATGGGCTTTATTGTTTTAGTTATATCTTGAGTCTATCTGGCTGTAATTGTTTTTTGTTATTTGTTTCTGTGACTTCATCCATTTGGCTGGTACAAATGACATTAATTGGGTTTCTGTTTTCTATCTCCCAACGAGGGTGATTTAAGTGTTCTCTGGTTAGAGAAGAGAGGTATAACCATTTTCTCTCAAGTGTGCATTGGTTAGGGAAGATAAGGTCTTGTGATTCATTAGTTTGCTGTAAGTTGTTCAAATTGTTTGTCCTTGCTTAATGATTTTGTCTCAGTTTCCCCATGTCACTTGCCCAGGAATTTTCCTAGCATCTTACTATCCTGCTTCAAAAACACTGCAGTTTTACCCACTACTTGTTGAGGAAAGTACAGCTTTGCAAAAGAGGTATTTCAAAGGGTGCTCTATTTCTCAATGCAGTCTTTTAGGACAGCCCATTCTTCTCTCTTCAATCTCATTTCACTTTACTTGCTTCTTTGAGAATGAGCCCTCACTAATGAGACTCCTCTTTAACTGCACTGCATTTAAAGCAGTTCCCATCAGTCATGTGGTAAGGAGTTCAAGGCCACGTCCTGACTCAGAATTAAAGTGTGGGTAGGAGACAAATCTTCTCTGTGCATTTTCTTTCTCTGCTAGAATCTGTTTCTGAGGTACCATTAGTTCTTCCATTTTAATTATCTTGGCTCTTTATATCTACCTGCAGCAATATTTTCAAATAAAGATGTACCTGTAATGAGACTCATTGATGATGTTCCTCGATGTATATATTTTTTCTCATAGACAGTTATACTATATATCATATGAGCATGAGAACAGAACTACAGGACACAGATTTGCTTACCCTTTATTAAATTTGTTTCTGAGGTTGTAGGTCTTGTTACATGGAGTAGCTTCCACAATTAACCAAAAAACAATACTTGTGATAGTTTTTAATTCATTGTATTTCAGCTCTAAATCCACTTATCATTGCAAAGAGTTATCTAATCTCTTTAAATTATTTTTCTTTGTCCATAGGCTCTATGTGAAGTTTTGTTGGTAGATAATGATGGAGATAAACACAGGCGGAGAGCCCTTCATTCATTAGTGGTATTGATATTTTCTTCACAGGCTCCTGTAGCACATTAGGCTTCATCAGGGTTCACTTCTACAGGGTGGACAGTTTCCTAATGCCTGCTTCTGTAGCACAGGCAGCTTCCCCAGCACCTGGCTCTTGCACTGAGGGAGGAGTTTCTCCAGCACTGCACTCCTTCAAGCACTCAGCTTCTATAGTACAGGGCAGTGTGCTGTGTCCAGAGACCAGTAGTGTCCCCCAAGTTCTGCACTCTAGCACTTTCTTGGTGGAGTGCCTTTGATGTAACATGACTTTCTGTGGCTACCTGGAGAACAAATTTCAGGTAAGTTTCACTGGTGCAACAACATAGCTACTTCTCTGACATCAAGTGAGGAATGGCCATTCATTTGCCAACAAGGAATCTCTACCTTAGGTGCTCTATATTAGCTCAAAGGGCACCACTACTCATTACTTATGCTATGATTATATTGTTTAGAATTCTCATTATTAAGGAAGGCACAGTAGGAAGGCACAATGGCTATTTTTACATGTCAACTTGGTTAGACCAGTTGTTTGTTCTAACACTGCTCTAGATGTAGCTGTAAAAGTTTTCTTTGTTTTTTGACTTTTAATGTTTTTATTGATTTCAGAGAGAAAGGGAGAGGGAGGGAGAGATAGAGATAGAAACATCAACAATGAGAGGGAATCACTGATTAGTTGCCTCCTGCACACCCTCTACAGGGAATTGAGCCCACAAACTGGGCATGTGTCCAGAATCAAACCTGGGACCCTTCAGTACACAGGCCAGCACTCTATCCACTGAACTAAACCAGCTAGAGCTCTAAAGTACTTTTACATATTAACACTTACACCTAGCTATTTTACTTTAGGTAAAGCAGACTGTTTAGAGTGTGGGTGGGCCTCATCAAATCATTTGAAGGCTTAAAAAGGAGAAACCTTAAGTTTCCTGAGGAATATGAAATTGCAAGTTTTCAGTCTTCGGTCTGAAAACTGAAACATAAACTCTTGCTTGCACCTCCACCCTGCCAGCCAGCCCTACATACTTGATATCTGGCCATCCTCACATTCTGAGGAGCCAGTTCTTTAAAGCAATCTTCCAGTGTCTTTCTCTCTATATTCTACTTATTTTGTTTCTCTGGAGAACTCTACCTAATACATATGTTCATGTTGACCAATGTCACCCCAAAAACTTTTCTAAATACTCTGCATATATTAAATAATTATTTTTCAACAAGTTTATGCTTAAATAACATGCCCATAACACCCATGACTGCTACCATCAAATTTTAGCACAGTCTAACTACAGAAAGGACCATGTCCATCTACATGCTTTTCCCAGATGGCTGTTTAGCATGATTCTTCACAAACATCCATCTCCGTTTTCCCACGTACTCAACATGCTCTAACCGCACTGGTATTTTAAAGTTTTAACAATGAATCAAACTCCTTTTCCTTCCTATGTTTTCCTACTTGCTGTTTCATCTTCCTGGTATGTTCTTCCTCCCACTGTCAACATGATTCTTTTTACTCATCCTTCAGCACTAAATTTAAAGGTCGCTGTTCTAGAAAACTACAGGAGCACTGCCCAATCTAAAAAGATGCTATATACTTCTCTCCCATAGGACCTGTATAATTAAAAATATGTTTCTCTCCACTTGATTAATTTCTCTTTTCTTAAGTAAAATACGTAAGGGCAAGGTTTGAGTCTGTTTTGTTCACCAAAGGGTTCCCAGTGCCAAACAATAAATAGTTTATGGATGACTGAACAAGTGAGGTGTGGAGGCAGATCTCTTGATAGGAACTGAAGGAATTCCATCTGGAAGCTTTGTTATTTTTAAGTATAGGATATCTTTTTCAGTGAGGAATGGAAAAGAGTTGGATGTGTGAGAAATATGAGAAGATTTAATACACTGTTGCATAAGGTGAAGAATGAATATGTAGTGTTAACAATCTGTCCCAGGATATACTTGAATTTTATTTTAACTGTCACTCATTGTTGGTGGTATGAGGGGAGAAAAAAAAAACAAGAAAACAAGAGGTAAAGTATTTGAGTTTATCCATTTTTGGGGTTTTGGATCATGGTTAAAGTGAAAAGACATAGTTCAAAAAGCAATCCTGAACTAAGAATCATTAAAATTAATATTTGTATATTAGGGGTAGAATGCAGGTTTTAAGACAAGATAAGCTAATGCTTTAGTCATGTCCAAAAAGAGTTGTAATTGGAATGCTGCACAAACAAGCACAAAAGATAAATTTTGTGGTAAAAGAGGGATATTTGAGATCACAAAATCAGGGGAGCTCTATTAGAAGTAGGGGGCTGAGGTGTAATTTGATGGTCACTGAAGATGATGAACTGAGCAGTCAGAGTGTATGGATAAGTGGTCCATGTTGAGGTTGAAACCTCCTAAGATGAATGGAGAAGTTGAGGTGGTGGCAAAAATTGTGAAGTCAAAGAATTTGTTCATAATTTGATGGAACAGTGACTTCAATGTAGCATGAGGTAGCTACATGAGTCATGACTCTCACCTCTGAATCATGAGGATAAAAAACATGTACTGATCCTATTTCTATAGAGCTATCTGTCAAGTAGTCTTTGAGATACATATAATTTTATTTATGAAAAAGACATGAAGGAATTATCTGAGAGATATCAAGGATGTAAACTGTGAGGTTAATTACAGGGTAAGAGTTTTGGTGAGCAGAGGGATAGATTTGGGGGAATAAAAAGGAAGGAAATAGGGGTTATGATAGTATCATGAAAGGTATATAACCATGCAAATAAAAATAGAGCAGAGAATGCTTAACAGTTCATGGAAAGGATACATGGATTTATGTAGGAAAACAGAAATGAGGTACAGGATGAATTTTATCTTGACATTCTCTTGTAGAACTATAAGCAACTCAGTCTAAAGTAATAAAGGTTTAACAGAGAATGTAAAGAAGTTCTAGTAATTGTGATGCTGCTGCTTTCCTTCATAAACAGATACCAGGAGCTACCATGTTTATACATGAGTGGGTCTGTACTTATGGAAAGGAGCAAAAGACAAATAGTTCTAAACGCATTAGATTGGTCCTCCATTTAGTACATGGTTGCACCTTACCATGCTTAGAAGTAAGACACTCCCTTTGCCCTTTATCATTATCTGCCCAGTTATTTGATGGAAATAACACAGGACAATAATTATTTTACCTTCTTGAGAGTTATTTGAAGAAATCTAATATTACCAACAACATGTCCTATATAATAAAAGGCCAGAGGTGTCACGACTGAAAAGACCAAAGACCAAACCACCATGACTCCTGGTAGGCTTTCCTCATCCCCAATCAAGCAATTAGGTGCAATCAGACAGGCAGAGTGGTTAGGGACAATCAGGTAGGCAGATGGTCCCTCACAGGGCTGGTCCCAAACCCAGAAAAGGAAGAGGGAGGCCCATTGCACCCCAGCCTGGCCACTTGTGGCAGGAAAGAGGGGGCAGGCTGCAAAAACGCAAGGAATGGCAGTGGTGGGGGTAGGGCCAGCTGCCTGTAGCTGGGTGAAAGAAAATCCCTATAGGCCCTGATCTCAGGCCAGGCCTAGGGTCCCAGATGTTGAGAAGGTGCAGGCTGGGCTGAGGGCCTCCCCCCTTCCCAAGTGCACAAGTTTTTGTGCACTGGGCTTCTAGTTAAGTATAATATGGTAGTGTTGGATATGTTTTACATTATTAGGGACTATTCTGAAGTCTCAGAGGCAGAAATTTGAAAACATAAACCAATTATGTACATATTATGAATGATCTAATCTCTTTCTCTATATATGTATCTCTATATCTATCTATGTAAGGAGTAAAACAGACATTACATTAATATTTACATATGAAGGAAATTTCAGTATAATTCACTGATAGTAAAACCAATTTAAAAATTTGAAGCCCCAAGTCAAATAATCTATCGAACCATATTTTCAGAAATCTATACCACATAAATAAAGAAAATAGAACTTATTATTTGTTTTTAATTTGCGGGGGTGGATTTAGAGCTATGAGAATAAATAAGACCACTCATTTTTCTGAACATAGGGAGGTAGCCACAAATGTTGAAAGATACATGTTGGAAAATGAATATTTAAATTATATGCAATGAATTTAAATCAACTAGCTTCTGTCTGTAAGTGTAAGTTTACACTATTAGTGTAAGTTCCCCAAAGCAAGTTGATAATTACCTTTAATTTTCAACCATCCTTCTAATTTCCAGTTACTTTCATACTCTGGTTCAATCTGTGAAACAGAGATTCCAAGTACCAGAACCTTAAAAAACAAAGGCATTGCATAATCTTTCAACTTGTAATATTAAAAAAAAATGGTGTTTTCTAGATCATTATTTGAAAACTGCATTACTAGCACTATGTGATTCAACTTTAAAACTTCACAGCAATTTATAATCATGTAATTCATTTTATTTTTTATTTTTTTATTTTTATTTTTAATATATTTTTTATTGATTTTTCACAAAGAGGAAGGGAGAGGGCTAGAAAGTCAGAAACATCCATGAGAGAGAGATATTGATCAGCTGCCTCCTGCACGCCCCCTACTGGAGTTGTGCCCGCAAGCAAGGTACATGCCCCTGACCAGAATTGAACCTGGGACCTTTCAGTCCGCAGGCCGACACTCTATCCACTGAGCCAAACGGGTCTCGGCAATGTAATTAATTTTAGATGTATGCCACATGAATGATGGAGTAAGAACATTTGATTAACATTTTGGTTATTGTCGGAAACCAAATATTGTTCTCACTAAATGGATGTAAACAGGAAG
>JAAGEH010000286.1:18407948-18437910 GCA_011751065.1 Lasiurus cinereus | reverse complement strand
CTTTCAGTCTCTCATTTCGTTTGCGTGCGGCCTCCTTCAGAACCCGAACCCTGACCCGTGAACCCTGAACCACGCGGGACGTGGAAAGAGGTTCCCACAGGTTATAATATGATAAGGTCTTTTGCTAATTCATATACAGTTGTCCCTCAAGATTTAAATTGTGCACTATCAGTGTGATAAAATCTTGTATCATCCTACTTCATCCTACCTTGGATTTGAATCATCCCTTACACAGTAATTAAACACTGTATAAATTACCCCCCTTTAGTCATTGTTTTCCAGACCAACCATCACAGAATGACAATATCATGATTATGTTCAAGTAAATCTTATAGTAGCCTAAGGCTATGTCACAATGCCTACATCACTTACTTCATTTCATCTTATAAAGTAGGCATTGTATTATCTTACATCATCATAACAAGAAGAATGAGTATAGTATAGTATTTTGAGAGACCACATTCACATAACTTTTATTACAATAAATTGTAATCATTTTTACTTTATTATTCTTTATAATTCTTAATATTTCACTGTGCATAATTTATAAAGTAAACTTTATCATAGCTATGTATATAGGGAAAACAACATAGTATGTGGGGTCAGTACTATCCACAGTTTTATGCAGTCACTGGGGCTCTTAGAAAGTATCCCATGTATAAGAGAGGGGAATGCTGTAATCTTGAAATATTTCCTAATAAGGAAATGAGAATATCTACCTCAAAACACTACTACATGCATTGAAATTAAGAAAATATAAGTGAAAACAGAATGCAAGATTTTTTTTTAGTAGTCAAGTTATCAAATTGGTAATGCATATAATTGACAGCAAGATTATCCTGCAGGTACAAATCTTACTTCAAAGTGAAAAAGGAAATAAAACAAAGATATTTATTTCATTTATATCAACATTTCAGAAGAAAAATTCCAATGTCCTGTAAAGAATATTAAACAAAATGTTTCTATCTAATTACATGGCAATTAAATTAAATGAAGGATTTCTAGCTTCATTTAAGGTAAAAAACAAAATAAAAAAACAAAAACAAAACAAAACAAAAAAACACAAAACTTTACTCATAACTACATGACAAAAAATATGCCAGGTAATATAAAAGTGCACAATTTTCTTGAACTGCCCAGAAAGCTGAAGACCCAGAATTCTGATTTTATTTTATCTTATAAAAAAAACTAGGATTGCTAAAACAGTTCTGAAGAATAAAGTTGGAGACTTACACTACAAAATTTAAAGACCTACTATAAAGCTCCAATAATAATCAGTGTGGTTTTAGCAAAAGGACAGATGCATAGATCAGTGGAATTGAACAGAGAAGTCAATTAACAATAAAAAAATGAGTAATCTCATTTCTAAATGGGAAAACTATCTGAATGGAGTCTTCACACAAGACACTCATTGGGGAAATAAAAATAAAAACACAATGAGATACCATTTCATATAGATTAAACAGATCAAATCAAAATAAGTTAGTAATACCAAGTCTTAAGGATGTAGATCAACTAGAACTTTCATACCATGCAAACTGAAATAGACACCCAGGTAACATTAAACGAGCATATCATACTAACTGGTGTCTCATTCACAGAAATTTATCCAAAGAAAATGAAAACATATATTTTTCAAATGTTCTTTGCAAATGTTTATAAAGGTTTTATTCATAAATGTCCTAAACTGGGAAAAACTCAAATGTTCCTCATTAAGGAAAGATAAAACTATGGTACATTCAATTTAAAAAGTAGTAATCTATTATTTTTGAACAACAACATGAATTTAATTTAATTATGCTAAGTGTAAAAAGCCAAATTTAAAAAGTTACATACTGTTATGATTCTGCTTATATGACATTCTGTGAAGTCAAACTGATAGGTATCTGCAGTTTCTAAGCTGGGGATAGGATGAATGATTGAGGATAAGGTGTACATAGAACTTTGAAGTTGATAGAACAGTTGTATACTTTTATTATGCTACTAATCACAAACATTATGTTTATCAGTACTCACAGAATTATACACTAAAAATGGGTGAATTTTGCTGTATGTAAAGTATGCCCTAATTTTAAAAAGAAAACATTTGGAAATAAAGTATTTCTATGTAAGCAGTGGGTACACTACATGAAAATATATTATTTATTTGTAAGGCAATTAAAAGTTGATCTGCCTGCCCCAGTAGGTATGTTTTGGTGATCAGAACATCATCCCAGACATTAAGGGTCATGGGGTCCATTCCCAGAGCACATACCCAGATTTCAGGTTTAATACCCTGGTCAGGGCAAGTTTTATGAGGCAACAAGTTGATCTATCTATCTATCTATCTATCTATCTATCCATCCATTCATCCATCTATCATCTATCTATTATTTATCTATCTAGCATCTATCTATCATCATCTATCTATCATCTACCTATCATCATTATCTATCATCATCTATCCATCCATTTATCTAATCTCCCTCTCCCTTTTCCTCTAGAATCAAAGAAAAAAAGCATACATTTGAATGAGAATCTATACTATAAAAGGGAAATATGCTAATTAGACTGGCAGATCCTCCAGGAGACCTTCTGGACATCCTTCTGGAGAAAGCCATGGTGGTGGGGCCAAGAGAGGCAGTTAGGGGCAATCAGGCCAGGAGGAGAAGGCAGTTAGGGGTGATCAGGCCAGCAGGAGGGCAGTTAGGGGTAAGCAGCCTGGCAGAGGAGGACTATTTGGGGGTGAACAGGCTGGCAGGAGGGGCCAGTTGGGGGCAATCAGGATGGCAGGCAGAGTGGTTAGGGGTGGTCAGGCAGGCAGTGGTTAGGAACCAGGGGCCTCAGATTTTGAGAGGGATATCTCAGATTGGAGAGGGTGCAGTCCAGACTAAGGGACACCCCCCTGCACTGTGCACAGATTTCGTACATCAGGCCACTAATTAAAAAATAAAAGCACACAACTAAATCTGCCTGAAAGGAATAGAAATATAAAATATGTATAATATACAATTTTATACAATAAAAACAAAAACTACAACCAAGATATAACTTTGCTTTGAAAAAAAATAAAGACAATGGTATTTAGTTAGACATACAATATGAGATCACCTACCTGAAGTCTATTTAAAAAGTTTATTTAGCTCTACTTCTAAATATGAGTTATTCATGGATACAGAATCAGTTCTACTTGTCAAAATAAAGAAGGAGGTAGAAGCAGAAACAGGAAGAAAAAGAATAAAGAGGGAAGAAATGGAATGAGCACATTTTCAGGATGTGAATAATAGAAATTGGACAAAAGATCTGGTTAAAAGAAGCAAAGCTAAATACTGTCTTATTTCCAAAAGTAGTAAACCCAAAACAATTACAAAAAAAGAAGGTGGTGATTTTTTCTGTAGTCTGAATTTCTACAAGGAATTGTAGAACCTATACAAAAAGAGGCATTTGTAAGGTATTATTTGAGTCCAAATTTTGGGTACAATTCTATCCATTTAAATTTTTATGCTATTCACTAATAAGCATTCCAGAATTTGTTACGTAAAATGATAAAACTTTACTGTTCATAATGTACAGTAGTTTTATCTTTTTGATAGAAAAGGACTCCCTAAAGCTACTTATGTCTTATAAGTGGATAGATAAAAACACTATAATCTAGTTTAGAGAAGCAGCAAACACACTCTTGAATATTCTATAAAAGATTCCACCTTTTCCTGTTTTACCTTTTATGAGTCAGAAACTTATAAGAAACAAAAATCATTTTTTCTTTATTTCCCCTATTTTAGAGCAATAAAACCACCCAAAATACATTTATTAACATTTTTACTGTATTCCCTTGAAAATATTAAAGAGAATCTGCCTTAATTCATTTTTAGTGAATACATGGTAAGTGCTGGCTCCTTTCTGTTTACTAATGAGCTGCATGGATTCTTGTTATATTACTTCTAAAACACTTTGAGATCACCTTCTCCTATCATTTCATTTGGAGATATAGAGAAATGGTATTAAGAAAATATGAAGGGGAAAGGAAACATATGTACTACTATTTGTAATATTTTAAACAATAAAAACATAAAAAATAAAATAATAATATTTTGTCATTTTATTTGTTTTTATTTTTTAAAAATGTATTTATTTTAGAGAGGTAAAGAGAGGGAGGGAGAGATAAAAACATCAATAATAAGAGAGAATCATTAATCGGCTCCCTCCTGCATGCCTCACACTAGGGATCAAACCTGCATTGGGGCATGTTCCCTGACCAGGAATTAAACCATTACCTCCTGGTTCATATAGGCCAATGCTCAATCACTAAGCGACACTGGCCAGGCTATTTTTACTTTTTTTTTTTTTAGTTTAAAATTTGTTAGATAATTTGAGCTAATGAGTAAAAAGGTTACCAACAGGCTACCATTTTAACTTACATATCTGGAGACAATGAATGCTCTATCCTTATGCTATGAATCAAAGAAATAAATTTGTTGAAAATGTGAAGCCAGATAGAAAAAGAAGGTGGTTATAGCAAGGTGATGAAGATAGAATGTCAATAATTTATTATATTACTTCTCAAATTCCAGGATGCCTTAAGAATGAACTGGAGTGGGTCAGTATAGTAATATGCTATCATAGAGGTCTGGTGCATGAATTTGTGCATGGGTGGGGTTTGCCAGTCTGCCCCGATCAGAGCCAATTGGGCCAGGCTGGTTGTGGAGAGGGGCCGCAGGTTGTTGGCTGGCCAGCCCTGGCACTGATTGGGGTTTGGGGGGTGTGTGTAATCCAGGGCAGGGCTGGTTAAGGGAGGGTCTGAAGTCAGTTTTCCAGCCGAGATCTCCCCCACCCCCCTACCCCCTCCCTGCTCTGGTCAATCTCCTGGTTGAACTCTTAGTTGAACTCCTGGTTGAGAGGACAATTTTCATATTAGCCTTTTATTATATAGGATAAGTTGAAGATAACAGTACAGTTATTCTGTAGCAAGGTGGCTGGTGGTTTCAAGAAGGGACAAAAAAACTTCTTTTATGTGACCTAGATTCAATAATCCTTTTTCCTTCCTCCTCCATATTGGAAGCAGATGGAAGGAGCCTAGAACTTTTCACACCAACTGTTGAGAGACTACAGAGACCTGTCTTTGATTATTTCCTAGAAACTCGCTTGAGTTTCTGTGGACCACCAAAAGATAAGCTTCCTGAGGCACCACGTCATTTAAGGGTGCTAGTCTCTCTAGTGAGATAAAAAAAAATCATCAAAGATTCAAGTTTATCTTTCTATATAAATGGTACTAAGGAGCCTTTATCTGGCCCTGATTCACAGCCCACTCAGCAATTAGTGCTGGGGCACCTGTGTGTGCAGCTGAAGCAGTCAGCTCTGGGTTGCCATGGCAACCCATTGCTCACTGCAGGACTGACTTTGAGTTGGTCAGGCCTTGGTAGTTGCTGGTCTTTATGACCCAAGGTTTTTATATATTAGGATTACTTCTAACATTAACATTTTCAACAGATTTATTCCTTTGAATTAGAGTATAAGGATATGGTATTCATTGCATCCAGATATATAAGTTAAAGTGGTAAGCTATTGGTAACCTTTTAGTCATTAGCCAAATTATCTAGCAAATTTTAATGTCAGCATAGTGCATAATATGCACCAGGCCCAGTTTAAATTTTGTTTTTAAATATATTTTATTGATTTTTCACAGAGAGGAAGGGAGAGGGATAGAAAGTTAGAAACATTGATGAGAGACATCAAACAGCAGCCTCCTGCACCCCCCTACTGGGAATGTGCCCAGAATCGAACCTGGGACTCTTCAGTCTGAAGGTCAATGCTCTATCCACTGAGCCAAACCGGTTTCGGTCACCAGGCCCTGTTTAATTTGTACTGAGTAAATGAATAAGTTTTTAAAATATTTCTCCTAACAACTAAGTCTTATGCAATTTCTAAAAATAATTATTTTATGTGACAAACTGTTTTTGTGGTAAATCCTAAGCAAAATGACCTAATGACAGTCCTTAAGAATAAAAACATTGTTTCAAAATTATTTTCATTATAACACTATATTAGATATTTTTTTAGACATCACATTGTATAATTGTTCATCTTGAAAAGAATTCCACTGAGGTTGAATTCTTTTCCCAAAGAACAATAAGTGCTACAGGAAAATAGCAATTTGAAAATTACTAAAGATCATCTTTATCATATTATTTAAATGTTAATTTTGGGGGTTTCACATTGAATATTTGCTTGACCAACTGTTCAGCTTCCTTTTTATTGCTTTTTAAAGCTTGTTTGGCATATATATGTCCATGCTCAGTGCTTTAGTTCCATGTGCTTATTCTAATGTTATCAAAACACAGACATGCATTTTCACTTCTTTTAAATAAAGCATATTCTTAATTTCTTACAACCTATTAGGTTTTAGATAATTTGTTTACAATTGCAACTCCCATCTGTTTTTTTTAACTTACTTTATTTTTATTTTTTCCCTATTGCCCTTTCCACCCCCCAGTACATGCCCTCACCCGTATCCCCCATAGGACCCCCCCCATTGCCCTGTATCCACTGGCTATGCCTACACACATGCATACAAGTCCTTCAGTTGATCTCCTATAGGCCCCTCCCCGCAACCGCCCCCACCTTCCTACTGTGTTACGACAGTTTGTTCATTACTTCTTTGCCTCTGCATCTGCTTCCCCCCCACCCTCTGATTCTTGTCTTTAAAAAACATCTTGCCCTTGTAGGTTATTAATAAACTCACAAGAGCAAAAGAAAAATGTTTGAGTCCCAATTTCAATGTCCAATAGTTTTGAGTTCCAGTTTCAATGTCAAACAGTAACTTTTGTGTACATGTCATCAATGCTATCTAGATAGTGGACAAATGTTGGCAATGCTGGTCCAACCCTCTCTGGTTTGGTCCTAGGCATCCTGTAGTGATGCACTGCTGCTGACTGCTCGCATGGCAAGGCGCTATCCACATCTTCCATCCCTGGACTGTTTCTCCTCTTGCCTTCTGGTTGATGCAGACCTGTCAGCTCCTGTCTATAGCAGGAGTCCACTTGGTCTTGGAGTTGTTTTCTGAAAGTATATAAACATATTCTCGACCAAGAGTTAATAAAGGTATATTTTCTATAAAATTGACTTGGGGTCCTTCTTATTTTTGCCTACCCACTTTTCCTATGGCTTATTTTGTCACCATGTGTGTTTTTCATAGGTGTCTTGCTGTTAGTATTACAAATGGAAATTAATTTTCTAAAGTGAAAATTTTCTAGATGTAATTTACTTACCAGATATTTTTCCTTACCTGATATTATCCGACTCTCCCTACTCTATTTTTTTGATTAATGGAGAATTTGGTAAAATTTTTAATGCAATCTTGATAACTTTAAATTTTAATATTTTGCACACAAATATGCCTGTTTTATGTTCATTGCATATTAAGCAATTTTACTATGAGATGGGCTATCAATAGAAATTTTAATTAATACTTTAGAAACAGCTTTTTGTCTAGTACACTTAAATTTTCTTGGGTGTTAGCTTATTTCAATTTGCCAATTTAAATTAATCTGAAAGTTTGATAACTCTTTTATGTCAAATGTAATACTCTACCAACAATCTTAGATTACCCTGTATATATGAGTGGGAAGGTTTATTTTTTATTCTTGAGTATATACTGAGCATTCCTGGTGCTAGGCTGAATTTAGATATAGGGCAGTTGCTGTTGGCATGTTTCTGTCTGTTACCTGGGTCCCAATCTGTGCTGAGCATGGGAAGCGAGGTATCCATAGGGGCAGGAGACCTCCCTCAGAAGGGGTTAAGGTTCAGACCCCTGCAAGGTTAGCGGGGGTGAGGGTCTGTGCCCTACCTCTATTGACCCCCAGGTTCTCTCCTGATGGCCCCTCTGCGACTGTGCCTGTCTTAGGTTGTTCCTTCCCTCCAACTCCCATCTTAATCTTTGTTTTGTTTGTTTATTTGATCTTGATATTAACAAAACAACAAAATTGAAAGAACTTCAACTTAGAACATTTCTTTCTCTTAGTTCTTTTTTCTAGCTTATGCCATTGTATAATTATTAAAATAAAAAAACATAAAATTTTTATTTTATGTTCTATTCAGAAATATTTAGTGTCTGGAATAGATGATGTTAATTATAATAAAAAACATTAATCTTTTTTGGTAGTATGACCTTTAAAAAAGGATGTGAGATAAAACTCTGATAGAGGTTTTATCCTTTCTAATCATCCACACTGACTGTCCATCCAGGAACTAATAAAATAGAATATTAAATTAAAAACCAATGATAAGGTATAAGAAAAGTCTAAATTATATTTGTATGACTATAACAAATCAGAAATGATTGTGGTATGTTAGTCTTATAATTAGTATTTTCTAATTCTATTCACAAGAGCCAACTACTTAATGCTTTTAGTCACATCTGGTCTCAAAATAAGAAATGTACATGAGGTAAATGACAGTAGTTTCCAAAAAGGGATTAATTATTAGTGGGGGGAAAGACACTTGCCATTTATTGTTCACAACATGAAAGAAAAACATTAATGTGGCTACAATTTTCAATTCCAAAAGAATTTCTTCAGAGTTTAGTCTACATTAATGCCCAATTGTCATTAAGTGTTTCCATACCTTTCTGTTAAAGACTAGTGTTGTTATTAAACTATAAACTGATGAAATTTTTGTGCCAAAATTACAATTCAGATAACATTTTGAGGTACAAAGAGCAATTGGTGATTTAAAACTTGTGCTTTGTTATGCTGCAAAAAAAATAGAACTTCTGTGCTGGATTCTAACTGAAAGTTTAACTACAGGTTGTCTATAGTACCTTTTGCCAATAGTTACCTAAAAAAAAAAAAAGACTATTGTGGATCACTTTAATCTTTGTGAGGAGAAAAGAGGCCAGTACAGCAGCCTAGGCAGGTAATCCTTGTGTCAATATCAGCAAATGAAACAAATGGAGGATTCTTCATCAGCTTACCTATTACCCATGAGGGCATCAGAAACGATCTGTACTAAAGCAGCTAAACAATTGTTAACCCACTGACTTGTAAAATTAAAGTGGTAAAAGATAGGAGCCTGAATACACACTATAAATTGGAAGGCAAAGTAAGTCCCCCTGCAAAAATGGTGATATCTTCAGACCAAAATGGAAAAGTTATACTTCAGCAAATTTCAGAGGTTGGGTTATTTTCAATTCTATTATTATCAGGTCTAATCATTTTGTTTTTCTTCACCGTTCTTTATTCTCCTTCACAATCTCCTTATTTTCTAACTAGAAGCCTGATGCATAAAAATGCATGCAAGAGTAAGCCTTCCTTCTCCCCGCTGCCAGCACCAGCTTCCTTCTGGCATCTGGGACCTGGGCTGCTTCGCTCCTCTGGGTGCCCTAAGGCACCAGGACCCAGATAGGCTTCCCTTGGGCCACCCCCAGGAATCTGGGCCCCTGGCTGGCTTCCCTCCAACCCTGGCTTCATCAGGAAGGATGACTGATCTAATTAGCATATTACCCTTTTATTATTATAGATTCCTTTATTATTCCAAGTTTTGTCGCCAATCCAAGTTTATATATTTCAAGTAATATCAGTGGGAGGTTTATAAGATGTGCTACTATATTAAATTTGCCTTATGGATAAAAATCACCTTGACCTTCAAGTGAGTAATATATAAGTTGAGCATAAGATGACACAAATGAAGGAAATGGTGGTATAGAATTCCAAATCACATTACTGTAAAACTCTAATCTGCTTTAAAAATACCTATATTTTTATATCAAGACATTCTTCTTTCTCTAAAAGGGTTTTTATATGAAAAGTAGAGGCCCAGTGCATGAATTCATGCATGGTGTGTTCCAGCTGGACCTATCAGGAAATGGCAGGAGGTTGGCCAGATGGCATGCCTCGATCAGGGCCCAATCAAGGCCAGGCTGGCTGGGGGAGAGGAGCCAGGGGTGATTGGCCATCTGGTTTCACCCTCAATGGGGTGGAGGACCAATAGGGGGCATAGCTGGCTGGAGGAGGGACCATAGACCAATCAGGCTAATGGAAGCCCATTGGGATTAGGACCAGCTGGGGGAAGGGACCACAGGCAGTTGGCTAGCCAGCCATGCACCTGATTGGGGTCTGGGAGCTGATCTGGTGTGGGGCCAAGCCAGAAGAGGGGATGAAGGGTAGTGGGGGCCCATGGTGGCAGTGCTGGCCAGGGGGAGGGACTTCAGGAGGTTTGTCAGCCATCTCCACTCCCTAATGGGGTGGGGCAGGTGACTGGGGAAGGAGCCAACTTGGGAGAAGGACTGTAGGGGGGGTTAGCAGGCCACACCACCCTCTATCAGGGTGGAAGAGGCTGATCAGGGGTGGGACCAGCCAGGGGAAGAGGCCACGGGAGGTTGGCTGGCCAGCTCCACCCATCCCAATCTGGTGGTTTGTTAGTTGCAGTGGGCATCATAGCAACCAGTTGTTCTGGTCACTACAGTGTTCCAGTCACTGGCTTTTTATATATAAAGATATTTTATAGGCCTATATAATTATAAGAAGTAATATAAATGCATTTTTTGGATATTTAATATTACTAATATGCTCCTTATTGTCAGCTAAATGTGTTTTTCTTCTTTTTAATTGTGCTTCATTTTAACCTTTCCCAAACTATAATTTCAGCCAGTTTGTAAAAAAGAGCAATAAAAGATACTCTGTGTCATTTTTTTCTGTTATCTTTGCAACTATGCAAAACAAAGGAAGAAAAAAAAATCAGAACATAATAAGTATTATAATGAACCCTAGGCTTGAATACACAAGTGAAACACTTAATGAGCTTTGTGTTTTTGAATAGGTATTTAATCTTCAATTTCATTGTATAATACAGATACTTAAAGCACTAATGTGCAAATTACACATGATGATTTTTAAATTATTTCAGACACTTAATAGGAACCATGTAAATTCTAATCAAATATAAGCTAATCAATAACATTCATATTTATAAATCAATTCAGACCTGTAGCTATCCAATACATTTTTGTACATTAGACTGGAAAACTTTTGATTATATTATTGGACAGAAGTATCCCATAATTTCAAGTGTATTTTCTAAGCACCAAACTGCATTTTTTTCAAAGTGGGTTAGTGAGTGTAGCTTTTTCAATATGGTGAAACACACACACACACACATACACACACACATGCTATAAGTTTACAAGAAAAGTATTACACTATAGGTCTTCAATTTATTCTATAAGAGAATAGTTAAAATGTATAATAAAGGTAATTTCAAGATGGTTATGGAATCTAGAAATGTTTACATTGACAAGTGAAAAGTATATAGTATTTGCATTTTTAAAATAATATGAATTATCATCTTTTTTACCTGTTGCTTTTCTTAATACTACAGTTTGCTAGCTTAGAACATGTTGCTTATTTTTATCTCATGTCATTTGGTTTAATAATAAGTAATTAATTTTCAAGAAAAAATATTTTATTGTATAATATACTCAGATTACCCTTTTGAATTTCTGAAATAAACTTAAATGATTTATGAGAATTAAGTGCTGTTGTTAAACGTTTTAAAATTCAGATCTTATCCTATATAATAAAAGGCTAATATGAAAATAGACAAAATGGTGGGACAACCAGCACAACTGAGCAAATAAACAACTGGTCATTATGACATGTGCTGACAATCAGGGGGCATGTGTAGAACACTGTATGCATTGACTGCAGTGGGATGGTGGAGCAGGTGAGTGGGAGCGTCAGACCAAGGCAGGGTACTGGTCGTTGTCATGAGGGTGAGCCACTGGTGGTTACTAAACATTCTTTGCTCCCATGCACTGCAGTCCCACCCAACTCTTGTACCTGCTGTCAGCACCAGCCCCACTCACACCTGCAGCTGGCACCAGATCCACTGCTCACACTCACTGCTGGTGCTCAGTGCCGGTCCCGAACACTCAGTGCCATTAGCAGGTATGAGTGGTGGCTGCAGGCCTCGATTACCCCTGAGGGCCTCTCCACCTTCCCCTACACCTAAGGGGCGATCAGGGCAGCAGCAACTGCTCATACCCCCTGCTGGTGCCAGCCCCAATTGCTCTGTGCCATTAGTGGGTGCAAGTGGTGCTGATGCTATCAGCATGTGGGATCAGTGGCGGTGATAGCAGGACTGCTGGCAGACAGGGTACCAGGGGCTTAGTGAGAGGGGGTGGGCAAGAGCTCAAAGGATCGGCCAAGACTGGTCCCTGTGCCTACTGCAGCCTTATGGCCCACAGTTCCTTTCAAGGTGCACAAATTTGTGCACTGGGCACCTATTTGGAAATAAAAAGGGAAAATAATAAATTACATAGAATACTCAAAATAAACCACATTCTTCTTAAGCCTAAGAAGAGTGGCAGTTATATGTTTATGCTGGAAAAAATTGTATCAATCTATACTAATAAAAGGGTAATATGCTAATTAGACTGGGAGACCTTCTGGACATCCTTCCGACAAAGCCATGGTGATGGGGCCAAGGCAAAGGCAATTATGGGTGGTCAGGCCAGGAGGAGAGGGCATTTGGGGGTGATCAGGCTGGTGGGGGGCAGTTGGAGGTGAGCAGGCCAGCAGTGGGGGGGAGTTGGGTGTGATCAGGCTAGCAGGAGGGAAATTTAGGGGTGAGTAGGCTGGCAGGGGGGAAAGTTGTGGGTGAGCAGACTGGCAGGGGGGAAGTTGGGAGAAAGCAAGTAGGCAGGGGGGCAGTTGAGGGCAATCAGGCTGGTAGGGGGCAGTTAGGGATGATCAGGCCAGCAGGAGGGCAGTTGGGGTGAGCAGACAGGCAGCAGGGACAGTTGGTGCTGAGCAGGATGGCAGGGGGGTAGCTGGGGGTAAGGAAGTAAGTGTGGGACATTTGGGGGCAAGCAGGCTGGCAAGAAGAGGCATTTAGGGGCTAGAATGCCAGCTTGGGGGCAAGTTGCGGGCAAGCAGGCCAGCAGACAGAGTGGTTAGGGGGTGATCAGGCAGGCAGGAAGGTGAATAGTCAGGAGCCAGTGGTCGCAGATTGTGAGAGGGATGTCTGACTGCTGGTTTAGGCCTGATCCCCCAAGGGATCCCAGATTGGAGAAGGTGCAGGCAGAGCTGAGGGAAACACCCCCGTGCATGAATTTCATGCACCAGGCCACTAGTATAGTATAACTGGTATCAAGTAAAGGAAGGACTAAGAAGACTTTTGCTATGGTGAACAGAATGGCTATTACTTGGGGAGGTAAGTAAAAATGTGGTAGTAAAACTCACTAACATTATTAACTAGGTTAAGGTCAAGGGTAACACACATGGAAGACTGGGTCTATCATTGTAACCATAGAGTGCCTGCAAACATGATTTTCCAGGGTATGAGCTTGATGTTATCACTTTATATTTTGAACAAAGAACTTAAGACCTGCACTAACCAATTCAGTAGCCATAATTCACTTGTGGCTATCCATCACTTGAAATAGGATTAGTTATAATAAATAGCACACCTGCCCACAGATGGAAAATTTTAGAAAAAAAGTACTATGTTTTTGTGACTGACTTGTACTGTTCAGTTAGCCTTATGATAGTTGCATCTGTACTGAACATGTACAGACTTTTTTTCCTTGTCATTTTTTCCTAAACAATACAGTATGACAAATATTTACATGACATCTACATTGTATTATTAGAGGTAATACAGAGATGATTTTTAGAGTATAGGAGAGTGTGATTAGGTTATATGCAAGTACTTCAAATTATATGAGACTTGAGAATCCATGAATTTTAGGAGTCCTGAAAACAATCCTCTACTGATAATGAGTGATGCCTGCATCTAAAAATAATTTAAAACATCTTATTACTAATATTTATATTAATTACATTTTTAAATAATAGCACCTTAGATATATTGGGTTAGGAAAAATACATCATTAAAATAATTTCAACTATATTTACTTTTTAAAAAGTAAATACTAAGCAATTCAAAATTACGGGTATGACTCCTCTTTGGTTCTCACATTATATTTCTACTAGAGGCCCAGTGCACAAAATTCATGCATGGCAGAGGAGGTATCCTTAAGCCCAGTGTTCATCCACTCGAATCTGGGACCCCTCAAGGGATATCCACCTGGGATCGGGTCTAAACAGGCATTCAGACATTTTTCTCACACTCCAGGACTGCTGGCTCCCAACTGCTTGCCTGCCTCCCTTCCTGATTGCCCCTAACAGATTCTGCCTAACAACCTGATAACCCCTTAATCACTCTTCTGCCAGCCTGATTGATGCCTAACTGCTCCCTTGTCACCCTGTTTGTCCCTAACTGCCCTCTCCAGCATGCCTGGTCAGCCCTAACTGCTCTCTTTTGCCAGCCTGGTCACCACTAACTGCCCTCCCCTGCAGGCTTGGCTCCCCTCTCAAACTGCTCTTCCCTGCAGGCCCAGTCACCCACAACTTCCCTCCTCTGCCAGCCTGGTCAGCCCTAACTGCCCTCCCTTGCAGGCCTGTTCCCTCCCAACTGGCCTCCCCTGCTGGCCATCTTGTGGTGGCCATCTTGTGTCCACATGGGGGCAGTTATTTGTGTGTTGGAATGATGGTCCATCTGCATATTACTCTTTTATTAGATAGGACAAAGGCCTGGTGCATGGGTGGTGGCCAACTGGTTTTCCCTGAAGGGTGTCCAAGATTAGGGTGGGGTTCCCTTGGGGTGTGGGGTGGCCTGGATAAGGGGGTCTGTCATGGTTTGCCGGCCAGCCGCACCCTCTGGGGACCCAAGCAAAGGCCCTGGTATCTGGCACTTATTTATCTTCTACAATTGAAACTTTGTAGCCTGGGGTGGAGCTAAGCCTTCTGCTTGCTTTGCAGTGGCAGCCATTTCTGTTGGGATTTATTTACCTTCAATAATTGAAACTTTGTAGTCTTAAGTGGAGCCCTGGGCCTTCCAGAGTGTGTGGAAAGCTTGGCTTCCTCCATCGCCAGGGCAACCCAAGCCTCCCTCTTGCTCTCTCTGTGGCAGTAGTCATCTTGGTTGGATTAATTTGCATATTTGCTCCTAATTGGCTGATGGACGTGGTTAGTGTGCATAGCCTGTGGGTATAATGGAGGTATGGGCAATTTGCATATTACTCTTTTATTAGATAGGATTAGATGGTGGTTTTCTGGAAAATGGGAAAAATATAATGCCAGAATTCTGATTAGCTCTTGACAGGATAGCAATGCCATAGAAAGAAGCATAGAAGGACATAAATCTAAATACATATGTACATTCAGATGCCCCAGTGATACAAAAACCAAATAATTGTAGGGTGTTGGCAAAGTAATGTGTGTTAAAGATTCTAGACATTAAGTAACATAATTTCTGGGATATTTAACTTTAACTTATAGTTACATATGAGTGTAGAATTGCCTTTATAATAACCAGAATATAGAAAGTAATCATGAAGAATTCAAAGGAAGGGACCATACAGAAGAACCAAATCAAGTGTCTGATGAAATATAAGTTTTGCTTTCACAAGCAAAAAGGTGCAATAGAACATTGCATCAACATATTTAGAAAATGCAATGATAGAAAAATAGACAAATGGTGTCAAGACAAAAATATTTAAATGTAGTATGCTAAGTATAATGGAGATAGGAATAAGTTTACCCAGGAGCAATACAGCTCACCCTTTACAGAAATCTTCTTCTAGGGCTTGGGACATGTTTTGCATTTCTGTATTTGTACCTTTATTATGTAAATATGCACATATTTATTTATTTCTTTAGAAAGGATCTCTATTAGTATAAGTTTAAAGATTCTCAAAACCTGTATAGTCATGGTACACTGAGGAACTAATTATATAATGCAATCACTAATACATCATTCCCCATAAATATTCACTGAACATCTGATTTGTACCTGGAATTCTTGGGAAAACTTGGTGATATCATATATTTCTTACCTTGTCCCAGTGGAGCAGCTCTCTAGCCAAAGAAAATAGATAATACACATATTATGATTGGTTAATACAGACCCATGAAAAGTAAAAAAAAAAAAAATAAATAAAATTATCTCTTTTTCTAATTTCTTCATGTTTATAATATTCAATTTGGCTGCCAAGATACAGCACATAGATGAATTAGTCATTCAATTTCTCAGAGTAGACCAGATGCTAATCTGAAAAAAGTAATTTCCATAGAGTATATATAAATCTAAATACACATGTACATACACACACATACACATATTCATAAAATATTCATTTTATTATACAGTTATGAATTTTTTGTTTTTTCTTTGTACTTTTACCTTGGTTTTAATTTATAGAATAAATATTACATTTTAGCAAACCAAATAAATACTATTAAAGTTCCAAGTTTTTCTTATAATATTTAACAGGTTTTTCTCAAAAATCTCCTACTATAGGAATGTTGTGAATATTGTTAGCATTTATGTTGGTACTGAGGCAGAATATCATAGATTATGCCATATGTAAAAACTTGCCAGTATTTAACAGTGGTGTTCACATGCATTTGGCCTGGTCAGCAGGGAAGAATAGAGACTGAAGTGACAGCAGAATGTTGTTTCTCACTTTTGTTTTTCTTTTGACTAAATAAATGGCTTTCTGTCATACTTGTTGATTGTACTTTACTGTATAACATTACTTTCCTTAAGAAGGGAACTTTAACCTAAAACAGGTAAGAGGACTGACAAACTGAAGAAAAAATGAACATGCTTAATCAACAAGTACCACAGAGCAAAGGGGTTATGCAATCTTTGTTATATTAACTAGGGGCCTAGTGCATGAACTTGTGCACCTTGAAAGGAACTGTGGGCCATGAGGCTGTGGTAGGTACAGGAGCAGATTTTTGCCTATCCTCCATGCCCCCACTTAGCTCCTCCTGCCGTAGCCCCTGGTCCCCTGTCTGCCAGCAACCCTGTTCCTGCAACCGCTGCTCCCACCCACTGTGGCATTGCCCCCACTTGCTCCTGCTGATTGCATGAAGCAACTGGGGCCAGTGCCAGCAGCAGGTGTGAGCAGAGCCAGCATTATCAGCAGGTGCAGGAGGTGACTGCCAGCCCCAATTGCCCCTCAGGAACAGGGGGAGGTGGAGAAGCCCTGAGGGGAGACCAGGACTGGCAGCCAACTCTCACACTTGCTGACAGCACTGAGCGATTAGGGGCAGTCCCAAGTGTTGGCAGTGGTGAGAGTGGTGGATCCAGTGCCAGCAGCAGATGTAAGCTCTGGGTAAGAGTGCCATGCGTGGAGCAAAGAATTTTCACTAACTATCAGAGACTCACTGTTGACAATGACCAGTGCTCCACCTTGATCTGGCATGCCCTTTCACCTTCTCCACCATTCTGCTGCACCCGATGCCTGCCATGTTACATGCTCTGCTGCTTACTGCTGACACCTGCCATGTTTCACATACATCCTCTGGTGGTCAGCATATGTTAAAGCAACTGTTTATTTGGTTGTTTGGTTTTTCTGTCATTTGGTGTATTTGCACATTAGGGTCATATATATATATATATATATGTATGTATATACATATATATATATACACACACACATATATATATATGCGTGCGCGCACACACACACACACACACACACACACACACACATACTAGTGGCCCAGTGTATGAAATCCGTGCATGGGGTGGGTTGTCTTCAGCTCTGCCTGCACCCTCTTGCAATCTAGGACCCCTGGCTCCTAACCTCTCACCTTTCTGCCTGCCTGATCACCCCTAACCACTCTGCATGCTGGCCTTCTCACCCCTAGCTGTCCCCCTTTGTCAGCTTGATCGCCCTTAACTCCCCCTCACCAACTGGCCTGCTCACCCCAACTGCCCCCCCTGCTGACCTGATTCCCCCCAAGTGTTTCCCCTGACAGCCTGATCCCCCTAACTGCCCACCCCTGTTGTCCTGCTCATCTCTAACTGCCTCTGCCTTGGCTCTGCCATCAAGGCTTTGTCCAGAAGGATGTCTGGAAGGTCTCCTGGTCTAATTAGCATATTACTCTTTTATTAGTATAGATAGATGAGTGATAACATAAGTAAACAATACTTTGGCAATCATATATATATTCATGTTTTAGAATTTAAAAAAATATATGTTTTTATTGCCGAGACCGGTTTGGCTCAGTGGATAGAGCGTCGGCTTGCGGACTGAAAGGTCCCAGGTTCGATCCCGGTCGGGGGCATGTGCCTTGGTTGCGGGCACATCTCCACTGTGGGGTGTGCAGGAGGCGGCTGATCGATGTCTCTCTCTCATCGATGTTTCTGACTTTCTATCTCTCTCCCTTCCTCTCTGTAAAAAATCAATAAAATATATATTAAAAAAAAAATAAAAATAAAAAAATATATGTTTTTATTGATTTCAGAGAGAAGGATGAGAGAGAGATAGAAACATCAATGATGAGAATCATTGATTGATTCTCTCTTACATTCACCCTACTAAGGATGGAGTTCATAACCCAAGCATGTGCCCTACCTTGCAATCAAACTCTGACCTCTTGGTCCATGGATTGATGCTCAACTACTGAGCAACACTGGCTGGACCATTTTTAGAATCTTAATAATGAAGAATAATAATATGAACATAATGATTAATTTAAATTGTATTTCCTTTTTTGATTAAATGATTGTGGGGTTCTGACAATGAGTCCCATTTCTCCACATTTTCAGGTATTTGTCTTATTTATAGCTTCCAATAAAGTCATTGTCATATCCAGAATTCAGAGTCAATTAATTTATGAATAAGTACTGTGTGCTGCCAGGGCTGTTCTTTCTTGTTGGCAAGTCTCCATGAGGTTTGATTGAGAGTCACCATGTAGCTTTCCACACTCAAAATTATCTATCTTTGTAGCTGCCAAAGACTCTGATATTATATTAGTGGAGATTCTTTCCTATTGAATAACGTATTTAAAAGTTAATACAAGGAAGAGAGCAAATGTAAAATATTGTCCTCATTTAATACATCAATAAAACATATAAGGAACATTCCAAGTGGCAGATAGCCAAGAGCAAGAAGTGACTTGAGGAATGAGATTCATAGTGGATTCACTTTTAGAGAGGCCATGTGGAGAGATCCAGCAGAGCTTCTGTGTTACACTGAGGGTAGGATGGAGGGAACATGCAGGGGATAGGATAGAACCTCATGGTATAACTGAACATAACGGAAAGGGAAGGTGGTTTGATAGATGGAAAGTAAACTTATCATACCTGGCATAACAGAGTGCTTAGTCTGATAAAAAGTGACTAGGAGTGGGCAGTTAGTAGAAATAGAATGCGAAGGGTAGCATGGTAGAAAATGGTCAACTACCTGGGGATCCCACAAAATCAATCTATAATGAATATGAGTAGGCTATATTGAAACAAATACAGGTCAATATACAAAAAGTGGTCTAGGATTTGGAGTTTATCAGCCCACTATCATATGCCATGTCTCCCTTTCCCCCACAACCCCGCACACACAGCTGCTCGGTTTGTGATTCTTTCCTCCTTGATTTCTCTGTGATGAAATCATGGTCATGAGAAACAGGATATTAAAGCTGCCCATCTCTAGAGGAGAAAATACTTAAAAGCATCAATTTATGCATTTCTCATTTTTGGTTCTGGAGAAGAAGTTGAGACAGAATTTAGAAAGCAAGATGTTTGTCAGGGATCAGCACCTGCAAAGGGCAGGGGGCAGGAAGATTGAGCAGAGGGAGAAATGAAAGGGCATCATCACAGGACCAGAAAACCCTCAGAGAATTTGGTGTAGGCTCTGGACAAGCATTTCCCAGGGGATTATGCCCATTAGGCTGACAGGGATGTGGCCTTTATGCCAGGGGTCAGTGAACTCTGCCATGCCACCTGTCAGCCTGTGAGCTAAGCATGTTTTCTGTTTGTTTGTTTTGTTTCTTACATTTTGAAACCATTGAGAAAAATTGAAAGAAGGATAATATTTTGTTAAATATGTAAATCTTTAAAGCGGGTTAAAAGTTTAAAAAATTTTAATTTAAAATATTACACCATATCAATCATTAGCTTAAGTGCAAGCCTTCTCGTTCTGTTAACTTCCAAATAAAATCTAAACAGTTAATGTGAGTAGCAGCAATTTCTAAACTGTATGTAGCAAGCTTCATGAATTTAAATAGTAAAAATTAATTTTTTTCTAACACTTGCGAATTAACGTAGTAATAAAGGCTAATTAATTGTTAGAAAACAAATTATAAAAACAAAATAAAAATTATATGAAATTCCTATTTCAATATCCACAAAAAACATAGCTTTATTTGAACACAGCCACTGTCATCCATTATGCATTACTTTTGCCTGGTTTGGAGCGACAATAAAGCTCAGTAGTTTTGAGAGCGGCTCTCTCGCCTGTGTAGCCAAAAACATTTACTTTCTGTCCCTTTACAGAAAATGCTTACAAACTTCTCCTTTGTTCCTCGGTCTTACTCAGGTATCAGGTGGGGGTTACCCTTGAACAGTCAGCTCTCTGCTGCTGAGGCTCCAGATCTTCTCAGACAGCCACACACTGGCCTCTGACCGCACTCCAGAGCTGGGCAGTGAGCTTTTCCTTTAAAAGGTTAGTGGCACATTCCTGTCTACCAGGAGGCTACTTTAGGCAGATCACATCCTCAAAGAAACTTGTTCAAACTAAAAATTGTCAAATTTTAAATAAAATATTTTTTGCAGTTATTCCAGCATATTATATGAGCACAGATGTTAGGAGACTAGGGAAACACATACACACATTATTTTATTTATCTTCCATAAAAAAAGTTTGAACTTTACTGGCTATGATTAACATCATATATATATATATATATATATATATATATATATATATATATATATATATATATATCTTCTTCAATTATATTCTTCCCAGAGAGCTTTATTAAATGAGTGTAAATGCAGTTTTAATAATAAGTTATAGTTTTTGTTATTCATAAATATTTAGTAAATGCTTATAGGCTTCTTCATTAATTGTTTAATTATTGCACATGATCATGTTGAAACGGAAAAGAGCAATTTTTCAAGTAAAAAATTGTCCTGTTTTCTGTAAGAATCATCTCTGTGACCAAATCCAGTTTGGCTCAGTGGATAGAGTGTCCGCCTGTGGACTGAAAGGTCCCAGGTTTGATTCCGGTCAAGGGCATGTACCTTGGTTGCGGGCACATCCCCAGTAGGGGACATGCAAGAGGCAGCTGATCGATGTCTCTATCTCATCGATGTTTCTAACTCTCTATTCCTCTCCCTTCATCTCTGTAAAAATAAAAAAATATATATTTAAAAAATTGCTATTTAATAAACTATGTTATCCTTCAACATTCTCTAAAAATCAAAAAATATTAGATAAATTAAAAACTTTTCACTTATTACTAGTTTTGTCTGAATTTATACTGTCCTGAGAAAGTTTTATTGTAAAATAAATATCCACAAAGTATTTTAGTGCAGTGCATCATTCAAAAACATTTACTTCCTATGCTCTAAGACAGTGACTTTTCAACCAATCTCTCACAAGAAACATGCACAGCTGATTGTTAATTTAAAAAAAAAGAGGCAACAGCCAACACAATAATAGCTGTCTGGTGTGAATGAATCAAAATTATTTCTATTGTTTTGTCAGATAGGCAAAAAATATAATATATATTTTGGTGTGCTGTGGAATTTCAGTGATTAGTTGATCTGTGCCATAATATGAAAATGGTTGAAAATCATTGCTCTAATATATAGAGTTAACTTACATTTCATTTTAATTTAAGTATACAAAAAATATCAGAAATTTAGTTATTATTTACAAGAAAATTGTATTGCTTTGATGGTAGTAATATCTTCTCAGGAGAGAAGGCTAACATCATTGGATTGCTTCCCGGTAATGAAATGCTTCAGGTAAGTCTTGGAAGGGGAACTTTATGTGAAAGCATGCACACGCACACTCACACACACGCACATATACACATACACAGTCTCTACAGAAATCTTAAAAGTTAAAATGACTTCTAAATCAGACAGCACTGAATTAGAAAGCCCCAAGGTTTTCTAGTATAAATTTGTGGCTTTTTTTTGTGAGGACATAGCATGTTTCCTTAGATTCTGAGAGGATAAGAAAAAAAATCTTTCTGTAGTTTTAAAGTACGTTCTCATTGCTATATTTAATAATTATCTTCTTATATTCCACTAGATGTTTGTTATCCACAGCTTGACTATATAAATTGATGTCTAAACTTGGCATTTTGACAAGAAAAAGAAGTTATGCTGGTTATTATAACAGGAAAGCAGGGGTAAACTTGGACTTTTTGAGCAATTGCCTTTATTAATTTAACCTTTCAAATACATGATTTAATAATTTGGAAAACACAGATACCTTTTAGAATTTTGATGCTAATTAAATCTGACAATTTATGTAAATAACTTTAGGCATAGTAAAAATTCTCTATATTTCTCTTTCTATTTCAATATTGGTATATATTTGTATAAAAACTATATTATTAGTTGCTGTTATTATTTTATTATTATTTAAGCTTAAATATTAAGAAGGCACTTGTTTATCATACTCAGCATTGATACTCTGTAATACTATTCTGAAATTACTGGCATTTCTCTATGACTTTAATTCTAATTGTTCCTAACTCTACCTATGAAATACAAACAGAAAAAAATTTTTAAAGAAGCATTCTCAAAAATTCGTAGCCATAAAAAGGCAGATAATGATAATAACAAGAAGAAAGAAATGGAATATGGAGAAAAAAAAAACACACCTGAAAATGTCTTGAGAGAATGTTTGCCTATTACCCATTGCACAAATTACTAATCTTATATGAGACTAGAGGTGTCCTTCAGCCCAGCCTGCTCCCTCTCTAATCTAGGACCTCTTGAGGGATGTCCGACTGCCCATTTAGGCCCAATCCTAAAATAGGAACTAAACCAGCAGTCGCACATCCCTCTCACAATCCAGGACTGCTGGCTCCCAACTGCTCACCAGCCTGCCTTCCTGATCACCCCTAACCACTTCTGCCTACCAGTCTGATCACCTCCTAACTGTGGGAGCCCCTTTCCACATCCCGCGTGGTTCAGGGTTCCCAGTTCAGGGTTTGGGTTCTGAAGGAGGCCGCACATAAACGAAGAGAGAGACTAGAAAATATTAATTTGGCTATATTGGGGGGCCAGGCAGGAACCTTCCTCTAGTGTACCCGTTCTCAACCTGTGGGTTGCGACCCCATTGGGGGTCGAATGACCCTTTCACAGGGGTCACCTAAGACCATCGGAAAATGCAGATATTTACATCACGACACATAACAGTAGCAAAATTTCATGGTTGGGGGTCACCACCACATGAAGAACTGTATGCAAGGGTCATGGCCTTAGGAAGGTTGAGAACCACTGCTCTAGTGGAAAGGACTACCACTTGCTCTGGCCTTTTTCTCCCTTTTATTAAGGCTTTGGGACACACCCCCAGCCTCTAGGCAGAAAATTATAAAAACAGAAATTAACATGCAACAAATAGGTGGAGGCTGCTTCTGCTAACAATGTTTCAACTAAACAGTGAGTGATTAGCTCTGACCTTTCAGAGCAGTTAAGGTTGACCAGCCTTCTGGTCTCTGTTCACATCCATTTTGTGAGAACAATGTTTGGTTTCCAGCACCTAACCACTCTCCTACCATCCTAATTGATGCTTATCTGCTCCCCTGCCAGCATGTTTGCCCCTATCTGCCCTACCCTGTGAGCCTGGTCTCCCCCCACTGCCCTTTGCTGAAGGCCCAGTAACCACGAACTTCCCTCCTCTGCCAGCCTGGTCACCTCTAACTGCCCTCTCCTGCAGTCTTGATCACCCCCAATTGCCCTCCCTTGCAGGCCTGGTCCTTTCCAACTGCCCTCCCCTACTGGTCATCTTGTGGTGGCCATCTTGTGTCCACATGGGGGCAGTCATCTTGTGTGTTGGAATGATGGTCAATCTGCATAATACTCTTTTATAAGATAGGATAGAGGCCTGTGCATGGGTGGCAGACAGCTGGTTTGCCCTGAAGGGTGTCCTGGATCAGAGTGGGTATTCCCTTGAGGCATGGGGTGGCCTGGGCAAGGGGTTTATGGTGAATTGCAGGCTGGGCATGCCTCCCCAGTGACCCAAGTGGAGGCTCTGGTATCTGGGATTTATTTATCTTCTACAATTGAAAATTTGTAGCCTGGAGCAGAGCCAAGCCTTCTGCTGCACAGCCATTGAAACTTTGTTGCCTTAAGTGGAGGCCTCCACTGGCCTGGGTTTGCAGAAAGCTTGGCTTCCTCCATCACCAGGGGCAACCCAAGCCTCTCTCCTGTTCTCTCTGTGGCCGTAGCCATCTTGATTGGCTTAATTTGCATACTCTCTCTGATTGGCTGGTGGGCATGGCTGATGGGCATAGCTTGTGGGTGTGACAGACGTATGGTCAATTTGCATATTACTCTTTTATTAGATAGGATCCTTGAGAAAGTAGGTATCCATGCCACATGTTTGAAAGCTGCTTGCTAGATTCTAAATGTTTGTGTTACCTCAAATTCATATGTTGAAAACCTAGTATCCCAAGTGATGTTATGTAGTAGGTGGGGCCTTTGAGAGTTTGATTAGCTTTCTTATAAAGAAGATCAAGAAAGCTCCCTCACCCTGTCAGCCATGTGAGGACATAATGAGAAATCTGTAACCCAGAAGTGGGTCCTCACCTAATCTTGCGGGCACCCTGGTCTCCCACTTCCTAGCTCCAGATCTGTGAGAAATAAATATTTGTTACTTAAAGGCATCCAGTATATAGAAGTTTGTGGGAACCTCTTTCCACGTCCCGCATGGTTCAGGGTTCCCGGTTCAGGGTTCAGGTTCTGAAGGAGGCCGCACGCAAATGAAATAAGAGACTAGAAAACATTAATTTGGTGATATTGGGGGGCCAGACAGAGCCTTCCTCTAGTGGAAAGGACTGCCACTTGCTTTGGCCTTTTTCTCCCTTTTATTAAGGCTTTGGGACACACCCCTAGCCTTTAAGCAGGAAATAACAAAACAGAAATTAACATGAAACAAACAGGTAGAGGTTGCTTCAGCCAACAATGTTTCAACTAAACAGTGAGTAATTAGCTCTGACCTTTCAGAGCAGTTAAGGTTGACCAGCCTTCTGGCCTCCTGTTTACATCCATTTAGTAAGAACAATGTTTGGTTTCCGACAGAAGTTCAAATGAGAATTGGGGATATCTGGCCTTATAAGAGGTTGAAAATCATTTGGTCTGGCCCTGCCAAGGCATTAGGAAAGAGTTAATTAAATGTTTGACCAAATATAGCAGGCTAATTTTTTGATAATCTTGTATGGACCGCATATGATTTTATAAATATCCAAATTGCCCATAGCAGAAAGAAGGTTCCCTAGATGACAATGCTACAAATGCAAAAATAAAGACACTGGTTCCAGTAAATAATCCAGGGCATAATTTTCCCACCGGTTTCTTGTAATGAGAACAGGCTATAAGACAAAGGGGCTCCATTGTTAAGTACATTTGGAAAAGTTTAAACAAATGTAAGGAGGCTAAAGTTTATTTTTCTTTGTTCTACTTTTTTTTCCATGATTGTCTCAGAAATTTTAATGTTTAATGTATGTTATAAGTCTCCAGAGAGAAATGGAGCACGTGTTTTTTTTTTTTTTTTCTAACATAGTTGACAGTAGAATCCATTTAAATAGTGTGTTCAATGAATGATGCTGGGACTCAAATAGGCATACATACATTTGTGAAACTCTAAGGGAGCTCAGGATATCTAGAAGACCCTATTATCTTCCTGGATTATGTGAATACAGAAAGTCTAGCATCTTCAATTTCTTATTCTAAAACTTATTAAGATATTCTGTTTTAGCCTAACTGGTTTGGCTCAGTGGATAGAATTGAACTGCAGACTGAAAGGTTCAATTCTAGTCAAGGGCATGTACCTTGGTTGTGGCCACATCCCCAGTGGGAGATGTGCAAGAGGCAGGTGATCAATATTCCTCTATCATCAATGTTTCTAATGCTCTCTCCCTTTCCCTTCCTCTCTGTAAAAATCAATAAAATATATATTTTAAAAAAGATATTCTGTTTTTGACTTTCTTCATTTAAAATTATAGCTGAAAACATTCAATCACTATATTGTTCCTCAGTGATATCTACACACTAGAAAGAGCAATCAATATATTGGCTATATTATGACAGTTTCTGAATAAAGTATATACGGTATTTTATTTTGCAGGCTTGCAAGTCACCATAGGTCCAACCCTCAGGAAGGGAAATGATGAAATAAAGACTCACAGGACTATTTGTTTATGTCTTAGATTAGTATTGATTGTCATATTCTCCTATACTCTCTCTCATTCTGAAAGAAGGTAAAAGTTTGACTGGATGAGGTTATGTGTTAGGACTCTACAATATCTCTCATCTTGCTTTGCAAAGTTTCCTCAATATTGAAAGAAAAAAACCCTGTCTTCACTGGTAATTATTCAGTATATAAAGACTTTCTTCTCCAGTGTGGACTCTATTAAAGTTCCTAAAATTTTAATTTTGAGCAATGTATCAGAATCTATAGAGTTGCTAGAGAATTAATGTTAGTTTCTGCCTATGCCAGGATTATTTTCTTTATAAAGAAGTCTAGCATTCCACATAGAGTTCTGCATGGGTTTCAAAAAGGAATCAACTTCTGCCACGGTAAAGTGTCTATGATCACGGCTTTGCACAGATGATTTCAATTGTCAATTATTCTGCAAAAATGTTCAGAACTCCCTTTCTGTTCCAGCATTGTTTCAGGTTCCCACGCCTGATTCCTTGATGTACCTGTCTTCCTATCTCTTAACTTCCTCCCCTCAGAATCAACCTCTACATTGCAGCAACGTTATAAGCAAAGACCTGAACTTTAACCCTCCCACTTCATTAGGGTAGCTGTTTCTTATCTATAAAGGCAAGTATTTATCCAAGTTCTGCTTACCTCCCCAAATTCACCCACGCTTTTGGTTTTCTTTGCTATGAGAAAACTCTTATTTCAAATCCAGTTGAGAAAACTTTGTGTTATTTTATTCATTATTCAGTCAAAATGTTGAGAGTCAAATGATTTACATTCCAAATTTATTGATTCAATAATTATCCATCAAATACTCTTTTTGTTTTTGTTTTAGTGCCATAGACATGTCAAGGCAATACAGATATATCAGGAAACATAGGAGACAAAAACCCCTGGTTTATAAAGTTTAAATTCTACTGGGGATAAAAGATAATATAATAAGCAAAATATATAAGAAGTATATGATACATTAGAGGCACAAGAGCATACCAGAAAGTGTATAAGGATTGATTTATTTTTTTAAAGTCGGTTGTAATATACATCCTGAGAAGCTACTATTTCAGAGAATGCTTGCAGAGATAAGAATACCAGTAAATGTGGCTCTTTAGGGAAAGGCCTTCAAGATCTTTCAGGTGGGAGAAGGCCTGGAATGTTTAAAGAACAACAGAAGATCAGTAAAGATTGGTTTTGCCAGATCAGAATAAACAAGGTAACTGATTGTAAGAAAAATCCAAGAAGTAAAAAAGAGACAGATGATATAGCAATACGTGAGCCATCAAAGAATGCTGGATTTTATTCTGAATAAATACATCCAAGCAGATGATACACTGGAGTATTTGAGCAGCTTTTCCCTGTATATGTACTCTTCCATTTCATACCCCTCCTGTGTTGAATATGCATTAGTTGAAGTCTTCTGTGTTTTCCAGATTGGGGTCCTTGAAGCAAGAGAACTAATACTAGACAAATAATAGGGATTCCATAGAGAATTACCTGAATAACTGTCAGTCAACACATTTCTAATAAGGGCAATTTAATTGAAGATTCAGTTACCAAAAGCACCAAGTAAAACTATTAATTGGACACCTAAAAAAATTAGATAAGGACAAAGTGAAACATTCTATTTAGTTTCATTTTATCTGCAGCATATTTCCCCAGATAACATACTGCACTGGGATTAATCATACAATTCCAAACAGTTCACACTGAATTAAGGGCCTTTAAAATACTTTGCTATGAAATCCAAAAAGTATTTTGAGTTCTAAATTATTCTAACCTCACAGATATGTCTAAAATATATTATCTTGTATTATGACCTGCACACATAAAATTACAATTTTAGAAACAGGGGAGTATTCAGTTAACCTAATTTATTTTTCACCTACCCTATTATAAATACAGTATATGAGTCTATTGCTTGACAGCACAAAGAAAATTTATTTGTTACTTTGAACATTTTTCATTTTTTATGCTTTAATTTAGAAATAAAGAAAAAAATGTTTCTCCCTCAGGATTGAAAATAATGAAGTGTTTAAAATAACATTTAGTAATTAGCTTGGGGGTGACCAGTTCTGAAGACATGTTTTAATCATTTTTAACTCACTGACATAGATGTCTGTGATACCCAACACTTACACCTGGGTTCCTCTTGATTAAATCATATATTTAGCCATAGAGTTAATAGCAAAAGAATGCATATTATTTTCTCATTGCTTCTATCAAATTTACAGCCAACATAGGAGAATGAGAATGGTTAATGGCACTGAGTGAGTGTACAGCAGTAAACAAAAGTAACCAAATTCTATGGCTTCATAGAATTTATCCCTTAGTGAAGGGATAAAGACTAAAATTAAAGACATTTACATTAATTACATATTAGGTTATTTTACTAGTATGTTGTTAATTAGGGAATTTGAGTAAATGTGTAATTAGGAGTTGTACCCTCCCACAGGTGTTGTTAGAGAGGAATAACTTGGACTTGTAAAATGGCTCAACGTTTTTCCTTAGTTTTGGTTCCCCTAAAAATAAAGTCCAAAGCAAAGTCTTATTATGTGAACTAATCTCTTAGAAGGCATACTAGTAATTCTTGTAAGCAGCAGTGAGAGAATATCAGAGTGAATTAATGAAGGAGAGACCAAATATGGGGTGTATTGCTTCACAGGCTATATTGTGATATAAGGGGAATTGATTTCTCCCTTTCATGAAATAATTTCTAAGAGGCTATTAGATGACTGCGGTATAAACAGTTCCTCCAAAGAAAGGAAGGGAAAGAATGGATCCAGTGGCTTCCCTATCCTATTTAACTGGCAGAAGTTTTACCACAAGCTTGTTCATAACTTAGGGTTCGAAGAAAGCCCCAGATCTGGAGCCAAGAGGATAAAGAATGAGGGTGAGGAAAGGTTTTGTCAAATATGTCTGCATGAGCCTTGTGTAAACTATGAAAAACCAGTCCCCAGCATGACTATATCAAGAGACAGATGAATTTGGAAAGGTCGCCTGCATTGGTGCTTACAGGGGTGTGAGACAAGCCTTTAGCTCTACTTGAACTAGAGCAGAAAAGCATTTTAATGATTTGATGTATTTGAGTTTCCTGTAAGTTTGCCAAACCAAGAAAATGTAAAACCATTGATCCTTCTCAAGCCTCAGATTATTTGCAAATGAAGAAATTTAGGCCTGGAAAAATAAAGTAACTTGCCATCAGCTAATTTAATGAAGGTCAGTATTGAGTTTTCCTGAGGAGTTTATTGTTCAGTGTTTGCTGACATTTACTTCAGAAGATCCTTATTACTTGAATAGATTACTTGTCTCTACTAAAATTCAGACATCATAGAGGGAAAAATAGAGTGTTCATACATACTGTATTTGATGCCTGAAAAGTATGTGAAGTCTAGAATGCTATTTGATTCATATGATTTATAGTATAGTCACTGGGCATGACAATGTTCGTTCTAATTATATTTTCTAGATTAGTCACATAGTTTCTCTAAAGGTAATTCTCTTTATCTTTGGAAAGTATATAATACTCTAGACAGAAGGCCTGTACGCAGATTCCATTAATTAAACAAACTGTAAAAATTATTTGGAATGTATTATTTAAATATTAAGTTTCAAGGATTTCTTGGCCTGAATAATACTTCATATAATGAATGATGATTTTTTTATTTTTTATTTTTATTTTTTAATATTTATTAATTGTTTATACATATCTCCCCATTGCCCCCCCTCCCTTCCAGGCATACCCCA
>JAAGEH010000286.1:18390607-18405640 GCA_011751065.1 Lasiurus cinereus | reverse complement strand
TTTTTTGCAGTAGGCTTATAGGGCTATGAACTTTCCTCTCAAGACTGCTTTCACTGTGTCCCATAAATTTTGTATTGTTGTGTTGTCATTATCATTTGTTGCCATGATGTTTTTTATTTCTTCCTTGATCTCTCCGGTTACCCAGTCGTTATTTAATAGCGTGCTCTTTAGTATCCAAGTGTTTGATTCCTTTCTATTGTTTTTATTATAGTTGATTTCCAGTTTTATGCCACTGCGGTCTGAGAAAATGCTTGATATGATTTCTATATTATTGAATTTGAAGAGACTTTTTTTATGACCCAACATATGATCTATCTATGAAAATCACCCATGTGCACTGGAGAAGAATGTATATTCTGTGGCTTTGGTGTGAAATGTCCTGAATATGTCCATTAATTCCATCTGTTTTAGTGTGTCATTTAGGATGGATATTTCTTTGCTAATTTTTTGTTTAGAGGATTTGTCCAATGGTGACAGTTGGGTATTAAAGGCTCCTACTATGATTGTATTGCTGTCAATCTCTCCCTTAATATCATCCAGGAGATTTTGTGTATTTAGGTGTTCCTATATTGGGTGCGTATATGTTTACCAGAGTTATTTCTTCTTGTTGGATTGTTTCCATTATATTATGAAGTGCCCTTCTCTATCTCTTTATATGTCCTTCACTTTGACATCAAATTTGTCAGATATAAGTATTGCAACCCCAGCTTTTTTTCATTTTCATTTGCCTGAAATACCATCTTACATCCTCTCACCCTCAATTTGTGTGCATCTCTTTTCCTGAGGTGGGTTTCTTGCAGACAGCAGATATATGGATCATGTTTTCTTATCCAATCAGTTACCTTATGTCTTTTGATTGGAGCATTTAATCTGTTCACATTTAAAGTTATTATTGATAAGTACTTATCTGTTGCCATTTTCAGTCCTTACCCCCGAGTTCCTTCTTCACTTCCTCTTTCTTTTTATTACAGCAGACCCTTTAACATTTCTTGTATTGCTGGTTTGGTGGTAATATATTCCCTTAGTCCTTTTTTGTCTGTGAAGCTTCTGATTTCACCTTCAATTTTGATTAATAGTCTTGCAGGGTACAGTATTCTTGGATTCAGCCCCTTCCTTTGCATGACTTTGTATATTTCATTTCAATCCCTTCTGGCCTGATGAGTTTCTGTTGAGAAGTCAGTAGCTAATCTTATGGGGGTTCCTTTGTAGGTAACTTTCTGTTTCTCTCTGGCCGCTTTTAAGATTTTTACTTTGTCGTCGGTATTTGCCAATTTAATTATAATGTGCCTTGGTGTCGGTTTGTTGTGGTTCATTTTGCTTGGGACTCTGTGAGCTTCTTGGATTTGTGTGGGTTTTTTCTTTCCTATATTCGGGAAATTTTCTATCATTATTTCTTCAAACACGTTGTCTAATCCTTGTTCAGTTTCCACTCTTTCTGGAACCCCAATTATGTTGTTGTTTTGTTTCATGTTATCCCAAAGTTCCCTTAGGCTCTCCTCTTGCTTTTTAACTTTTTTTTCTAGAAGCTGCTGTACTTGGGTATGTTTTCCTACCCTGTCTTCTAGCTCACTGATGCAGTCCTCTGCTTCTTCTAATCTACTTTTGTTGCTTTCTATTGAGTTCTTTATAGCAGTGATGTCATTTTTCATTTCTTCTTATTTATTCTGCACCTCCTCTAGGTTCTTCTGCATTTCTTCTTGCTGCTTCTTCATCTCCTCTTGGGTTTTCTTCTTTTCCTCTTGGCTCTTACTCAGATTCTCGATTTTGTCTTCCATTCTTTTCATCCACTTTATGATCATTTCTCTGAACTCTTTTTCTGGCAGGCTTATTTCTGCTTCTATTTCGTTTACTTCCTTTTGTGGTGAAACCTGCCTCTCTGTCTTATGTGGGCTGTTTCTTTTTTTGCCATAGTCTTTCTTCTCTGGGTCTCTGGTTATGTAGTTTTCTCTCCTACATTGATTGAAAGGCACAAACTACAACACGACCAGGCACAGCATACAAGGCACTGAGTAGAAATGTATTCAAGATATTAATAATCACAAATAAGTTGACCACCAATGAAAGACAAATTTGGGGTAAATAGCAAAAGAAGAAGATGAAAATGAGGAAAAATAAAAGAAAGAAATGCCAAAATAAAATTGGGAGAGCAAGAAAATAAATAAATAAATAAATGAACAAAAAAATAAAATAAAATAAGAAAATAAAAAGGAGAAGAAGGAGAAAAAAGAGGAAGAGAAAAAAGTCAGAGAGAATAGAAACATATAAGAGAGAAAAGGGGAACAAAATATAGGTGTCAGGAGACAACTCCAATAGGACAGTAACTAATCCCAATAAAGGCCAGTAACCAGTACCTAGAGATTAATAAAAACTGCAAATAGCAACTGGTATTGAGGGAGGTGAGGGAAAAGAGAGTAAGCGAAGTAAGCGAAAAGCAAAATAAAACAAGTAGAATAAACTAAAACAATCTCACAAAAAATTTCAAAAAATCGATATAATCACTGGTCAGGCAAATAGCAACAAAAGGACATAGAGAAAAAACAACTTTTTGGCTAGTGAATATAAGAGAGAAGTTTGTATGGACTTGTAGTAGGGGATTTGAAATTAGATATATAAATTGTGTGAAATTTTAACCAGGTAAAGAGAAAGAATAGGGAGAATCTAAAGTTGGAAAAGGGAAAAAGAAACAAGGCAAAAAAATGGGGAAAGTTAGGAGGAATGTGTTGGCATAAAGGTACAGTTGAGTTGGAGTAAAATTATGCTAAAGGAAAGATGAAAATAGAATGTAGAACTCTAATCCCAAAATAAAATAAAGAGAAAACGAAATGACACTTGTTTTTTTTCCAAAATGGTAAAGTATTAGCAGTAATTAATAATACTAATTTAAACCAAAAATGTAATAATTAAAAAGGTAAAATCAATTGAGGCAGAAAGAAAAAAAAATAGTCTTTTAATTAAAATATGTAAAAATGAAAAATAAAAACAAAATTAAAAAAAAAAGGAAAAAGAAAAAAAGAAAACAAATAGAATGGTCCTTCACTTCCACTATTATTCTGCTTGGCACTCCTGTTTCCCAGTAGGGAATGTATTGCAGTTCCCTGTGTTCCCCTCTTGGTGTTTTAATCTCTTTATTCTTTTGTGGTTATGTGAGAGTCAATTTGTGTGTCATCCACTTGGTGGCAGTGTTTCGGAATTGATCTCTGAGACAAAGCATAGGACCTCTCTAGGCTGTGCTCAGATCCTGCTACTCTGTATTTCTCAAAGCCAGTTTGTGGGGATTTTGCAGCTGGGACACTGTAATAACTCCCAGGCTGTCCCTCTGCCCCAGAAAAAAAACGAGTCGTTTTCCAGAGCTCCCCTCTGTCAACAGCTCAGAGACTTTGCCTCCACACTTAGGGATCACGCCCTGACCACCTCTGCAGACCTCTCCAGAGGCAGCTTTCCCACAGCCCAGTTCCCACAGTGTGTGCGTCTCTGTTGTTTGGGGATAGGAGACCTCACCCTGTCCCAGGCGAAATCTGACCCTTCCCTGTGCGCATGGATCTCTGAATCCGCCGACCACTCGACTGCGCAGCCTGGAGAGCCATGCTCTGGATCCTGGGCTGTTCGGTGGGTGCCTCTGCCAGCCGCAGCTTTCAGACCTCCACAGACATCCACGTCTCTCATATCCCAGGCAAAATCTGACCTTTCCATGTGCTCTGTGGATCTCTTATTCCGCCACGTGTCTGCGCCAATTGGAGAGCGGAGTTCTGGGTCCCCGGTTCCCAGGCTGCTCGATGGGTGCCCCAGCCGCTGGCTTCAGACAGCTGCAGACATCCACCTCCCTCTGCAAGATGGCACAGTCTCCACGTTCGCGCTGGTGACTCCATGAGACAAAAACCCCGTGGCAGTGGGGCTGCCTGATCAGAGGAGACCCGTCCAGCAGTCCCCCACCTTCTCCTAGAGGATAACTGACTCTTAGCTTGCCAACAAACACTCCCAGTGCGACTCTCAGCCGCTCTCTCTCCCTCTGCCCAGCGACAAAGCTCTAGACGCATCTGTCTACTCTGCTGCCATTTTCTCTCCTCCGATTTTTTTATTTTTTAAATTGAGACAAAACATTTAAACAAAAAAATGAGAATAGACATTGCTGTCTTTATTAATATTTGATTTGGCAAAATGGAATAAAGTCCAATAAAATTTCAGAAATATATGAAAATATCCTTTATATTTCAGACTTTAATGTCTCAATTACAATTTAGTTGTAAGGCTTTGTGTTTTGGTAACCTTTCCAGAACTCTTGGGCAGAATTAAGTATTATTAATTTAATTCATAAAGTTTAATATATAATTAAACAAATTAAACAAATCTAATAAATTTCAACCAAATGTTAAAATTAAGGTATTTTTCAAGTTTAAACTAAATCTTAGATTATCTTGTTATTCAGTGTATTTTTAAGCCACTATATACTATATATTATTTAAAAATGCATAATGAAAATATTTATTCATAAACTATTTGCAGATTGTTTAACCTGAAAGTAAATATTATACTGGTAATCGTAAAAGTGACCCATTTTCTTATATTAATTTATCCCAGATATAATTATTATTCAAAAGATGCTTAACAATTATCTACTTCTTTATTTCCCAGTTTAGTGCCTGAATTGCTCTTTGTCATATAACATGCATATAAGTGCTTTCACCATCCTGACAACAGATGGAAAACAAAATAAATATAAACTTGAGTATTAATACATAAATAAAAATTAGAAAATACAAGAACATGACCAAACATTCATAAAAATAAAAAAGAAATTCTCTTTCAAGTGTTTGGAAGCCATTATTGTTCTGAAAAGATCCATGAAACTAAAGGATGAGAGACTGTCTCACAAAGAATAACAATTTACTAGCTGTCTCTTCTTGCATGATGCTGGTTTGATCACTTACCTTCTGAGCCACTCTCTTCTCATATGTGAGTTTAAGTGAATCAGTAAATGTACGTTTCATAAATTAAAACATACTATGCAAAATTTAGAAGTAAATTTATTAAAATTCACACTGCCAGTACACTCGTGTTATGATCAAAAGGAAAAATTTTTCAAAATAAAGTAAACATTCATACAGAAAAGCAAAAAAGATTATCAAAAGAGAAAAATATATATTAAATGAATATAATCTTACTGCATTTGCTCTAAATAACACTGAATTTTCTTGACAAATTTTTAAAATGGTATGTTGATCACTTAATCACCCTCCACTTTCCCTCGTAGGTTGGGTAGTCTGTTCAATGTGTCTATGACCCCAATACTATTTTTGTTTATGTTGTTCATTATATTCCACAAATGAATAAGATCATGTAATATTTATCTTTCTCTGACTGGCTTATTTCACTTAGCATAATGCTCTCCAGTTCCATCCATGCTAATGCAAATGGTGAGAATTCCTTCTCTTTTACAGCAATCGTGTATTCCATTGTGCAGATGTACCAGTTTTCTAATCCACTTATCTTTTAATGGGTACTTAGGCTGTCTCTAAATCTTAGCTATTGTAAATTGTGCTGCTATGAACATATATCCTTTCTGATTGGTGTTTCTGTTTTCTTGGGATACATTCCTAGAAGTGAGATTCCTAATTCAAATGAAAGTTCCATTTTTAATTTTTTGAGGGAACATTATACTGTTCTCCACAGTGGCTGCACCAGTCTGCATTCCCACCAGCAGTGCAAGAGGGTTTCTTTTTCTCAGCATCCTAGCCAGCATTTGTCCTTTCTTGATTTGTTGAAAATAGCTGCTCTTACAGGTATGAAATAGTACCTCATTATAATTTAGATTTGCATCTTTCTGATGATTAGTGACTGTGAGCCTGTTTTATATGCCTCTTGGCCTTCTGTATGTCTTCTTTGGAAAAGTGTCTATTTAGATCCTTTGCTCATTTTTTGATTGGATTGTTTATCTTTCTTTTGTTAAATTGTATGAGTTCCCTATAAATTTTGGAGATTAAAGCCTTCTCTGAGATAACATTGGCAAATATGTTCTCCCATGCAGTGGGCTTTCTTGTTTTGTTAATGTTTCCTTTTGCTTTGCAGAAGCTTTTAATTTTGATGTAGATAAATATATGGCTTTTTCACACATTGATAATTCATTCACAGAAAAAGAAACTAAAAAAAAAAAAATCCCATTTACAACTGCAACAAAAAAATTAAGATACCGGTTGGCAAGAGCCTTCAGTGCGAATGCAGAGCCCGAGCCATCTTGTAGTGGGAGGTGGATATCTGCGGCTGTCTGAAGCCTTCTGCTGGGCACCCATTGAGCAGCCAGGGACCCGGGGACCCAGAACTCTGCTCTCCAATCGGCGCAGACACTTGGCAGAACCAGAGATCCACAGAGCACACGGACAGGTCAGATTGCGCCTGAGATAAGGGGGAGGTAGATGTCTGCCTAGGTCTGAAAGCTGTGGCTGACAGAGGCACCCACAGAGCAGCCGGGGACCCAGAGCGCTGCTTCCCAGGCTGCACGGATGCGCAGGCAGTGGATTCGGAGATCCACGCGGTGCGCGGAGGGTCAGATTTCGCCTGGGTCAGGGTGAGGTCTCCTACCCCCCGCACAACAGAGACGTGCACACTGTGGGAGCCAGGCTGTGGGGAAAGCTGCCTCTGGAGAGGTCCGCAGAGTTGGTCAGGGCATGATCCCTGAGTGTGAAGGCAAAACCACTGAGCTGTTGAGAGAGGGGAGCTCTGGAAAACAACTCGTTTTTGTTTTTTTTGTTTTTTTTCTGGGGCAGAGGGACAGCCTGGGAGTTACTACAGTGTCCCGGCTGCAAAATCCCCACAAACTGGCTTTGAGAACCACAGAGTAGCAGGATCTGAGCACAGCCTAGAGGGGTCCTGTGCTTTGTCTCAGAGATCAATTCCGAAACACTGCCACCAAGTGGATGACACACAAATTGACTCTCGCATAACCACAAAAGAATAAAGAGATTAAAACACCAAGAGGGGAACATAGGGAACTGCAGTGCTTTCCCTGCTGGGAAACAGGAGTGCCAAGCAAAATAATAATGGAAGTGAAGGACCATTCTATTTTTCTTCTTCTTCTTTTTTTTTTCCTATTTCCTTTTTTCTTTTTTTTTTAATTTTTCATTTTTCATTTTCACATATTTTAATTAAACGAATATTTTTTTTTCTTTCCACCTCAATTGATTTTACCTTTATAATTATTACATTTTTGTTTTAAACTAGTAATATTAATTACTACTAGTACTTAACCATTTTGGAAAAAAAACCACAAGTGTCATTTTGTTTTCTCTTTATTTTATTTCGGATTTAGAGTTCTACATTCTATTTTCATCTTTCCTTTAGCATAATTTTACTCCAACTCAACTCTACCTTTATGCCAACACTTTCCTCCTAACTTTCCCCATTTTATTGTCTTGTTTCTCTTTCCCTTTTCCAACTTTAGATTCTCCCTATTTTTATCTTTACCTGGTTAAAATTTCACCCCATTTATATATCTACTTTCAAATCCCCTACTACAAGTCCAAACAAACCTCTCTCATCTTGTCTTCACTAGCCAAAAAGTTGTTTTTTCTCTATGTCCTTTTGTTGCTATTTGCCTAAAAAGTGATTATATTGATTTTTGAAATTTTTTTGTGAGATTGTTTCAGTTAATTCTACTTGTTTTATTTTGGTTTTTGCTTGCTTTGTTTTCTACCTCTCTTTTCCTTCACCTCCCTTGATACCAGTTGCTGTTTGCAATTTGACTTAATCTCTAGGTCCTGGTTGCTGGCCTTTATTGGGATTAGTGACTGTTCTATTGGAGTTGTCTTCTGACATCTATATTTTGTTCCTCTTTTCTCTGTTATACACTTTCCTTTCTCTCTGACTTTTTTCTCTTCCTCTATCCTACTGCTTCTTCTCCTTTTTATTTTCTTATTTTATTTTATTTTATTGTTCATTTATTTATCTTTTTTTTTCTCACTCTCCCAATTTGATTTTGGCATTTCTTTCTTTTCATTTTTCCTCATTTTTCCTCTTCTTCTTTCTCTATTTACCCCTAATTTGTCCTTCATTGGCAGTCACCTTATTTGTGATTATTAACATCTTGAATACATTTCTACTCAGTGCCTTTTGTGCTGTACCTGTTTCTGTTCTAGTTTGTGCCTTTCAATCAACGTAGGAGAGAGAACTACATAACCAGAAACCCGGAGAAGAAAGACCATGGGCAAAAAAAAAAAAATCAGCCCACATAAGACAGAAAGGCAGGTTTCACCAGAAAAGGAAGTAAACGAAATAGAATCAGAAATAAGCCTACCAGAGAAAGAGTTCAGAGAAATGATCATAATGTGGTTGAAAAGAATGGAAGACAAATTTGACAATATGAGTAAGAACCAAGAGGAAATGAGGAAGAACCTAGAGGAGGTGCAGAATAAACAAGAAGAAATGAAAAATGACATCACTGCTATAAAGAACTCAATAGAAAGCATCAAAAGTAGACTAGAAGGAACAGAGGACCACATCAGTGAGCTAGAAGACACGGTAGGAAAAAATACCCAAGTACAGCAGCTTCTAGAAAAAAAAGTTAAAAAGCAAGAGGAGAGTCTAAGGGAACTTTGGGATAACATGAAACAAAACAACATCCGCATAATTGGGGTTCCAGAAAAAGTGGAAACTGAACAAGGATTAGAGAACGTGTTTTAAGAAATAATGATAGAAAATTTCCCGAATATAGGAAAGAAAAAACCCACACAAATCCAAGAAGCTCACAGAGTCCCAAGCAAAATGAACCCCAACAAACCAACACCGAGGCACATTATAATTAAATTGGCAAACCCCGACGACAAAGTAAGAATCTTAAAAGCGGCCAGAGAGAAACAGAAAGTTACCTACAAAGGAATCCCCATAAGACTAGCTACTGACTTCTCCACAGAAACTCATCAGGCCAGAAGGGAATGGAATGAAATATACAAAGTCATGCAAAGGAAGGGTCTGAATCCAAGAATACTGTACCCTGCAAGACTCTCAATCAAAATTGAAGGTGAAATCAAAAGCTTCACAGACAAAAAAGGACTAAGGGAATATATTACCACCAAACCAGCAATGCAAGAATTGTTAAAAGGTCTGCTGTAATAAAAAGAAAGAGGAAGCGAAGAAGGAACTCGGGGGTAAGGACTAAAAATGGCAATAGATAAGTACTTATCAATAATAACTTTAAATGTAAATGGATTAAATGTTCCAATCAAGAGACATAGGGTAACCGGTTGGATAAGAAAACATGATCCATATATCTGCTGTCTTCAAGAAACCCACCTTAGGAAAAGAGATGCACACAGATTGAGGGTGAAGGGATGGAACATGGTATTTCAGGCAAATGGAAATGAAAAAAAAAAGCTAGGTTGCAATACTTATATCTGACAAATTAGATCTCAAAGTTAAGGACATAACAAGAGATAAAACAGGACACTACATAATACTAAAGAGAACAATCCAAGAAGAAGAAATAACTCTGGTAAACATATATGCACCCAATATGGGAGTACCTAAATACAAAAAAACTCTTGGAGGTTATTAAGGGAGAGAGTGACAGCAATACAATCATAGTAGGAGCCTTTAATACCCCACTGTCACCATTGGACAAATCCTCTAAAAAAAAAATCAGCAAAGAAACATCAATCCTAAATGACTCACTAGAACAGATGGAATTAATTGACATCTTCAGAACATTTCACCCCAAAGCCACATACATTCTTCTCCAGTGCACATGGGTCATTTTCATAGATAGATCATATGTTGGGTCATAAGAAAAGTCTCTTCAAATTCAAGAAGATAGAAATCATATCAAGTATTTTCTCAGACCACAGTGGCATAAAACTGGAAATCAACTGTAGTAAAAACAATAGAAAGAAATCAAATACATGGAGACTAAACAGCATGCTATTAAACAACATTGGGTAACAAGAGAGATCAAGGAAGAAATAAAAAACATCATGGCAACAAATGACAATGACAACACAACAATTCAAAATTTATGGGTCACAGTGAAAGCAGTCTTGAGAGGAAAGTTCATAGCCCTACAAGCCTACGGCAAAAAACAGGAAACAATGGTAATAAATTACCTAAACCTACAACTCAAAGAGCTAGAATGAGAGCAACAAGAAAAGCCCAGTGTACTCAGAAGGAAGGAAATAGTGAAGATCAGGGCGGAGATTAACAACTTGGAGACCAAAGAAGCAATTCAAAAGATCAACAAAACAAAGAGCTGGTTCTTTGAATGGATAAACAAGATTGATGGACCCCTAGCCAGGCTCACCTAGAAGCAAAGAGAGAAGACCCAAATAAACAAAATCAGAAATGAAAGAGGAGAAATAACAACAGATCCTGTGGAAATACAAAGGATTGTTAAAAAATACTATGAACAACTCTATTCCACAAATTGGACAACCTGCAAGAAATGGACATTTTCCCAGAAAATATAACATCCCAAAACTCAATGAGGAAGAAACCAACCATCTCAATAGTCCAATAACTATGGAAGAAATTGAAGCAGTAACCAAAAAGCTTCCAGCAAATAAAAGCCTGGGTCCAGATGGCTACACAGGAGAGTTTTACCAAACATTCAAGGAAGAATTAAAATCTATCCTCCTCAGACTATTCAAAAACAATCAAGAAGAAGGAACACTTCCAAACACCTTCTATGAAGCCAGCATCACCCTAATACCAAAACCAGATAAAGACAACACAATGAAAGATAATTATGGGCCATTATCTCTCATGAACATACATGCCAAAATCCTCAACAAAATTCTAGCAAACCAGATCCAGCAGTACATCAGAAAGATCATACACCATGACCAAGCAGGATTCATCCCAGGAATGCAGGGATGGTACAATATCCGCAAATCAATAAATGTGATTCATCACATAAACAAATTGAGAGATAAAAATCACATAGTCATATCAATTGATGCAGAAAAAACATTTGACAAAATCCAACACCCTTTCTTGATAAAAACTCTCAGCAAAGTGTGAATAGAAGGAGCATACCTCAACATCATAAAAGCCATATATGATAAACCCACAGCTAACATCATACTCAATGGGCAAAAACTAAAACCATTTCCCCTAAGAACAGGAACAAGACAGGGAAGCCCGCTCTCACCTCTCCTGTTTGACATAGTACTGGAAGTATTAGCCATTGCAATTAGACAAGAAGAAGAAATAAAAGCATCCAAATTAGAAAAGAAGAAGTAAAGCTATCCTTATTTGCAGATGACATGATATTGTACATAAAAAACCCAAAGGACTCCATTCTAAAACTAATTGACTTAATTAATGAATTCGGCAATGTAGCTGGATACAAAATTAATGCTAAGAAGTCTGTGGCATTTCTATACACTAATAGTGAAATTATAGAAAGAGAAACTAAAAAAGCAATCCCATTTACCATCGCACAAAAAAAATTAAGATACCTAGGAATAAACCTAACTAAAGAGGTAAAATACCTTTATGCAGAAAACTACAGGACACTGAAGAAAGAGATAGAGGAAGATGTTAACAGATGGAAGAGCATACCATGCTCATGGATTGGGAGAATCAACATCATTAAAATGTCCATACTACCCAAAGCAATCTACAGATTCAATGCACTACCCATTAAAATACCAACGACATATTTCACAGACCTAGAAAGAATTCTTCATAGATTCATCTGGAACAAAAAAAGACCACAGATAGCTACAGCAATTCTGAGAAGGAAGAATAAAGTAGGTGGGATCTTAATACCAGACTTCAAGCTATACTACAAAGCAACTATTCTCAAAACAGCCTGGTACTGTTACAAGAACAGACATATAGACCAATGGAATAGAATAGAGAACCCAGATATCTACCCAAACCAGTATGCTCAATTAATATTTGACAAAGGAGGCATGAACATTCAATGGAGCCAAGATAGCCTCTTCAATAAATGGTGTTGGGAAAATTGGACAGATACATGCAAAAAATTGAATCTGAACCACCAACTTACACCAAATAGAAAAATAAACTCAAAATGGATACAGGACTTAAACATTAGAAGGGAAACCATAAAAATACGAGAGGAATCCACAGGCAGCACAATCTCAGATATATGCCGAAAGAACTTCTTCACTGATACTGCTCCAAAGGCAATGGAAGCTAAAGAAAAAATAAACAAATGTTATTACATAAAAATAAAAAGCTTTTGCACAGCAAAAGAAACAATCAACAAAACAACAAGAAAGATCACTGTATAGGAGAACATATTTGCAAATGGGAGAACATATTTGCAAACTGATAAAGGTTTAATCTCCAAAATCTACAGCCAACTTATACAACTTAATAAAAGGAAGATGAAGGATCCAATAAAAAAATGGGCAACAGACCTAAATAGGACCTTGTCAAAGACGACAGAAGGAAGGCCAAGAGACACATGAAAACATATTCAAAGTCATTAATCATCTGAGAGATGCAAATTAAAAGGACAATGCGATACCATCTTACACCTGTCAGAATGGCAATAATCAACAAATTAACAAATGACAAGTGTTGGCTAGGATGCGGAGAAAAAGGAACCCTTGTGCACTGTTGGTGGGAATGCAGACTGGTGCAGCCACTGTGGAGAACAGTATGGAGTTTCCTCAAAAAACTAAAAATGGATCTCCCATTTGACCCTGTAATCCCACTCTTAGGAATTTATCCTAAGAAATTACAAACACCAATCAGAAAGGATTTATGCACCCCTATGTTCATAGCAGCACAATTTACAATAGCTACAATTTGGAAACAGCCTAGGTGCCCGTCAGCAGATGAGTGGATCAGAAAACTGTCGTACATCTACACAATGAAATTCTATGCTGCCATTTAAAAGAAGTAATTCTTACCATTTGCAGCAACCTGGTTGGAACTGGAGAGCCTTATGCTTAGTGAAATAAGCCAGACAATGAAGGAGAAGTATCACATGATCTTACTCATTTTTGGATAATAAAGAACATTATAAACTGATGAGTGAAAGGATAGATACAGAGACAATAAAGCTTCCAACAGACTGTGAAATTACAGCAGGAAGATTAAAGTTATTGAGGTCGATAAGAGATCAATCAAAGGACTTGTATGCATGCATATAAGCATAACCAATGAACATAGACACGGGGGTGTTTGGGTATGCCTGGGAGGGAGGGGGAGCAATGGGGAGATATGTATAAAAATTAATAAAAATATATATTATAAAAAAATACCTAGGAATAAACATAACCAATTAAGTAAAAGACCTGCATTCAAAAAAATTACAGGATGCTGTAAAAAAAAATAGAGGAAGACATAAACAAATGGGAGAATATTATGATACTGTGTTCATGGATTGGTAGAATCAACATCATTAAAATGTCCATACTACCCAAAACAATTTATAGATTCAATACAATCCCCATTTATATACCAACAGCATACTTCAAAGACCTAGAACCAACTCTCCAGAAATTCATCTGGAATCAAGAAAAACAAAACAAACAAACAAAAAACAACCCTGGATAGATGCAGAAATCTTGAGAAAGAAGAACAAAGTTGGAGGAATCACTATACCAGATATTAAGTTATACTACAATCCACTGTTCTCAAACTGCCTGGTACTGGCACAAGAACAGACATATAGACCAATGGAACAGGACAGAGAACCCAGAGATTGACCCAAGCCATTATGCTTAATTAATATTTGACAAAGGAGGCAAGAGCATACAATGGAGTCAAGACAGTTTCTTCTATAAATGATGTTGGCAAAATTGGATAGATACAGGCAAAAAAATGAAACTATGTCACCAACTTACACCATACACAAAAATAAGCTCAAAATACCTAAAGCACTTAAATGTAAGATGGGAAACCATAAATATCGTAGAAGCAGTCATGGGCAATAAAATAGCTGACATTTGTCGTAGCAATATCTTTACTGATAAAGCTCCTAGGGCAATGGAAACTAAGGAAAAAAATAAACAAATCAGACTACATCCCTTTACAGGCCACAGATTTTCAGTTGTCATCTTTCAATAAACTAGAAATGCAAGAATAAAATTATATTAAATATAAATTCTTGACTAATGCAACAGACTCAAAAGTTTCAAATCTTGTTCGTAGGATAATGTATGAAGAGTGCTAGTGGCCCTTGCTGGCGTGGCTCAGTTGGTTGAGTGTCATCCTGTGTACCTAGAGGTCACAGGTTCTATTTCCCTGTCAGAGCACATGCCTAGATTGTGAGCTTGATACCAAGTGCAGGGAGCAGCTGATGTATCTCTCTCATAAATGTTTTCCTCTCTTGCTATCTCTCCCTCTATCTCTCTCTTTAAAATCAATAAAAAAAATCATATATATTTTAAAGTAAAAGAACTGCCAGGATAGTAAATGTCACAAAAACTATATTTTGGCAATTTTGAAAAAAGTTGAAGTGGGTTTAAAGCCTAATATACCTTTGAAGTATTTTCATTTATTTGCCTACACATTACTAATTAAACAATGAGCATTTATTGAACATCCATTACCTGAAAAATGTTGTAGAAATAAAGGTAATTATGATCAGGACTTCTGCCTGATGGAATTTATAGTCTAGTACCTAGAATAGATAAAATAGAACCATGACATAATATTGGAAGATCAATACTCTAAGATACTTGTCATGAGTTCATTTAGAAAAATAAAAATTCATTAAAAAATCTTACAAATAACTTATAAATTTGCATAATTTATAATTGTGTTAAATATGTATATAAGAAATGTCCATAAGTATATTGAAAGTCATGATTAGCTATTAATGATCATGCTAGTTTGCTACCTGAGAAAGTTTAATGAGTAATTATACAGATGGATGTAATAATGTTAAGAATCTTTGGGAAGAGTGAATTGAGGTCAAAGAAAATAAGTTAAAAAGGCATAAAAATGAATTGTTCTCATTCCCATTTCTCTTTCAGGTACATGCCCTTGACAAGGAATCAAGCCCTTGATGTATTGGCTCACACTCCAACCACTGAATCACATGGACCAGAGCAGTCGAGATGGATG
>JAAGEH010000286.1:18351674-18390597 GCA_011751065.1 Lasiurus cinereus | reverse complement strand
TGTGTGTGTGTAGGACTATTTTTCCACCACCAAGTGTACATATCTATCTCAGCCAACTCTTTATCATACTTCCTATTTTGAATGATGGACTTATCACTTGATATATGTTTTTCAGATCCCCTTTCATGTATCCTCGTGGGATTTACTTTTTGGTTATTTCCTCTGTCTCATAAATGAAAAATCATCTAGCTGTTATTGTTTTGTTTTGTTTTGTTGTAAAGGGCCAGATAGTAAATATTTTAGAATCATGAGCTATAGGACCTCTATTGCAGCTATTCAGATGTGCCATAGGCTATATATAAATTAATTAGTTTGAGTTGAGTTAAAATAGAAGTTTATTTCCAAAAATTGATGGGGGCTAAATGTGGTCCATGGGTAATAGTTTTTTGATGAACCTTAAATGATAAGCTTCTCTGTTAATTAACTTATTTTAAACTGCACCCAAATATCAATATTATCCATCATAAAGAGTAATTTTCACACAAATAAGACAAACCTGTTAAATAAATAACTTCCCATCAATCATGAAAAAATATAGCTTCAAAAACACCTTCAAGGTAAATCCTAATTTAGAATTTTTTGGTCTTCTTTAAGTTCCACATATAAAATAATAGCAGAGAGAGGAATTTCCTTTTCCATCTTCTTTCATTTCTCCCTCCCTCCCTGTTTTCCTAAAGGACAAAGGTTCTTTATCACTCATGTCCAGTGGACTGTGGTTTGCTCACAAAAGGATCAAACTTGGAAATGAAACTCCTGCAATTTCTGTGACCATATGTGTCGGAAACCAAATATTGTTCTCACTAGATGGATGTAAACAGGAAGCCAGAAGGCTGGTCAACCTTAATTGCTCTGAAAGGTCAGAGCTAATTACTCACTGTTTTGTTGAAACATTATTGGTCGAAGCAACCTCTATGTTTGTTTCTTGTTAATTTCTGTTTTTGTTATTTCCTGCCTAAAGGCTAGGGGTGTGTCCCAAAGCCTTAATAAAAGGGAGAAAAAGGCCAGAGCAAGAGGCAGTCCTTTCCACTAGAGGAAGGCTCCCGCCTGGCCCCCCAATATCGCCAAATTTATGCTTTCAGTCTCTCATTTCGTTTGCGTGCGGCCTCCTTCAGAACCCAAACCCTGACCCGGGAACCCTCAACCACACGGGACGTGGAAAGAGGTTCCCACACATATGACTAGAGAAATCCAGAATACCATGTACACAGAGCTTGGTAAAAAAGGATGGCTGAATGACACATCCTCTTTGCTACATCGTTTTATTATACTATAGGGAAAGGTAAGGTCAGGAAAGGACTACATTGGGGCCTGCAGAAGCACAAAGTCCAGTGCAGGGATCCCTCTTACTGGGGTCCAGATACACTGATGAGTTCAGAAGAAAGACTGTGTCTCAATTATAAACAGTCAAATTAATGTCTGTCTTTTGTTATGGTTTAATTGTGCCCCACCAAAATGTTGTATATCTAAGTCCTAAGCTCCAGTATCACAGAATATTAGCGTCTTAAAATAAGGTCACTACAGATATAATTAGTTAAAATGAGGTCATACTTGAGAAGCATAAATTCCCATCAAATATAACTGGTGTCCTAATAAGAGGGGAAATTTGTACATAAATATGCACGCAGGGATAAAATCACGTGAAAACAAAAGCAGAGTTTGGGGTAATGCTTCTAAAGAATAGATTTGCTATTGGTTGTATGTAGAGTATAACGAAAAGAAAAGCATCAAGAAGGTATCCAAGGATTAGGGCCAAGGGAACAGGTAAGTGGACATGGGAAGACCACAAAAAAACATAGGACTGAAAATATAATTTCAAATTTAAATTTTGAGCAAAGTTTGAGTAAAATATCTATCAGACAACTAAGTGGAGGTATTCAGTAAATAGTTAGATGATCAGAGAGAGATTAAAATTTGGAGCCCTCAGCATGTAAACTGTTCTGGCAAAACACATGTGTGCATTGTAGTTGCATTTGGGCAGGATATATGTCTGTTTGATTACTCCTCCCTTAATATCATATAGCACAATGATGGGCATAGCACAAAAGGACCTTAAATATTTTTCGAAGAATAAAAGGAGCAAAGAAAGGAAGGACTGAAGGAAGAAAGAAGGAAGAAAATGGGTAAATATGAACAATCTAGTAATTATATGTGATTTAACAACATTTATGTAGCGTTATCCATTGTTTTTTAGCATTTAATATATCATTCTATACCTCTGAAAGCAATTAAAATTTTAATGAGTGTTAATGCTTCATTAATTGAACTACTGCATAAACAACTATCTCAGAGACTGAGATAGAATTGGATTAAATAATTCATCATAAGTGGCCAGTTTAAAAGTCTAAGTATATCTACATTATAAAATTTATATCTATTTTATAAAATTTATACCATTTTTAATTATATAAATATTACATGTTATTATGGCTATACACATTAATTAATTAACCAATTAATTAATTTTTTTCATTTGAGAAATGTTTTGTAAAATCCCTAAGGTGAAAATATATAGGCACATTAAAGTGGCAAGGAAGATACTTGGAAATGAAAGAGTACTAAGAGGTGTGTTCAGAGAGGTGATAGGATTGGTGAAGAGAAGGTGTATCAAAAAATGTATTAACAACTATTCAAGTGGCTCTACTTGACAAATCATTAGAACATATTAGTGTTGAAAGAACCTTAATGATAACCTAATCCAACTTTTTACTTTATAAAGTAATTGAGACCAGAAATTTTAAGATGCATTCTCAAAGTGATATAGATGATTTGATTGATCATTAGAATCTGTCTGATAGAACCATGTACTCTCTGCTATACCAGTCAGTAGTTTTCATATGCACTATGCATCAGAATCATTTACAGGGCATGTTAAAACACAGAATTTTCAGCCCCACCCCAAGCATTTCTAATTCATTAAGTCTTGATTTGGGCCCTGAGAATTTGCATTTCAAATAAGTTTCCAGATTATGCTACTACTGATGGTCTGGAAACTACACATTGAGAACCATTGTTTTAGACTCATAGACATACCAAGTTAGCAGTATAAAAACATTACATATTTTGATTTCTTACCAAACTGCATTTAGTCATATTTTCATGTAAATGCTAAGCACTTCCCTCTTTGTGCTATATCAATGTGATATATCTTCCTGTATGTGTGTGTGGTTTTTTTTTTCTGTAATTTGCAGCATTTGTTCTTATTTTTCTATTTATTCTCTATCCTTTCATTATCTCAACTGCCTGTCTCTGGCTTATTTTTAGATTTTTCTGAATCATAACTGGGATCAGAGAATTAGAGACAAAATGTAATGAATATATGATTTGTGAGGTACATGGTATTTGGCCCCAGATGAGTTTAATATCCCCCAAGTCAATCATGATTTTAAAATCTCTTGAAAATACATCAGGATGAGAAAATCCAACTAATGTTTTCTACAGTAGAGTACATAACACTCTTACCCCTCCAAATTGGAGAATGTTCAGTCCTGTATAGATTTTTATCATTATGTAAAGCCACAGGAGCCAAACATCAATAGACAGGAGAGAAAAAAAAATCCTAAAAATTGCACTAGTATCAAGAGAAAAAACAATTTCAAACCAATCTGACAAAATTGTTTTCTCATGCTCTCAGGCAGTTTCCAATTTTCTTAGACATATTGGAGATTTAGCTTTCTTCCACATTGGCATTTAGAATGTCAGAGCAATATGATAATCTGAACAAATAAATATAGAAATTATTTGTTTAACAAGTATGCAATAAATTATTAAGTCCTGTTATTTGTGCTTTTAAATCATTTTTATTTTATCTTTTTAAATATATTTTATTGATTTTTTACAGAACCTAAGGGAGAGGGATAGAGAGTTAGAAACATTGATGAGAGACATCTGTCATTTGTCTCTTACACATCTCCTACTGGGGATGTGCCTGCAACCAAGGTACATACCCTTGACCAGGATCAAACCTGGGACCTTTCAGTCCACAGACCACCACTCTATCCACTGAGCCAAACTGGTTTTGGCTAAACCATTTTTAGAATCTGTAATTTTCTCTTTCTGCACAAACCTGCTGCCTTTATTATATTTTTCCTTGGATATTTTTCATGTCTCTTTTATGGCTTCCATTAGTATTTCAAAAGTCCAACATAAATAATGCTCTCTATTTAAAAAAAATATGCTGATAATTTAGGTATTTAATTGAAATTCTTCACCAGCTCTCTAAAACATCTATACTAATATTAGTGTAATATGCAAATTGGTTGGGACGCTGTCACAGTAATGACTGATCAGCAGGCTATGTGAGCAGCAGGCATGGGTGGGTGGAGACTCACAGTGTCGGAAACAGGGGCTGGGCTGCAGCAGAGAAGCCTCTCCGCTGCAGCCCTGGCTGGGGGTTCATAGGCATGTGGATAGACCCCTCCACCATGGGCCTAGTCCAGCTATGGGTCCACAGGTGTGCAGAGGTCCGCAGGTCTCCACCGCGGCCCAGCCCTGGGATCCTTAGGCCTCCCAAAGCTCTGGCCTAACTCTTTGGGGCAATCCATAGAGGAGCCCAAGATGAGTGGGCAGGGTCTACCTATTTGGAGCGATGGATCACAGGGCTCCTGCACTGTGACAGGGCACAGGCCAGGTTGGGGGATCCCCTGCCATGAGTGCATGGATTTTGTTCACCAGGCCACTAGTATCAGATAAAGTCCAAAGTCATCAGGCATTTGGCTTCAGATCTACCTATTCAGTGGAAATCTTGCTTCTCTCTCCTTATTCAACCAATCAGAACTAGTTCTGTATCTTGAATATATCAAATACTGCTGAATACTTTAGGCCCTTTGTACAGTTGTTTACTTCCCCTGGAGTATCTTTCCTTCTGTTTTTATGGTAAACCCTTTTACACCCTTCACTTGATAGAGGCACCTAGTAAAAGGCCTCTTGTGTCACATTCTATAGATCAAACACAATCACAATGTCAACTCCAGAGATGTAGCAAAATAGATCTCAAAACTCCAGACCTAAGTATTGCTGTGATCATTCTGACTCTGAATACTAAATAGAAGGTTTTAATATTCTTAGTGGTCATGAAATTACTATAATTATGTAGACACAAATACATAAATAATAAGATGGGGTTTACAGAGAAACCACTGATGTTCAAATAGTCATTTCAAAGAAACATTACATATTTTCCATATTTAGTCTATTTTAATAACAATTAATATTAGGATTGCAAATGGTCTCCTTGTAAACTCTTTTGTTTGTGAATGTTCAACAACTATTTGTGATGAGAAAAACAACACCAAAAACAAAAATGCTCAAACCATAAAAACATCTTTTGTATAAAACTTGCTTTTATTCAGGTTCTTAAAGAATGTGTATTAGGATTTTATAGAGAGAATTACTCCTGATGAACTGCATTATGATACTGGTTCCTGAATGTAGAATATTTTTTAGCTTAGGTAATATTCATTTCCTAGAAAGACTTACTATTACCTATATTGGTTCATATTATTTTTCTAATATTCAGAATTTCAATAACACTTATACTGCACCCCAACCTGACTTTTAAATCTAGGCTGAAACTTCCCACTTTTACTTGTAGTATTTGAAATTAGCTTTTTCAATTTTTAAGTTTGGTGTGTGAATTATTCATTTTCCAAAATTCGCAGGCCTTCCTTTCTTCTGATATTTACATCAATAGTGCAAGAGCTTTAATTTGTTTGATCCAAACTAAATCAAGTAAACTGTTAGTATTTCTGTGTGCTGTATACCCAATTAGATAGATTTTGATTATACTTATAAAAATCAAAGTCATAAACAGGCCCTAATGAAAAAATTCAGGTGATTAAGCCTTGTCAAATATTTACCAATAGTATGTTGATTAACTGAATGCTTTTAAAAAGTTTTTCTAAACCAAAAATTACAATTTGATTTTGCTGTTATAAGTAGAAATCCTACAAAATTCAACATGGATACTGCATCATCAATTTGAGCAATATTTAGAAGAGATTTTGCTTATCATATTGAAAATAGATGAGGTTGGAATATGCAGTCTGTCTTTGCATTTGTTGCTAATCAGCATTTCATGAGCCATTGTGCACTAAGAGATGTATCAAAATGTCTAGCAGGAGAATCCAAGATGGTGGCATAGGTAAACACCTACACTGCTGCCTTGCACAACAATTTCAAAGCTACAACTAAAAGACAGAACGGACATCATCCAGAACCACAGGAAAGCTGGCTGAGTGGAAGTTCTACAGCTAGAAGGAAAGAGAGGGGCTCAAAGAAACCCAGAGGAGCTGCAAAAAGCTGAGGTACAGAGACGTGCGTGCTGAGAGAGTGGGTGCCAGAGTACCTGGCTGGCTTTTTCTGGTGCAAGGGAAACGGAGACTCTCAACAGCATTGAACCCCTTATCCTATGACACTAAACCCCAGGTCGAGTCGAAACTCATATGGGGGAAGTTTGTACTGTGAAAAGGGAGAGGTGCCAGAAATTTAGGGGAGTCGCAAAAGATCAGAGGGCTGGTGGCGGCGCGCACGGCACGGTACTGCGTGGAGGACAGATTGCTGATTGTGCCCCTGGCTTTCGTGAGTGGGCGGGAGACACACCCTCCCAACTGTGCCACTTCTGAGTCCACTAAGCCACTGTTTCGGGCGAAACCCTGGAGACCTAGACTCGTGAGGTCCTGGTGCGCAGGGGAGCTGGAAAGGCAGCGGTCTAGAGGCACTGTGGGCCTGGCACACAAGGACCGCTGCAGCAATTACCCAGTCACGTGAGACTCAGGGGCCCACTGGAAGGCAAGGCGGTCCCTTAAGCCCTGAGACTCCACCCCTCCCAAGCTCAACAGAGGCTTCTTCGGTTTTGTAAGTTCTGGTATCATAAGGTAGAATTCAACACAGAAGTTTCCCCGGCATAGTGAAAATGCTGAGAAAAGGGAAGGGATCACAAACAAAAGAAATGGAGGAAAAAAAACGACTGGATACAGAGTTCAAAACCACACTTATAAGGTTTTTCAAGAATATGCTAGAAAAGTTGGATAAACTTAGCGAGAGCCAAGAGGAGATGAAAAAGGACCAACTAGAGATGCAAAAAAGCGAATTAGGGATGGTAAAGGTCCAACTAAAGATAAAAAAGGACCAACTAGAAATTAAACATACACTGACTGAAATAAAAAATATTATTCAGAGTCCTAACAGCAGACTAGAGAAGGGCAAGAATCAAGTCAAAAATTTGAAATATAAAGAAACAGAAAACACTCAACTGGAAAAGCAAGAAGAGAAAAGAATCCAAAAATGTGAAGATAATGTAAGGAGACTCTGGGACAGCTTCAAACGTACCAACATCAGAATTGTGGGGGTGCCAGAAGAAGAGAGAGAGCAAGATACTGAAAACCTATTTAAAGAAATAATGACTGAAAACTTCCCACTTCTGGTGAAAGAAATAGACTTACACGTCCAGGAAGCACACAGAACCCCATATAAAAGGAATCCAAAGAGGACCACACCAAGACACATCATAATTAAAATACCAAGAGCAAAAGACAAAGAGAGAATATTAAAAGCAGCAAGAGAAAAACAGTTCATTGCCTACAAGGGAACACCCATACGACTGTCAGCTGATTTCTCAACAGAAACGATGCAGGCCAGATGGGTGTGGCAAGAAATATTCAACGTGATAAATAGCAAGAACCTACAACCAAGAATAATCTATCCAGCAAAGCTATCATTCAGAATTGAAGGGCAGATAAAGAGCTTCACAGATTAGAAAAAGCTAAAGGAGTTCATCAACTCCAAACCAGTATTATATGAAATGCTGAAAGGTACTCTCTAAGAAGAGGAAGAAGAAAAAGGTAAAAGCCAAAAAATTATGAACAACAAATACATATCTATCAACAAGTGAATCTAAAAATTAAGTGAATTAAAAATTTGATCAACAGAATAAACTGGTGAATATACTAGAATCAGGAGCACAGAAAGGGAGTGGACTGATAATTCTCAGGGGGAAAGGGGTGAGGGGTGTACAGGGAGAGACTGGACAAAAATCATACACCTATGGATGAGATCAATGGGAGGGAGGGAAGAGTGGGAGCTGGGTGGAGGGGTGCTATGGAGGGGAAAAAAGAGAAACAAATGTAATAATCTGAATAATAAAGATTTAATTTTAAAAAATGTCTAGCAAAATGAGCATCTATAGCTTTAGTTAAATGTGAGTGGATAATTTAGTGAAATATATAGAGTTTAAATTAATATTATTTTTATTTTTAAGTATAATTTCATTTTATTTTTTCACTGTACTTTTTTTGTTTTCATTTTTGTACCCTTTGTTAAATTTTCTTTGTATATATGAGTCTGGAACTCAGGAAAAGATAATACATATGAAACAGAAGCTAAAGCTAAAGATACAAGCTATATATTTATGTATAGGGAAAGACAGAATAAAGAATTATTATAAATATAGATTTTTGACACATCAAATATTAATAATAGTTAAAGGTACAGAGTAAATGTGATGTATGTATAATAAGATCAGAAAGCCAAAATATTGTCTCTGGTAAACACTAACACATTAGGATAGACCATGAAAAAAAAATAAGACTATACAAAGGTGACTAAGATTAAGATCAACTGGAGAAGAAGAACAGTAACCAAGCAGACATGGTATCAGTGAAGGAAGGTCAAGGGACAGCTTCAAGGAGAATGGAAGAATTGAAGCACACTAGGTCAAGTTAGGTATAAAATATTTTCTTTAACAGTAGAGCATTGGATGATAAATTGATGATTTCAGTGGAGTCTTTGCCTATAGCATATTTTTAATAAGGGGTGTGAGAGAGTGAATAATGGAATGTGTGAAGGTTTGAATTGAGAAAACACACTCTTCATTCAAAATGTGTGAAAGAAAGCTAAAATCTAGTTATAGGTAAAGGAAAACTGGGGAGGTTTTTCTTTGTTTTTAAAGGTCAAGAAAATATGCTTGTTTATAATTTGAAGGAAAGTTAAGACCCTAGTATATATACCATGAAATTCTACTTTAATTTCAAAATTAGAGAGTAGACACTTCCCATGGAATTAAATGTTTTGCAAAAAGATGCTTTTAATAAACAGAGTTTTAAAATGTCATCATATTAATGTATCATAAATTACAATTAGCTTAAAATTAGAATACTTGTAAGAGAAAAGGTGAAGTGAAAGAATGAAAATGAGAGATTTGAAATATTGGCCATTTTAAGAGCAATGTGTTATATAATTCTGTCTAGAATCAATGTCTTATATTACAGCTTATTGAGTTTAGAAAAGTTCTGAGGCTATGGAGTTTTGTTAGATGGTTTCAGAATTTAGAATAATTTTCTCCAGGTTCACGTTATTTTTTTTAAGTCTAATGAAATTTATTATCATGCAAATGCTTTTAGAAAAGTCAAATTAACTTTATCTCTTGTTCTGCCAAGAAATTTCAATATAGTAGCTTTAGACTCTTATTCCTCATCTATAATACAGTTGTCAGAGAAGGTAGAAAAATCATCATTTAGAAAACAAAATTATACAAGGAGTCCCAGGTAGATGAGAAGATGATGCTATATATTTATGTTTGAGAAGTCTTTCCTGCTCACATAGGTCGTGTCTGAAAATAAATCCCCATTGCCTTATCTTCCCCAAATTTTATTTAACAAGGTTCCATACAGATTATCTTATGCCTGTTTCATTAGCTGGAGTCAAGATTTATCATTCTATTTTCTTACTTGCTGTCTTTAGCACATGGCATCACATAATTTGATATTTGGTATTTTTCTCTATTTTTAGATTGTTATACTTGCCTGCAACATATCACCACACTGAAGTTCCCTTGCTAAAACTGGCAAGGTCTCATCTTTATTCATACTATGAAATTTTATTGTCCATATTAATTTTTTCTTTAATTTTTTGGTTTATTTTGCAAGTGCTAATAGAAAAAGATCTCCCTATAATAATCCATAAAAGATTTAATTAATAATCTATAAATTAAATTTTTAAAGTTAAAAAAGAATCAAGTGTTCATTAAGAATTTAATATTTAAACTTTCAATTACAGACAGATATTGAGAGAGAAAATTAAAAAGAAAGATAGAGAGAGAGTAGGGGCAGAAGGAGGAAGAGGAGAGAGGCCAAAGGAGGGTGGGAGATAATAGAAGAATGGCAGGTGTTTGCTCCCTATTTTGGTAAAATCTCTATTACGAGTCTCTCTGATCATCATCACATGATTTGCTTTTGTATGCTACATCTTGTCATGTCTAAATATGCCAGCATGTCATTAAGAATGCAAAACATCAAATCACTTTAACACTTTTTCTTAATAGGTTTGTAACTGATAATATTATTTTGTAATAAGGAATATCTGGTCTCATTTTATCTATTATCAATTATATTAGTCATGGTCATTATTGGTTCTTTTTGATAGTTTACATTATTTTTTTTAGGCCCCAGCTCATCTCTACTTAGAAAAATCTAGTCTAATCACAGTTTTATTTTGGACAAAAACTGTTTTTTGGTTTTTGTTGTTTTGTTTTGTTTTGTTTTTGTTTGTTTTGATTGTTTGTTTGTTTTTAAATAATGGAGCCTCATTTCCAACCTTTTGTTTGCTTACTGTCATAGAAGTGAGGTAACATAGGGTTTGGTAAAATAATATATGACATATCTGTATATAAAAATTTGAAATTACTATGTAGCCATCCAAAGCAAGTTTTAGGAAACCATTTATGTGAGATAGAAATCTATTATCCTCTTTTATGACATGATAAAAAGAGCTATAAATAGTATATTAATTACATTCCATGTTTGTAAATTAAATTCAGATTTAAAATTCTAGAAGAAACCAATGTTCACTTCGGATTTTTTTTTTAATTTTCTAAAGTTTTCAGTGTATAAGCACGACTTTTATATTTTAAACATTTTTCTGGTTTGACTCAGTAGATAGAGCATCAGACTGTGGACTGAAAGGTCCTGGGTTCGATTCCAGTCAAGGGAGGCAGCTGATTTATGTCTCTCTCGCATCAGTGTTTCTGAGTCTCTATCCCTCTTCCTTCCTTTCTGTAAAAAATCAATAAAATATATTTAAAAATAAAAATAAATAAATTTCAAACATTTTTTAAAAAATATAGACAATTAGCCCTAACCAATTTGGCTCAGTGGCTAGAGCATTGGCCTAGGGACTGAAGGTTCCCAGGTTCAATTCCAATCAAGGGCATGTACGTTGGTTTCTGGCATATTCCCAGTAGGGGGTGTGGAGGAGATGGTTGATTAATGTTTCTCTCTCATTGATGTTTTTAACTCTCCCTTTCCCTTCCTCTTTGTAAAAAAAGTAATAAAATACATTTTAAAAAATATATAGACAATTAAATAAAAAATAACAGGTTCTGAATCATTTGATTTTGGAAATAATAGTACTGTCTCTGGATCTGATCATTGTGTTGATTTTTAAGTACAGAATTAGAATAGTGAACTTTCAGAGATGAAGGCTGGAATGATTGTGCAGATGGCGCAACCTCTGGAGACATGTTTTTCCTCAAGCATCCTGTGTCTGCTGACAAGATAGTGCCCCACTATTTTGGACTAAAATCTGTGTATCACTTTCCAATGATGATGTCATAATTACACTTATTCTCAGTTATCCTACCACTAATTACAGTAAGCTTGTGTAAATGATGGATATGTCATACATATGTGCACACAGATGCATACACACAGAGATGCCTGGTGACTTAACATTAGCAATTGACAAATGTGGTCCTAGTCTCAGGGCACCATAAGGAGTTGTGAAATGTTACTTGTGATTTGGTGAAGCAAAGACTGCATTAGGTATCCCATGAAGTATCAGTGGTTTATCCATTTGTAGACTGATCTTAATTTGATCCTATATTTTACTTTTCTCAGAATGTCTGAAATCAGATTGTGAAAAATCTCCTGAAAATTAAAATTCAATGTATTAAATTATACAATAAATAAAACTCCATACAACCCAAGGACAATTTTGATTATCCATAGCACTCTTGCTAATGATTTCAAGATTTGAGACCCAAACCAGGGAAAGCAGTTATTAGAAAGGGACTTTGGCTTTGCTATTCCCTTTCCACACCAGGCTTAATTTACTGGTGGTCAGGGATTCATGATGTATGAGTCTACTTCATGTATTAGTCTCTATTTGGCTGGGGAATTTGCTAGAATAGTCTAAAGTTTTCTTTTTTCTCTTACTAGACTAGACACTTAAAATGTGTATTTACTGCCGAAACCGGTTTGGCTCTGTGGACTGAGGGGGTCCCAGGTTTGATTCTGGTCAGGGGCACGTACATTGGTTTTGGGCACATCCCCAGTAGGGGGCATGCAGAAGGTGGCTGATCGATGTCTCTCTCATCGATGTTTCCAACTTTCTATCCCTCTTCCTTCCTCTCTGTGAAAAATCAATAAAAAATATATATTTTTAAAAAGTTTATTTACTGAGAGCTATACAATACAATTAACTTGATAAATAATTTGGAAAATCTGTGTTCAAGATAAGTTTATTTCATCAATGTGATATATATAGTAAAACAATTAGTATTTTTATAAATTTCTGTTCATTTTATTTTGAATTTAGTAAGATTCTGGTCTATTTGGATGAGGTTCTGAAATGTTATCTTTCTTTGTAAAAAACATTTCCAGAAATAAAATGCCTTTATTAAAGAATCCTATCTAATAAAGAGGGGATATGCTAATTGGTCATCACACCATCACAAAGATGGTGGTACCCACGGCCAATAAGGAAGAAATATGCTAATTAACTGCCACACCATCAAATATTGCGGCACCCAAAGCCACAAGATGGTGGCACCCAGTCCTCTCAGTTCTGCTGGGACAGCAAGTGCACAGCACGGCTGGGCCTGCCCCCAGGCAAGTCTGGCTGCTCCACACGCCTGCCTCTGGAATCCCTCAGTCCTCTCAGACCCCCAACCACCCACGGCTGACCAAGGCACAGACAAGCCTCAAATATCAGCTGCTCAGTCGCCACCCGAGGTGTAGGCAAGCCTCAGAAAGTGGCTGCCCAGCTGTCTAGGGCTGGCCTGAGGCAGAAACAAGCCTCAAATGGCAGTTGCCAAGCTGCCCAGCTGCCCAGGGCCACCCAAGTCTCAGGTAACCAGGGCCAACTGAGGCTTTCGCTGCTGGCAGTGGCAGCAGCAGAGGTGTGATGGAGGCATCGCCTTCCTCTGATCACAGGGTTGCCTCTCACCCCTGAGGGTTCTGAGACTGTGAGAGGGGGCAGGCTGGGCTGAGGGACCCCTCCTCCACTGAATGAAATTTCATATATCAGGCCTTTAATACTATCTAATAAAATAGTAATATGCAAATTGACCCTACCACCATTACACCCAACAGCCATGCCCAATAGCCACACCCAAAAGACAATCAGAGCGAGTATGCAAATTAACACAACCAAGATGGCTATGGCCACAGAGAGAGCAAGAGGGAGGCTTGGGTTGTCCTTGGAGATGAAGGAAGCCATGCTTTCTGTACACACGCTGGCCAGCCAAGGTCTCCCCTTAAGGCAACAAAATTTCAATGGCTTTGCCAGCAGGAGGCTTGACTCTGTTCCAGGGTATTAAGTTTCAATTGTAAAAGATAAATAAATCCCAGATATCAGGGCCTCCACTCTGGTCTCCTGCAGGGAGAGTGGGGGGGAGGGGGTTGTTGGGGTGCATAGCCAGCCTGAAAACCACCATAGACCTCTCACCCAGGCAACCCCACATCCCAAAGGAACATCCACCCTGATCCAGGACACCCTTCAGGGAAAACCAACTGGCCCCCACCTGTGCACCAGGCCACTATCCTTTCTAATAAAAGAGTAATATGCAGATTGACCATCACTCCAGCACACAAGATGACTGCCCACATGTGGTCAAAAGATCCTGCCCCATGTGGACACAAGATGGCCACTACAAGATGGCAAGCAGGGGAGGGCAATTGGCAGGGACCAGGCTTGCAAGGGAAGGCAGTTGGGGTGGGCCTAGGCCTTCAGGGAAGGGAAGTTAGGGGTGACAGGCCCACAAGGAAGGACAGTTAGGGGCAAATAAGCTGGCAAGGGAGCAATTAGGCTTCAATCAGGCTAGCAGGGGTGTGTTGAAGGGGTGATCAGGCTGGCAGGCAGAAGCGGTTAGGGGCAATCATGAAGGCAGAAAAGTGAGCAGTTGGGAGCCAGCAGTCCTGGATTGTGAGACGGATGTCTGACTGCCCTTTTAGGCCTGATCCTACCTGAGGCAGTTGGACATCCCTTGAAGGGTCCCAGATTGGAGAGGGAGCAGGCTGGGCTGAAGGACATCCCCTTCCACCCTGTGCAGGAGAGGCCTCTAGTGTATTATATTTAGCCTGACAAGCATTTTTTTTTTCAATAACATAGGTACTTATGTACAATGACAATATCCAGTTTGGGAATAAATAATTGCCTGATCTTATATTATTATATATTATCCTTCTGAAAGTTTATATTTCTGATATGTTCAAGATAAAAAATGACAAATAGATTAGATAATAGGATTAGCACATGAAATGGGTGTATTTTCATTAGAAATCTCCATCCACATGTTAAAAAATATGGATAGCATACTAATTTCCCAAATTGGTATTCTGAGCACTTAATGGTTCATACACCAAGTAGGACCTTTATTTGTATTACAAAGGCCTGGTTGAAAATTCTTGCACTGGAGTGCAGTTTCTGAGCCAGGCCTATCCCCATTCAGATTCCAGGAGTCTTCAGGGTGGGAAATGACCCTATGATTAGGGGAAGGCAATGCCCCATCACACCTCTGCTGCTGCCACTGCCAGCAGCTCAAGCCTCAGCTGGCCCTAGTTACCTGCACCTTGGATGGCCCTGGGAGATGGGCAGCCACCATCTGAGGCTTGCCTGTGCCTTGGGATGGCCCTAGGCAGCTGGGGAAGGGGGTGGGGACTGAGGAGAGACTGGGGTACTCTGGGAGCCAGGCACGCAGAGCAGTTGGGTCCATCTGGGGGTAAGCTTGACTGCTCCAAGTGCTGGCCATCCCAGTGGGACTGAGGAGATTGGGCACCACCATCTTCTGGCTGTGGGTGCTACCATCTTGAAGACATGGCAGTCAATGAGCATATTCCCTCCTTATTGGCTGTTAGTGCCACCATATTTGTGATTTTGTGAGGGTCAGTTAGCATATTCCCTCTTTATTAGGTAGGATTTCTGTTAATATAACTCTACTAAGGGAGGTAGGTTTTCTTTATTGATCAGGGTTTCACCTAGCATTTATTATTTAATAGTTTTACAAGAGTTATTGACCTTAAATTTCAACAAAGTACTATTTTACAGATAAGAAAATAATAAAAAAATGTAAATAGATTTTTTTAAAGTCACTCTTTTAGTAGTAATATGTAGTAGAGATGTAGGTTAAAACAAATTTTCATTACTTTTATTCATTGTTTTCTGTAAAGATTTTTTAATGGATTTTCTTCTTCAATATTATTTACCAACATCCTAGTAGAATGTATGGACTTGTAAAGAAAAGACCATGCTCTGTAAATGTTTATGTTGACACAAAACTATCTTACACACAATAAGTCTTTAGTGGAAGCTAATTAAATCTAAATTAATAATATGAGTCAGGAGCTTAATATGATTGATCATTTCCACACATACTGAGCATTAGATCACTTCACAGATATCTGTAGTTTGTTCTACTACAAATAGTCATTTTATTGGGCTGTCACAGCCTCTGGGTGTGAATGTATGTGTGTGTGTTTTACTTGGATGAATTCAACTTTAATTTCACACAATCACATGTGAACTCTGGACTTCTACTGTCCTTTGATAACATTCGGCAATCTTTCCCCATGACCACAATTTTCTGTAGAAGGAACATGTGCTTTGTAGTTCAGCACAATCCCAACTACTTGTTGTATCCCATAACCAGCTTGTGTTACCTTCCTGGTGCCATACATACATGTATTGGTGATATCTTGTTATGCAATTTCATAGAACCAGGCATTTCCTAAGCTAACATAGTTCAGCAGAGATTTTAAAAAATGAGGTTCCCAATCATGCTCTTTCAATGTCATTCTTAGATAATATGTGTATTTAAGGAACACAATTTTATTGTATAGTTGACATTATTAAAGGTTATTAGGAGATTAATATTAATGCTAATCTTTGTAACAGGATATTGTGCCCAGATTTCCACAGAGCTAGGAGAAAATATGATGCCAGTAAAAAGTTATTTAAAATATTAAATGAATTATGACTAAGCTTTTACATGTGATGAAAGAGCTGATAGATCTGCAGTATGTAAGGATTTTCTCCATGAGTAAGACACTCAGGATGGCAGTGGGACACCAACAGAAGAATGACTATATATATGGTCACTAAATGACAACAGCCATTCTACCCTCTCCTAAATCACAGTGTACACCAATTAGCTACAATATATTTTGAAGATGATGAGCTTTTGTATTTTCAGACTCATGGTTAACACCATTTCTTAAGCTTGAAGATTCCCTTTTGCTTACTGGATAAAGATAAACTTGTTTTCTAAAACAGAAATTTAGCATTGGATACACTTGTCTCAACTTCCAATTGAAAAGTGACTAAAACGGTTTTCATTTTTGCAATAAGTTTTACTGTTTAAATATTCTAGATAGAGAAGATTACTTAAACGTTAACCTATATATACATTTTGATTGACATTTTAATAACTAAAATGTTCTGAAATTTCAAATCTTGAAAAAAGATTAGAGGGGATTAGTAAGGATTTATTTTTTTCTTTGCACTATCATCACCCAAATAAAACACTGAAATATTGTGCATGTAAAAACCCAAGAAAGCTTAATATGAGAGCGTTTTTTTTAAATATATGTTTTTATTAATTTTGAGAGAAAGTATGGGAGAGGGAAAGAGAGAAACATTGATTAGAGATTGGCTGTTTCCAGCATGCTGCCTACTGAGATTGAGCCTGCAACATGGGCATGTGCTTTGATTGGAATGGGAATTGAACCTATGACCTTTTGGTTCTTGATCAATGCTCAACCACTGAGCCACACCAGTCAGGCACAGGTTCAGGTTTTAAACCATGTTCTCTTCTTTAGTGCAGATCTATCTTCATTAGATTTTGTAGTGGTGATGAAATGCTGTAGGAATTAATGTGACTGAAAAATATAGAACTCTCAAGTTTGCTGCTCAGGTAGCAATGAAATTTAATCATGTCTTCCACTGTTCTAAAAAAATGTAACATATTTAAGTATTGTACATTTTTTTTATTTCTTTGGGACCAATCTTACTGTGGTTGAAAAAATTATTAATGCACTTGTCAAGTTATTTCAGCTTCTGGGTTTCATTTGCTTCATGAATAAATAGGAATAAACTTATATTCCTGGTCTAAAACTGAGGGCTGGGTTCACAGAGCTGGCAAGATCCCTTGGAAGAATAGGCTTATCCAAACTGTGTTTCAGTAATCCAGGAATGTATCCAGTTTCAAGAATATGTTTTTATTCTGACCATAACAATAGCTGTACATACAGTTAAAATCACAGTATGAGCAGGTCTAAAAAATTGTCATTTGCTTTTTCTAGTAACCATCTTTATCTTTTTTCTATTGAGCTCCATCCTACTGAGTTCTAGCAATGAATATTATACAGATTCTAGGTCTTCCTTGCAATGTCTATTCATTCCTTTTTGTACCATGTATTATGGGTGGTATGGGTGGGGGAAAGCAGTTAATAAGAGATAACTAAAAATAGAAGTAAAATTCCTTAACTTATGAAATTCTGATTGAATCATTTAAGACCTTAGGATAAAACAGACAACTATTATTCCCACGCCTAGCATATTGTAAGATATTGCATCTTTTGTTATTGTTAATCCTCATCCGAGGATATTTTTGTTTCCTTGATTTTAGACTGTGGAAGGGAGGAAGGAAGAAGGGAGAAAGAAAAACAGTGATGGGTTGCCTCCCACATGCACCCATTGTGGGACTGAACCTGCAACCCAGGTGTGTGCTCTTTACCGGGAATCAAACCCACAACCCTTCAGTATTCAGGCCAATGCTCCAACCATTGAATGACATCATCAAGGGCTATCATATTACATCTTAAATCAATTTATCATAAGCTTTTAAAATACAGTGGTACCTCGAGATACGAGTGCCCTAACATATGAGATTTTTGAGATACGAGCCTTCGAGCGAGCGATTTTTGCTTTGAAATATGAGCAACATTTGAGATAGGAGTAATCGTGCGGATCAGCCAGCTGCACATGACCCACCAGTGTACTGTGACTAGAGCGTCTCATAGTTTCCCACACCCCAAGGTTACAGAACTAATTAAACTCGTATCTCAAGGTACCACTGTACTTTAAAAGGCTAACAATGAGGATAATGTTTGACTTTGCCTATATACACTGCTTAGCATAAAGAATGGTCAAAGTAATTGTTTAAAGCAAATATTACCACAATAGAAAGATGAAAACAATTCATTTAACAAGGAAAAAAATTAATTTTCAAAATCACACTCATTCTTATAAAAAAGAGCAATAGATGAGCATTTTATCTGAATTAACCTTTGTCTGTCTAGTATTCATATGGATTATCCATATGAATTTTATCTGTATAAGTTCACAATCTCTACTAATAATAGACAAATATGTAAATTGACTGCACCTCCGTGACACCCACAGCCAATCATGAGTGAGTATTCAAATTAACCTGACAAAGATAGTGCGTCTGAGGGCAGTGTGCAAGCATGCAGGCACTAAACAGCCATGGGCAGGGTGGGATGCCCACCTGCCCACCAGCCCTCTGTATAGCTGGGACAATATGCTGGGTGTCACTGGGACCCTGCTTGCTTTGAGCTTGTGGCCCCAGCACAGTCAGGGTCTCTGAGAATCCGCTGAAGTGTCCGTTCCTGTCAACCAAGACTGGGGGAAGCTGGAGTTCACAGTCCTCTTGGTTCCTGCAGCTACTGAATCAGTAGCAGAAACCAAGAGTGCGGGGAGCACCAAGAATTCTGGAAATCATAGTTTTGGTGGCAGATGCATTCTGGGATCTCCTAGACACTAAAGCAAAGTGAGTTTGGAGCAAGTTAATGTTGCGAGTGAGGGGTGGAGGGAAAGCAAAGGTGATACGTAAGTAAAGTCACAGTGTCGAGGAAAAATTAAAGGGAAGATATCCTGCAGCTTCTAGGAAATCTCCAACAATGAAGCAAAGGAAAAAAAAAAAGACCTCTATTATTCTGAGCACCAAACCAAATTGGGTTAGGGTCTCAGACAATTCGATCATATGATTTCAAAGACAGACAGAAATTTTTGGATAGGCGAGGGCTCTCCTGAGAGTTCTCAGATTAGAGAGGGTATAGGTCAGGCTGAGGGACCCACCCCCATGCATGAATCTTCATGTGCTGGACCCCTAGTATTATAATAAGAAACATGATTTTAAGTACACAACATGTCATGAATATGTTTTATTATGATAATTTTAAAGCTAAGAAAACCGAAGCTGTATCCTACTGTAAAACTGGAAAACTAGAATTCAAACCCAATTGTATCTAATTTCACAGTTCATGCCCTCTACATCAATTCAACAAAGAATAATCCACCATAACAGGGAATTTCTTTCTAAACATAAAAATTTCAAAATGTAAAAGAGTTAAAAAATGAGATGGTATAGTATAAGATACGTGTGTATACACACACACATACACACACACACACACATATAAACACAAACAAGCAAAAGTAGAATTATAATTTGAATTTTGTGTTTTCAATTTTTTCCAAAATGTATTTATTTTTATTATGAAATTTTAAATTCTGATTTAAAACATGTTACTATATTATTTTCTTCACAGAGAACTTTAGGGTTTTCTATGTACAATATCATGTCATCTGTGAATAATGACAGTTTAACTTCTTATTTTCCAATTTAGATGCCTTTTATTTCTTCTTCTTTTCTGATCACTATGGCTAGTACTTCCAGTACTTTGTTGAACAGGAGTGGTGAAAGTGTGCATCCCTGTTTTGTTCCTGTTTTCAGGGGAAATGGTTTTAGTTTTTGCCAAATGGTGATGATGTTGGCTATAGATTTGTCATATAAGGCCTTTAATTTGTTGAGTATGAGCCCTATATTTCCACTCTGCAAAGAGTTTTGTCAAGAAAAGGTGTTAGATTTTGTCAAATGTTTTTCTGCACCAATTAATATGCTTATGTTATTTTTGTTGCTCAATTTGTTTATGTGATGTATCACATTGAAGATATTGTACTATCCTTGCATTCCTGGAATAAATCCCACTTGGTCCTAGTGTATTATCTTTCTAATGTAATGCTGGATCCAATTTGCTAGAATTTTGTTAAGGATTTTAGTATTTATGTTCATCAGGGATATTGGCATATAATTATCTTTCTTTGCAGTATTTTTATCTCCTTTTGGGATTAGGGTAATGCTAGATCCATAGAGTTTAGAATTGTCTCTTCCTCTTCAGTTTTTTTGGAATAGTTTGAGAAGAATAGGTTTTAGTTCTTCTTTGAATGTTTGGTGAAATTCCCCTGTGAAGCCATCTGGTCCATGGCTTTTGTTTGCTGGAAGTTTTTTTTATTATTCTTTCAATTTCATTAATATTTATTGGTCTATTCAAGGTTTATTCTTCCTGATTGAGTTTTGGAAACTTTTATTTTTCTAAGAATATGTCCATTTCATCAAGGTTGTCCAGTGTTGGAGTAGAGTTGTTTGTATTATGTTTTAAAATTCTTTGTCTGTGGATCGGTTGTTACTTCACCTCTTTCATTTCTGATTTTGCTTTTTTGGGTCATCTCTTGTTGCCTCTTAATAAACCTGGCTAAATGTTCATTTATCCTGTTTATCCTTTTAAAGAAGCAGCTCTTGGTTTTATTGATACTTTGTATTGGTTTAAGTAGTAGAGTTAGATAACTTATTACCAGTTTTTCTTTCTTATCTTTTTTTTCTTTCTTTTTTTTTTTTTTTTTTAGGTAGGCTTGTAATGCTATGAACATCCTTCTCAGGATTGATTTCACATAGATTTTGGATTGTTGTGTTTTCATAGTCATTTGTTTCCAAGATATTTTATTTCTTCTTTGATCTCTTTGATAACCCAATAATTTTTAATAACATGCTATTTAGCCTCCAAGTGTTTGAATTTTTTATTATTTTTATAGTAATTTATTTCTAATTTTATGCCATTGTGATATGAGAAGATGCTTGATATGATTTCAATCTTTTTGAATTTGAAGAGAATGCCTGTTTTTCAATATGTAGTCTATCTTTGAAAATGGTGCCATGTGATTTTGAGAAGAATGTATATTCTGTAGCTTTGAGGTGAAATGTTCTGAAGATGTCAATTAAGTCCATCTGATCTACTGAGTCATTTAGGATTACTGATTCTTTTCTGATTTTTTGTTTAGAGGATTTATCCAGTAGTGTCAATGGGGTATTAAAGTCCCCTACTATGATTGTGTTGCTGTTGATCTCTCCCTTGATATCTTTGAGAAGTGTTTTTATGTATTTGTGTGCTCCTGCATTGGGTACATATATGTTTACCTATTGTATCCTTTTGTTGCATCAATCCCTTTAGTATTAAAATGTGGCCTTCCTTATGTCTTATATAGTCTTCACTATTTTGTCAGATATAAGTATTGCTACCCCAGCTTTTTTTTTTCATTTCCACTTGCCTGAAAAAATATTTTTCCTTACTTTTACTCTCAGTCTGTTAGAGTTCCTTGTTCTGAAATGGGTTTCTTGTAGACAGTATATGTATGGGTCATGTTTTTCTTATCCATTCAGCCACTGTATATCTTTTGATTGGTGTATTTAATCCAGGTATGTTTAAGTTTATTATTGATATGTAGTAATTTGTAGCCATTTTATTCTTTATGCCTGTGTTCCTTCTTCCCTTTATATTTCTTCTTTTTACAACAGTCTTTTTGGTGTTCTTGGTATTGTGGGCTTGGTAGTGATAAACTTGTTTAGTCTTTTTTTTGTCTGGGAAATTTCTTATTGCTCCTCCAATTTTCAATGATAGCCTTGGTGGATAGAGTATTCTTGGATTCATTCCCTTGTGTTGCATCACTTTGTATACTTCATTCCATTCTCTTTTGGCCTGATACATTTCTGTTCAGATATCATTTGATAATTTAATGGATGATTTCTTGTAAGTAACTTTCTGTTTCTCTCTTGAAACCCTTAAGATTCTCTCTTTGTCATTGTAATTAAGACATGTCTTGGAATGAATCTGTTTGTGTTCATCTTGTTGAGTTTGTGTTTATGTGACATTTTTCTTCCTCAAATCAGGGAAGTTTTCTGTCACTATTTCTTCAAGTACGTTTTCTAATCCTTGCTCCTCTTCTTGCCCTTCTAGTGCTCTATTGTACAGATGTTGCTTTGTTTTATGTTGTCCAAAGCAACCTTAATTTCTCCTCTTGCTTTCTAATGTTTTTTCTGAGATTGCTGATCAGATTGGGTGTTTTCATTTTTTAATCCAATCCTCTAGCTCACAGATTCAGTCCTCTGCTTCTTCTAGTGTACTGTTGAAATCTTTCATTGTGTTTTTTATTGTTGCTGTGTAATTTTTCATTTACTCTTTTTTTATATATTTTATTGATCTTTTACAGAGAGGAAGTGAGAGGGACAGAGAGCTAGAAACATCGATGAGAGAGAGACATTGATCAGCTGCCTTCTGCACACCCCCTACTGGGGATGTGTCTGCAACCAAGGTGCATGCCCTTGACCAGAATTGAACCTGGGACTCTTCAGTCCACAGACCAACACTCTATCCACTGAGCCAAACCGATCCCGGCTTCATTTACTCTTGATTGTTACATATGTTGTTGATTTTCTCATCTAACTGGTTTAGGAACTATATGACCCTTACTCTGAATTCTTTCTCTAACATATTGATTGCCTCTATTTCATTTATTTCCTTTTCTAGTGATTCTTCATTTTCTTCATTTCTCTCCTCATTTTTTGCAGTAGCTTTCTAGCCCTGGGCTCCTGCTTGGGTCCAAAGGGTTGAAACCTCTAGCAGTCCAATGATACAGGACTTGATAGCTTGGGGGCTGTGTCTTCCTTCAGATTTACAGAACCTAAGGTTCTGTTCCCTCAGTTGTCCCTTTCTCGTGGTTGTCAGAGGGATGTGCACAGTTCCTCTGGTTTGCAACTCCCTGTGAAGGGCCAGAGCCCTCTGGTATGCAAGTCACTGTGTGGCCCCCGCACCCAAGGCAGGATGGTGCCCTAGGTCCCTCTGGCATTGCACTTGCAGTTTGGTCCTGTGAACTGTTTCTGGGCATACCAGCTTGTATCAGTAGCTCTGTCCTGAGTCAGAAGGTAGGGCACATGCCAGATGATAGCACTATCAGTGCTGGGGTGGGGCACGCATTGCCCAAAGGCTCTGCCTCTGTCAGGGCTGAGGGCATAGCACACAGTGGCCAAAGGCTCTGTTTGTGCTGGTGGTGGGATATGGTCTGGGTGAGGGCTCTGTTCTGGGTCCAGGGTGTAGAGTACCCCTGGCTTACACTCACAGTGTGGGGACCTGAAGTGTGGGATCCCTGGATTCTGGGTTTGGGCTCTGGTTAGGTGGCACAGCTTGGGAGGTCTGTCTGATGCACACGCATTGTAGACTTCTGAGACGTGCACTGTGGTACCAGGCTGATCACTGCTGGGCACAGTGGTGATTCCACAATAATTATGGTTGCCAAGTGGCTCCTTGCACTGGTCTGGGGGTGACATCTGAAGTAAGTTTAAATGGTGTGCCAGCACTCCTGGCCTTCATTTCTACAATGTGGTATGGGTTCTGAGCCAAAGCTGAGCTGGCCAGGGCACTATCATGCCCCCCACCCTCAAGGAGAGTCCAATCTGCCAGACCTTGGGACTCCTGAATTATCCATCTGTCTTTCATTCACCCACACACACACTACACATGTCCACACACATTCCTCTAACTCTTTTAGTCTGTCACACATTTTTCCTCCCTGCTGTCCTCTTGGCTACCATGTTCCAAGAGTCTGTTTTTAATTTTTATTTTTTAATAGTTGCATTTTAATGTTGTAATAAAATTATGGCTAGAATTAATTACTTTCTTTTAATTATGAAAAACATCCTTACATGATAGATTCATCTGTCCTAAAGTGAATTTGTCATTAACTCAACTCTTCATGTTTTAGAAATAAATATTTATTTATGCATTAGGAAACAATAAAAAAATGGCTTATCTCAAAATGCTACCAACCATTTTTACGTGGTGACTGATTTGTTATTTTATTGGACAATGTTTCTATTTTTGTCTAGTTTTCCTGATAAGCTTTAATAGTGTTATATGGGTAAGTGAACATATTAAAAGAAAAATTGAATTTTTCTAGAAAGAAAACTCCTTTTCTGTTAGGCTAAATATGGAAATAAATATACTCTTTTTTATTGATTGATTTTAGAGAGAGGAATAGAAAGAGAGAGATTGATTTATTTTCTCACTTATTTATGCATTAATTGTTTTATTCATTTCTTTATCTTTTTATATATAGTTTTATTGATTGCAGAGAGGAAGGGAGATAAAAACATCAATGATGAGACAATCATTGATAGACTGCCCCCTTCATGTCACTGGAGATCCAACCTGCCATCTAGGCATATGTCCTGAATAGGAATCAAATCTTGACCTCCTAGTTCATAGGTCACACTCAATCACTGAGCCACATCAGTAGGCCCATTGGTTTATTCTTATATGTGCTCTGACCAGGGATCAAGTCCACATCCTTGTCATATGGAAATAATGCTCTAACCAACGGAACTATCCAAACAGGCCTGGAAAATAATATACTCAATAGTCACTTTAGTTTCATCTTTAGACTTAAGGGGTTAGCAGCTACTGAATGTACACAAATATCCTTGGAAGCCTGGTCATCTAGAGGAGGTTAAAAGGACAACTTCCTGATGCATTGAAGGCAGAATTAGTGTCATTTTGGTGTTTGTTTACCCAGTGTCTTAAATCTAGCCAGTATTCAATAAATACTGATGAATCAAGTGAACAAATAAATGGAAGAAATCGCAGTTTTTTGTTTCTCCATAGATGGACCTATACCACAGATTAGCTTTCATAGATTTTAAAAACAACATTCTCCAGCATTTTCTTTTGTATTCTGTGGGGAAATGACATATTAAATGTGGTTCCTGGTCTCAAAATCTTACATAGAGTGATATGACATAAATACTTGCAAATTTCAGGTCTGGCCATTGTGGCTCAGTGGTTGTGTGTTGATCTATGAACCAAGGAGGCCACCATTTCATTCCTGGCCCAAGACCTGCTCAGGGTGCAGATTTTATCTCCAGTGGTGTGTGTGCTGGAAGAAGCTGATCTATGATTTTCTCTCATCATCCATGTTTCTATCTCTCTCTATCCCTTCCTCTCTAAAATCAATAAATATTTAAAACAAAATACTTGCAATCTTCTATAGTCCTCCTATCCCTTTTAAAATGACCTATTTAGAAGTTCTGAAAAGTAATTGTAGAAATATTACTTGGAGCATACAACTTAAGCCAAATATGAAACTGTCCTTGATATGAAAACTCATAAGTCTGAGTGATCAGTTTAAGCTGAATTGACAATGGAAAGCTTTTAAAGAATCAGTAATGTATTACTAGTTTTGAGGAATAGATATAGTAAGTCTAGACTATAGACTGTAGAGTAACAAAACAGAGAATTACATCTGTTTGATGGAAAGGTAATCAAAACTATCATGTCAGTGAATCAGTTCTGTTTTGTGATCTTCAATAAATCAGTTCAGGGAATGGAGTACTCATTGATAAAGCTAACGATAAGGATAGAAAAATTTAGGTGGAACCTTAAAATAAAGATTGTGAAAACAGTAATTTCTTATATTTGATTTTGATTTGAAAACAATATATGTTGAAATGCTATTTGCGCCCAAATTCTTTTAAGTTGTTGTTGTTGTTAATTTTATTATCTTTCTTTAATGCTCACCTGAGGGTATGTTCCTTTTTAATTTAAATTCTTTATTGTTGAAAGTAGTACACATTGTATTGCCTTGTTCCTTCCTCCTTTCTTGCTATTTTCTTAAGTAGTTTATGCTCAATTTTATTTCAAAAGTAGGCCCAGTAGCAGATCATTAGCACTGTACCTTTAAGAATAATAAGAATATTATAGAAAAGAATTGGTATCTGTAAGAAATATGCTACACAAAGGTGAAAATTTGCCCTGCCAAAATACATATAATTCAGAATAGAAGCTCAGCATATGTGATACAGGAATATCAATAATGCTAAGGTCATAGAAAAAAATTCAAAGGGAAGAAAAATAAAAAAAAGTATCCCATTAAATATTATGTTAATTTTCAATTTGGAGAACAAATGAACATTTGAAATAAAGTAACTATGAGCCTATTAGTTTTACATGCATTGTTTTAACTGTCAGTAATAGCCTGACAGAAAAGAAAAGGAAAAATTGATGATAACAAGTCAACAAGAGACTAAAAGGGCATTTAACTTGTAAATAACTAGCTAAAAAAATTCAGTCACCTTGGACAGATTCATTAATATTCTCAGCTTTCCCAAAAGAAAATGCCATCTATAACAATTGGTTTTCATGTCCTTTCCCTTAAAAAACAGTAATACAAAAGAAAAAAGACCATAGAACATTTTTCTCATTGCTCTTTCTTTATTGGCATATGTCTAATATTTAACTGTATAACAAAAAAGATGTATTTTCCAAAATTTATGTTCTTTATTTCTACTAAAATAGGTCTTAGAAAATTCTAGTTGTCATGAATCTTTCAAAAAAATCTAGTGAATTGGTTTTAGAAAGAATTCAATCTCTGTACTTATATTATCATTATAAAATAATGTATATGATGCTAATAGATGTAGAAACACACAAAGAATCAAGTGATTGATTAAAATTTCTGTTTTAAAATTGTTTTTGAGGAAATTAAATTTTTGACATCTGAATTGCCACATCTTTTTTCTGATATTCCTAGTTCAAGTTTAGTCTACTATGGCATCAAACCTCAGTCTCACCTATTATTCTAACTCTTGTATTAATTCTTGTTTTTTATTAACATGTGCTTGTTTACAAGTTATTCCTTCTACTGGAGTAGATCTTCCCTTCTACAGTTTCATAGCATTTTGATTAAACTTCTCTACATTCCCATAATTGTTGCTTTATATTATGTTCAAAGATCGTGTACCTTATTCTCTATGTTAGGATTGCTTATGTAAGATCTTATGTCTATACTTACATTGTGAAATCTGCTTAGGGTAAAAACAAACAAAAAACAACATAGCTTTTCTTTTTAAAAAAATTCTAACTACTTATATGAAAAAAATAACTAAGAAATTAATTAGTTATTTATTTTTCTTTAAGTCTAATCAATTAATATATTTTCTATTACTAAGAGTATATATTGCAATAAGTATAATTTTCACTATATTGCAATAAGTACAATTTGTAACTTCTTTATGCATATTTTTAAATTTATTTTTTAATTTTAATAAATCTTTATTGTTTGGATTATTACAAATGTTCATCTTTTTTCCCCTCATATCTCCCCTCCACCTGGTTTCTACCCCAGCCTTTGCCCTTACCTCCCCCCCATTATCCTCATCCATAGGTGTATGACTTTTGTCCAGTCTCTCCCTGCACACCGCCCTCACCTCTTTCCCCCTGAGAATTATCAGTCCACTCCCTTTCTATGCCCCTAATTCTATTATATTCACCAGTTTATTCTGTTCATCAGATTTTCAATTCACTTGATTTTTAGATTCACATGTTGTTAGATATGTATTTGTTGTTCATAATTTTTACCTTTACCATTTTCTTCTTCCTCTTCTTAAAGAGTACCTTTCAGCATTTCATATAATACTGGCTTGGAGTTGATGAACTCCTTTAGTTTTTTTCTTATCTGTGAAGCTCTTTATCTGCTTATTAATTCTGAATGATAGCTTTGCTAGGTAGAGTAATCTTGGTTGTAGGTTCTTGCTTTCATCACATTGAATATTTCTTGCTACTCCCATCTGGCCTGCATAATTTCTGTTGAGAAATCAGCTGATAAATGGGTGCTCCACTGTAGGTAATTAATTGTTTTTCTCTTGCTTCTTTTAAGATTCTCTCTTTGTCTTTTGCTCTTGGTATTTTAATTATGATGTGTCTTGGTGTGGTCCTCTTTAGATTCCTTTTGTTTGGGGTTCTGTGAATATCCTGGATGTGTAAGTCTATTTCTTTCACCAGGTGGGGGAAGTTTTCAGTCATTATTTCTTCAAATAGGTTTTCAGTATCTTGCTCTCTCTCTTCTCTGACACCCCATAATTCTGATGTTGGTATACTTGAAGTTGTCCCAGAGGCTCCTTACACAATCTTCACATTTTTGGATTCTTTTTTCTTTTTGCTTTTTCAGTGGAGTGTTTCTTGCTTCTTTGTATTTCAAATCTTTGACTTGATTCTTCTGTTCCTCTAGTCTACTGTTAGGTTTCTGTATAATATTTTTTATTTCAGTCAGTGTATGTTTAATTTCTAGTTGGTTCTTTTTCATCTTCTCTTGGGTCTTGCTAAATGTATCCATCTTTTCTGAGAAATTCTTAAAAAAACCTTATAACCATGGTTTTGAACTCTATATCCTGTCATTTGTTTTCCTTCATTTCTTTCGTTGTGATCTGTTCTTTGGTCTCCACATATTTTTCTGCTTCCCTGAGTTGACAGAGTAGCTTTGTGTGCTAGCTGTCCTATGTGGCCTAGTAGCTCTGCCTCCTGAGTTACCTGAGGTGGACACTCCTGGTGCACCACTTTGTGGACTGTGTGTACAGTCTTGTTGTAGTTAATTCTTGATTGTTGTTGGTATCACTGTGGGGAATTGACCTCCAAGCCAATTGGTTGTGAGAATCAGCTGTGTCTGCACATGTGTGCTAGCCTCCAGACCACTGCCTTTCTAGTGTGCCTGTGCAAGCTTCCAGAATGCTGCCTTTCAGTTCCCCTGAGTTTCTGTGCGCTCTAGGGTCCCCAGGTTCTTGCCATAAACTGGGGTTCAGTGCAGTCGGACTTGGATTTCAGTGCTGTTGTTAGATTCTATTTTCCTCCCGCTAGAGGAAGCTAGGCACAATCAGCAGTCAGAGCTCTGTGTGTGCACTTTTGCGCACACTTTCACAAGCCCCCAGACTTCTGTCTCTCGCAGCTCCCCCTAAGTTTCTGTGCACTCCTTCCTTTTCACAACAGTCCAGACTCCCCCTGTGAGTCTTGCCTGGAGCTAGGGTTCAGTGCAGTTGGGATTTTCCGTCTTCCTCCTGCTAGAGGAACCCAGCCAGACCCACCTCTGCCTGTCCTCTCCATGCGTGTGTCTCTGTACCTTAACTTTTTACAGCTCCTCTGAGTCTTTGTGAGCCCCTCTCTTTCCTTCTAGTTGTAGAATTTTCACTCAGCCAGTTTTGCTGTGGTTCTGGATGGTGTCCATTCTGCCTTTTATTTGTAATTTTGAAATTGTTGTGTGAGGCAGCATCTTAGGTGTTCACCTATACCACCATCTTGGTTTCTATCCTTTATGCATATTTTTAAATGGCTCTCCCATTTATCAAAAATATAAGCTACATGAGGACAGAGACCTCATTATATTTTCACCTTAAAGCTCATAAAACATACCTTCTTCTTGGTACAGAAACTCATAATTTTGTATTAAATTTAGTTAAACAAATAAATATTTTTTTAAAAAACAGAGATAGACTCAAGTTTCTGAGGGAATGAAGGAGATCATAAATAACCAGATTATTACAGTCAGTGTTGTAATAGAGATTCCAGGGTCAGGCACAGCACACTTTCTGGCACATAGTCCATCATTAATTGTGCATTCAAAGGAAAGAAAGAAGGTCAGAAAGATGGTGGAAGGGAGTAAGGCAGAGAGAGGAGAACTTTTCTTATCTTGATATTCACAAACTACATAAATTTAAAATTACCAACTATGTCATTCTTTATATATATACTGATTTCATAGAGGAAAGGAGAGGGAAAGAGAGATAAAACCATCATTGATGAGAGACAATCATTGATTGGTGCCTCCTGCATGCTCCCCCGATGGGGACTGAGCCCAAAATCAAGGAATGTGCCCTGAACTGGAATTGAATGCTGACCCCCTGGTTCATAGGTTGAGGCTCGACCACTGAGATACACTAGCAGGGTCCAATGATGTCATCCTTGCATGTGATTTTGCCTCAGAAATATGACATATATATATATAAACATTAAAGTTTGCATAACATTTAAGGAATTGTAAATTTACTAGCATGACTATCCTAAATCTCCAATCTCCAAGTGAACTAAATCTTTCTCAGTATTATTTTAATTAATGTTTTCTTTTATTCTACAGGCAATGGCATCTTTATTTGAAATTATTTCAAGGTAATTTTCAACTCTAATAAATTTCAAAACCTATCCTTTATTGGTTTAGTAAGTTAGTTAAACAATCAAGCATTCTTCACAGCATTGTACCTGGCCTTGCTCAAGATAATAGAAATTCCAAGAAAGGAAGACAAAGTACCCATTCTCAAGGATCTCACATCTACTTAGGTTGCTGTTAAGTGGTTGTTATTGCACATTTTTTCTCCTTTCTCCTCTTTCTTTTTCTCATTCCCACCTCCCTCTTCAGTTTCTCACCCATTTTCTTCTCCTACTTTCTCATGGGCTTGGGTAAATCTAATTTCTGATAAAGTGAGAATTAAATTCCTCTATCAAATATCAGTAGATTCAGCCTCATAGTCTTATCTGCAACAAAAAAATCTGTAGTTACAGCAGCTTGCAAATTATTCTACACAAATATTTAAAGCATTAATTATCTAAAAGTTTCCAAGTGCTACAGGTCCTAAAATATTAATGTATTTAGAATATAAGTGACCCAAGAGAGGCCCAGTTTACCATCACCTTAAAATGGATCTCAAGGAAAGCTCAAAGCTATATATATCCCCATCTTCCTGATGTGTTCAGATTCATATTTTATATGCAAAGCTCTGATTAGCATTAATGGAAATTATACATATACATAAATGATTATTTTTTTATACTTACTCAGGGCTACCTCTTTCCAATGCTTTCTATCATAACTAATGTTCAAAAAAGGCTTTTAAGTTGTGTTTCCACAGCCAAAGGAATGTGGAAGATTTACTAGACTCAATGCATTCAGATATATTCATCACAAGCTACAATCATCCAAGTCAGTATATAACATGTTTTAATTCTTTAATTTTCATCACAGTTTTTTTTTCTGGGCTATTTTTCTTCTTTCAACTCCTATTTAATTTGTTTATATATATGATTTCAAATGTAAATGAAATATTTTTGTTTGCATATCCATGAAAGAAAACCTGTATAAGTTTTCATTTCTCTAAATACTTGCTATTTCCTATTCTTTGTAGTTAATACAAGAAGAGCTGCATTATATATGGTCTGAATGTTTGTGTTTTTCCCAAATTCACATGTTGAATCCCATTCCCCAAAATGATAGTATTAGGAAGTGAATTTTTAAGAGGTGCTTCAGTTATGATTGTGGAACCTTCATAAATGGGATTAGTGCCATGTAAAGAGCCTCCAGAAAGTTCTCTAGGCCCTTCCACTATGTGAGAGCACAAGGATTCCACAGCCTGAAAAAGGTATTACACCAGAACAGTGTTGGTATCTTGATCTCCAACTTCCAGAATGCTTAGCTGTGAGAAATAAGTTGTTGTTCATAACACTTGGTCGGTATCCAGCAGTGTTTTGTCATAGAGTCTGAATGGACTGAGAAGTCCTTGGATACCACCTGCAAGCTATAAGTTGTGCTCTCTGAAGTGTAGTGGCCTGGATCTTCTAATGTTGGGAGTCAAAACCAAAGTTTAATGTAGTTGCTACCCTAGCAGCTGGACTGATAGAGCTGTGAGAAATCCTGCCCATATGCTTCATTTGAGCACCATAAATGAATAAAAATAGTATATTCTCAAGTTGACATAGAGCATAAATCTTAGTATTTTTGTGCCCATAGAAGAGTCAAATATATACTGGCATTGTGGGGGGATTAAAATATATAGTAAATAGTTACACCAGAATATATTTTTATGAGAATCATTTAAACTGTCCATCCTAGTGTCCTTGGAATTAAAGCAAATTGGTATACTATAAAGTTTTTATACCATTTGTTTTGAATTCCTGTTTTATCTGCTGCTGTCTTTGCTTTGTAAATGCACAGGAACTCTTCATTGATCTCTTTTTCCTCTTTAGTCAGTGTCACTTAGAGCAGAGGAGGTGCTAAGAAGACTTGACTGAGAAGTAGGAGACATGATAAAATTGTTGCAATGCTCTTTCTCATATCTGCTCTTATAATGTTAACCACACTGCCCACTATTTGAAGTCTCTGACATGCATCACTAATTAGAAAATCTGGAATAGAATTGAGAGACAAAATAAACATTGCAACATTCTCTCTTGGTTTTATAAGTCCTATAATATATGAATTCACTTCACTATAGTTTTTCAAGTACATATCCATTCTAAATTATTTTGTAGGCATTGAAAGTTTGATGTAATACAAAACTAAAAAAAAATGAACCTTACAATGTATGTTATCAAAGTTAAAGCAAAACATTTTATAAAATCTTTTTAAAACTGAGAGAGTGATTATGAGATAGTAATTTGAATGAATTTAACAATGCATGTTAAAATAAGATATTACAAATACATATTAATGGTTATAATATCTTAATTTAACATACATTGTAGTTTTCTATTCTCTATGAGCAAATGTATATGAGAACTGTCATAGTTTGTATTCAGTTTTTGTTTTCCCAAAACTTAATTTTATATAATAATAATAACTTACGCACAAGATATTGAACTTCAAGGTAATAGAAATTCCAGTACATATTGTAGGTACTGTTTTAAGATCATTAAAATATATTGAGTTGTTTAGCATTCAAAAAAGCTTAATAATGTAGATACTATTTTCTCTCCATCCCCTTTTTTTCTGTTTTGGAAATGTAAGCACAGAATAATTGAGTGATTTTTCCTATTCAAATCATAGAGCAAGTAAGTGGCAGACTTAGAATGAACACCAAATATAATAGCTCTAAAAGTTATTGCTTTTACTAGGTCAGCAACATTGACTATTCATCTATCACAGATAATTTTTAAGTATTAAAAAGACTGGTATAGCAATAGTAGGAAGTACTGAATTTAATATACAGAAGAGCAAAAAGAAATTTTATGAAATGTATACCCATCACCAATTATATTTTACTCAAAGAAACTTCACATCATTTCACAAGAAAATCTATATTTTCTTCACATGTACCTGATTTTGAGCACCAATATAATTTATAGAAGGGCAAATGCTTTTGAAGCCTCTGATATAAGGAAGACAGTCTGGTAGTCAGTCTAATTGATATGCTTTGCTTTGTTGAAGCATCAACCCAATGCTACAAGTAATTTTCTGACAATCATACTTCATGGGAAACGAAACTAAGGTTCTCAGAGGTTAATCAAGGGCGTCTCAAGGTAATACACAAGTTACTATGGTTTTGGGATTCAGATCTAGGTCATTCAAACTCAACAGAGACAGTTTAGAATTTCTATAGTGATCAGGGATAGACTAGAAGATCTTACAGCTCTGACTCTAAACCCACTTCTTATCAAACTAGTCAATTTATGATAAAATAAGAGTTCTATCTTTACCTGATAAAATTTCATAAAAAATTTCTTTTTATGAAATTTCTACTTGATTTATAGACTTTGTCACTTTCTCTGTTAGAATGTGAGCTATAAAAGGGTAATAACTTTTTGCCTTTGTTGTTGAAGAAAAAGGTGCATAAATAGCAAATAAAAAAACTTGAATTAAGACAAGAAATACATCAGTGATTATTTTAAGATAGAAACTATGAAAGAAAGCTTAATACTTGGTGTCAACTTCAAGGCAAACTTTAGTGTTCTGCTTTTTGTCTTCTTGGAAAACCTTTTTAAGTTTTCTTTAAAAATAACTTTTTATATTTTTCATTAAAATGATTGCACTGCAACTAATTAATTAAATTTCATGCGATAGAATAAGTGAAGACATTAGGTATAGGGATGGCAAGTATCAAATTTCCAGAAAGATAATGATATGCTTTGTACTTTTTACTTTGCACCTCATAGAAACAATAATAATCTATACTAATAAAAGCCTAGATGGCCCTTGTGCCCCCATGTCATCACAAGATGGCCACCATGTCATCATAATTTGGCCACCCCCACATTATCACAAGATGGCCACCACAAAGGGCCACCACAAGATCACTGCCACAAGATGGCCACCACAAAATGGCCAATAGGGGAGGGCATTTGTGGCCAATCAGTCCACAGGAAGGGCAGTTGGGGGTCACTGGCTTTGCAGGGGAGGGCAGTTGGAGACAAGCAGGCTGGCAGGGATGGTAGTTGGGGGCAATCGGGCTGGTAGTGGAATAATTAGGCATCAATCAGGCTGATCAGGGGAGTGGTTATGGGTTGATTGGGTTGGCAGGCAGAAGAGGTTAGGGGCCATCAGGTAGGCAGGCAGGTGAGCAGTTGGTACCCGTCAGTCTTGGAGTGTGAGAGGGATGTCCCATTGCCCATTTAGGTCTGATCCCTCAAGGGGTCCCAGATTGAAGAGGGTACAGGCTGGGCAGAGAGACACACACCCTTTCCCCTATGCACAAATTTCATGGACTGGGCCTCTAGTGTTTATATATTTGCTTGTTTTTCTAGATCCTAAGGTAGTCACAGAAAGACCAGCCTGGTAATTCAGGTTTCTTTAGGTTGCTGCCAGATATGTCGATTTGTGACAATGCTCTGTGAATGGAATTTTTGAGGAACTTAACAACTCATTTTGCTCCTCCCTTTGCTGTTAGCCTGCTGGATTTTACAAGTATGTAATTGCAAGGCAGTTGATTTTCCAGGCTTCCACAAAACTGAAAGGGAAGAGAAAAGGAAGAGTTCACCTTAAAACATCATAAACTTTGCTTTCTTAAAATCTAATTTCCAATTTTCTGATAATATATGATATTGAGAATCTTTTCAAATACCCATTTGCCAACTGTATATGTTCTCTGGAAAGATGTCTGTTCAAATCTGTGCCCAATTTTTAATTATGTTGTTTGTTTCTAATTATTGAGTTTTAAGATGTCTGTATATTTTGGTTAACAGTCTTTTATAAAATGTATTTTGCAAATATTTTCTCAAATTCTGTAACTTGTCTTTTCTCTCTCTCAATGGTGCTTTTCACAGAGCAGAGCATTTTAGTTTTAATAAAATCAAATTTCCCAATTTTTCTTTCAAAAATTGTTCTCCTGGTATTGTTTCTAAAACATCATTATCAAATCCAATGTCACCTAGATTCTACTATCTTTTAGGAGTTCTATAGTTTTATTTAGGTTTATGATCCATTAAATTATTTTTGTGTGTGGCAGTTATTACCATTCTTATTTAGGCCAGAGATGCTTTTAAACAATTTAAATATCATTATGAACATCATTCAACACATCTCTGTTTTTAACTTTCACACACACACACACACCTCATTGTTAGATTACATAATATCTCATAAGTATCTCTACCAAACCTCAGTCTTTACATGTCATTCTTATGGGGCCTCATTTAGTTCTTATAAAGGTACATATTCCCGAGTACTGTAGGTCCTTTGCTCCTCACAATAAATATTTTTCAATGTCTACCTTTTTGGTTATGTAAATCTTCTCAGGTAGCAGCAAAATTATTTGTCATGGAAAAGTTTTACCATATTTTTATTTGTGCCTTCCTAATTTACTCAAATATTCAAGTGCTTGTCATAAACTCTCTCCCCCTCTCTCTCCATATATATATATAAACACACTCAGTGGCCAGATTATTATGATCACCCCATCAGTACTTCATTAGGCCACCTTTTGCCTTCAATACTCTATGAGATGTTGAAAGGTGATGTGAGGAATCTGACACCATGCCTGATGAATAGCACTGTCCAGTTCTGTGAGATTTGATGGTTGTGGAACTAGCTGCCTGATGGCTCTTTTAACTTTGTCCCACAAATGCTCAATTAGATTGAGGTCTGGTGATTGTGAGGGCCACCAAAGCAAGATAAAGTCTCCCTCATGTTCTTGAAAACACTCCTGTACAATATGAGGACCATGGCATGGCACATTGTCTTGTTGGAAAAAGCCATCTCCACTGGAAGACACCATCAGCATAATAGGATGAACTTGATCAGCAATGATACTTAGGTATGTTGTGCTATTCAGACGTTGTTCACATAAATTAAAGGGCCCTAATTATGCCAGGAAAATATGCCCCAAACCATAACACTGCCCCCACCAGCTTGAAGGGTTGTACTCATGCATGTGAGGTACATGCTTTCAGGCTGTTCCCATGAAATTCTCACTCTGCCATCTGCATGATGCAACTGGAAACATGATTCATTGGATCACATGACTTTTTTTCAATGCTTGACAGACGAATTCTTGTGTTCCAGTGTGAATTGGAGACTGGAGACATTTTACCTTGGTAACTGCAGACAGCAAAAGTGTTCAAATAGGCCTTTGGCTTCCATATCCCATACAATGCAGTGTACATAGGGTGTTCATAATAATATGGCCCATATACACACACACACACACACACACACACACACACACACACACACACACAAATAAAAGGGTTATATGCCAATTGGACTGGGAAACCTTCCAGCTAACCTTCTGGTTTGTTTATTTATTTATTTATTTATTTATTTATTTATTTATTTATTTATTTTTTTTCCCCTACTGTCCTCCCCACCCCCCAGTACATGTCCTCACTTGTCTTCCCCACCTCGCCCACCCCCCGCCCACCATTTGCCCTGTATCCACTGGCTATGCTTACACACATGCATACAAATCCTTCCATTGATCTCCTACACGCCCCCCCCAACCTCCCCTGTCTTCCCATGGTAGCACGATAGTCTGTTCATTGCTTCTTTGCCTCTGCATCTGTTTCCCCCTACCCCCTGATTCTTGTCTTTAAAAACATCTTGCCCCTGTAGGCTAGAAATAATCTTTCTGGACAAAACCATGGTAACAGAGCCAAAGGCAGAGGCTGTTAGGGGCAAGCAGGCTGCTCAGGGGGGAGCAGTTGGGGGTAAGCAGGCTGGTGGGGGAGCAGTTGGAGGAGATCAGACTGGCAGGGGAAGCAGTTGGGGGTGATCAGGCCAGCAGGGAGGGCAGTTTGGAGCAAGCAGGCTGGTAGGGGGCAGTTGGGGATGATCAAGTCAGGGGAGGGGCATTTGGGGGCAAGCAGACCAACTGGGAGGCAGTGGGGGATAATTAAGGTCAATAAGGGGGGCAGTTAGGGTGAGCAGGCTGGAAGGCAGGTGAGGAGGTAGGAACCAGTAGTACCGGATTGTGAAAGGGATGTCTGACTGTTGGTTTAGGCCCGATTCTGCAGGCATTCCTGCGGGATCAGGACTAAACCAGCAGTCAATCATCCCCCGTGGGGTTCCAAATTGAAGAAGGTGCAGGCCAGGCTGAGGGCCACTCTCCTCCCTTGCACAAATTTTGTGCACTGGGCCACTAGTATATATATGTAACCAGTTATAATGTGACATTTATTTATGTGGTTTGCCCATTAATTTCCCTTGCCCCCACTAGAAGATAAGAAACCTGAGTATCAAAATTTTGTTTGTGGTTTAGTGTTCCACTTTATTGCTTTTGTAATTATACCGTTACAGTATAGGGTATGTAATATTTTCTTCAAATCACTAATCTAATGTAAGATATATAGTATTTTGTTAAAAATATTCTTTTTATAAAAAAATTGATAGCTGAGAAGGCCCTTGGTTTCCTTCTGTAGTTAATATAAATGTCTATTTGTTATGAAAGTACTCTATGATCTTTCAAACTAACTGTAATTTCTAATGTACACTCTCTTAAGTGCAATTAGCTTTCTTCAAGACAGGTAACACATCAAAGAAAGTATATCTGTAGTTTGTGTTATAGTTTAATGTCCATTAAACTCACTGTGCTGCTTGGTGGAATTTAGTAATCTAACTTCCATTAGAACAGCACCAAATAGATGCAGTGATCCAGAATAACTGGCTATAATTGCTTAGCACAATGCCCTATACATACAGGACAGTAAATACATACAAATGTGTAGAAAAAATAGAAAAAAAAAATAAAGGAAGAAAGAAGGATCAAGGAAAGATCAGAAACATATATTATTCATCAGAACTAAATTTAATTATCTTTTTATTGAATACTAGCTGCATGTCCTTAGGCAACTTGTCTAATATATTTTATCTTGTTTTCAAAACATTAAGAATTAACTTATTTATTTAATGTCAGACAGATATTAGGTGTTAGATTCCTCTTATCTCTTTTTACTTGCAATATTTTGAGAAATCCTCTAAACACTCCTATTTTCATCAACTTCTTTCTTCCATTTTACAGGATATATCTTAAAACTTTATTATACTGTTGATTTAAATATTGAACTACTAACCACTTCATATTCTATATTAACTCTTCTGTTTAAAACAAAACGATCATATTATTAGTAGATGCATAGTATAGCAGAGTGGAATATGGTTCAATTTTTGTTGAGGGCAGGAAAGGAGAAAGAAAGAGCCTTGGCAAAGTTACACCCTCCACAGAAGTACAGTTTTAGGGGCTGCATCCTGGCATTATGGACAGATGTGAGAAAATAATAAATTTACAGATACTAATGTCAATAAGGAACATGACATACAAGGGTTATCTTACTATTTTAATTAGGCTTCTCAATAAAATCCAACTCAGGGTATTTGCATTATATTCTCTTCTTTCCAAATATACATTTATCTCTGTCGTTAATTCTGGTAAACCTTTCAATCCTAAACACTTTCCCCACAACTCTCTCTCTCTCTCTCTCTCTCTCTCTCTCTCTCTCTCTCTCTC
>JAAGEH010000286.1:18333437-18351664 GCA_011751065.1 Lasiurus cinereus | reverse complement strand
CTCTCTCTCTCTCTCTCTCTCTCTCTCTCTCTCTCTCTCTCTCTCACACACACACACACACACACACACACACACACTCCTTTTACAAAAGCATGAATCCATTTTAGGTAATCCCAATATCCCAATAAAAAAGGTTAAACACAGTAGCTTAGAGACTTATGAAAAGGATTAGATTATCATAATGAATTAATATGAAAAATAGACAAGAAATAGAACAAGTAGGGAATTAGTTGAGATAAGAGACAGTTTTAGAAAAGCTCTGCACCTGCCTGGTTATCTGAATACTGGAGGGATATCTAGGTGAAGCTATCAACTTCAGTTTACACTACATATTTATTTATTTATTTATTTATTTATTTATTTAATTTTATTTTTTTATTAATTTTATATATATATCTCCCTATTGCCCCCCTCCCTCCCAGGCATACCCCATACCCCCGGTCTCTATGTTTATTGGTTATGCTTATATGCATGCCTACAAGTCCTTTGATTGATCTCTTATCTACCTCACCTAACTTTAATCTTCCTGCTGTAATTTCACAGTCTGTTTGAACCTTTACTGTCTCTGTATCTATCCTTTTGTTTATCAGTTTATAATGTTCTTTATTATCCCCCAATGAGTGCGATCATGTGATGCTTCTCCTTCATTGACTGGCTTATTTCACTAAGCATAAGGCTCTCCAGTTCCAACCAGGTTGCTGCAAATGGTAAGAATTACTTCTTTTTAACGGCAGCATAAAATTCCATTGTGTAGATGTACCACAGTTTTCTGATCCACTCATCTGCTGACGGGCACCTAGGCTGTTTCCAAATTGTAGCTATTGTAAATTGTGCTGCTATGAACATAGGGGTGCATAAATCCTTTCTGATTGGTGTTTATAATTTCTTAGGATAAATTCCTAAGAGTGGGATTACAGGGTCAAATGGGAGATCCATTTTTAGTTTTTTGAGGAAACTCCATACTGTTCTCCACAGTGGCTGCACCAGTCTGCATTCCCACCAACAGTGCACAGGGTTCCTTTTTCTCCGCAACCTCGCCAACACTTGTCATTTGTTGATTTGTTGATTATTGCCATTCTGACAGGTGTAAGATGGTATCACATTGTCCTTTTAATTTGCATCTCTCAGATGATCAATGACTTTGAACATGTTTTCATGTGTCTCTTGGCTTTCCTTCTGTCATCTTTCAAAAAGGTTCTATTTAGGTCCATTGCCCATTTTTTTATTGGATCCTTTATCTTCCTTTTATTAAGTTGTATAAGTTGGCTATAGATTTTAGAGATTAAACCTTCACCAGTGATAACATTTGCAAATATGTTCTCCCATACAGTGATCTTTCTTGTTGTTTTGTTGATGGTTTCTTTTGTTGTGCAAAAGCTTTTTATTTTGATGTAGTCCCATTTGTTTATTTTTTCTTTAGCTTCCATTGCCTTTGGAGTAGAATCAGTGAAGAAATTCTTTTGGCATATATCTGAGATTGTGCTGCCTGTGGATTCCACTTATATTTTTATGGTTTCCCTTCTAATGTTTAAGTCCTGTATCCATTTTGAGTTTATTTTTGTATTTGGTGTAGGTTGGTGGCCCACTTTCCTTTTTTTGCATATATCTGTCCAATTTTCCCAACACCATTTATTGAAGAGGTTATCTTGGCTCCATTGAATGTTCATGCTTCCTTTGTCAAATATTAGTTGAGCATAGCGGTTTGGGTGAATATCTGGGTTTTCTATTCTATTCCATTGGTCTATATGTCTGTTCTTGTGCCAGTACCAGGCTGTTTTGAGAACAATTGCTTTGTAGTATAGCTTGAAATCTGGAATTGAGATCCCACCTACTTTATTCTTTAGTCTCAGAATTGCTATAGCTATTTGTGGTCTTTATTTGTTCCAGATGAATCTATGAAGAATTCTTTCTAGGTCTGTGAAATATGTGTTGGTATTTTAATGGGTAGTGCATTGAATCTGTAGATTGCTTTGGGTAGTATGGACATTTTAATGATGTTGATTCTCCCAATCCATTAGCATGGTATGCTCTTCCATCTGTTAACATCTTCCTCTATCTCTTTTTTCAGTGTCCTGTAGTTTTCTGCATATTGGTCTTTTACCTCTTTAGTTAGGTTTATTCCTAGGTATCTTAATTTTTTTGGTGCCATGGTAAATGAGATTGCTTTTTAATTTCTCTATCTGTAATTTCACTATTAGTGTATAGAAATGCCACAGACTTCTTAGCACTAATTTTGTATCCTGTTACATTGCCCAATTCATTAATTAAATCAATTAGTTTTGGAATGTAGTCCTTTGGGCTTTTTATGTACAATATCATGTCATCTGCAAATAAGGACAGCTTTACTACTTCTTTTCCAATTTGGATGCCTTTTATTTATTCTTCTTTTCTAATTGCAATGGCTAATACTTCCAGTACTATGTCGAACAGGAGAGGTGAGAGTGGGCATCCTGTCTTGTTCCTGTTCTTAGGGGAAATGGTTTTAGTTTTTGCCCATTGAGTATGATGTTAGCTGTGGGTCTATCATATGTAGCTTTTATGATGTTGAGGTATGTTCCTTCTATTCCCACTTTGCTAAGAGTTTTTATCAAGAAAGGGTGTTGGATTTTGTCAAATGCTTTTTCTGCATCAATTGATATGACTATGTGATTTTTATCTCTCAATTTGTTTATGTGATGTATCACATTTATTGATTTGCGGATATTGAACCATCCCTGCATTCCTGGGATGAATCCTGCTTGGTCATGGTGTATGATCTTTCTGATGTACTGCTGGATCTAATTTGCTAGAATTTTGTTGAGGATTTTGGCACCTATGTTCATGAGAGATATTGGCCTATAATTCTCTTTCTCTGTGTTGTCTTTATCTGGTTTTGGTATTACAGTTATGCTGGCTTCATAGAAGGTGCTTGGAAGTGTTCCTTCTTCTTGAATGTTTTTGAATAGTCTGAGGAGGATAGATTTTAATTCTTCCTTGAATGTTTGGTAAAACTCTCCTGTGTAGCCATCTGGTCCTGGGCTTTTATTTGCTGGAAGCTTTTTGATGACTACTTCAATTTCTCCCATAGTTATTGGACTATTGAGATGTTTGGCTTCCTCCTCATTGAGTTTTGGAAGGTTATATTTTTAGGAAAATGTCCATTTCTTGCAAGTTGTCCAATTTGTTGGAATAGAGTCGTTCATAGTATTTTTTAACAATCCTTTGTATTTCCACAGAATCTGTTGTTATTTCTCCTTTTTCATTTCTGATTTTGTTTATTTGGGTCTTCTCTCTTTGCTTCTTGGTGAGCCTGGCTAGAGGTCCATCAATCTTGTTTATCCTTTCGAAGAACTTGCTCTTTGTTTTGTTGATCTTTTGAATTGTTTCTTTGGTCTCCAAGTTGTTTATCTCTGCTCTGATCTTCACTATTTCCTTCCTTCTGAGTACACTGGGCTTTTCTTGTTGCTCTCATTCTAGCTCTTTGAGTTGTAGGGTTAGGTCATTTGTTACCATTGTTTCCTGTTTTTTGCAGTAGGCTTGTAGGGCTATGAACTTCCCTCTCAAGACTGCTTTCACTGTGTCCCATAAATTTTGTATTGTTGTGTTGTCATTGTCATTTGTTGCCATGATGTTTTTTATTTCTTCCTTGATCTCTCTGGTTACCCAGTCGTTGTATAATAGCATCCACTGCATATTTTTTGAACTAAAGAGTTTCATTCTTTTTATTTTTCACTGGGGTGAAAATGCACTACCCCAAGACTGCACTGCACATGGTTCTGAAACTATTCCAGTTCCACAAAATTGTGAATGTATCCATGTAGCACACATGCACTCCAATATATACATATTACTTTACTAGAATCACTTAACTACAAGTAAATCAGAAGCAGAAATACAGGGAATTCTAATTATATTAGAAATAAGGGTCACTATCTGTCACACAGGATAACATATTTAACTTTTAAGTTCAATGTGATAGAACAACTTAATCATTTAGAATTGACTTAAGTCATATGGGAGGGAGATTTGTAAAGAGGAGCTACTATATGGATGATTGCTATAGTTAAGGAGACACTAATAAAAATGTCACCATCATGCCAAACGTGATGCAAATAAATGGGTTGAATTATCTTTGTTTTCAGTGAATTAAGCATTTGAAGATACCATGGCATTACATTATTCTAATATTTTTTTTTATTATCAGTGTTTAACACTAAGTCAGGACTCTTTTCTTTGGAATGATGAATGAATGAATGAGTGAATGTGAGAAAGTTACCACTGAGTCTGAATACTTGCATAAAATATTTGAATAGTTAAGAAAGAAGTTGCTTCGAGAGGATTACTTTAAAAATGTTTCTTTACTTTTAAATGCATATTCTTCAATCATTTAAACATAGCTTTAAAATAATTTAACCATATGGAAAGATATGTAATGACTAGATTTTTAAAGTTTTACTATTTAATAGGGTCACAACACTATTAAATATTTCCAGGTTACTCATTCAAATATAATTTATGTTCAAAATGAGCAGTAGATGACTTATCTAGAAGCAGAGGTTTCTACAGTACAGAAACTGTTTCTGATTTGACATCTGTATTCCTTTATTGATTATTGTAAGAGTTATACAGCTGCCATAGTCATCAAACGTCAACTGAGGTTTAGGATTATATAGATGAATACAGATAAAAATGTTATAAAATGTATATAGATAGAAGAGAGCAAATAAAACTTTATGTCAATTATTAAATAATAAAGTAAAAAAATAACTATGTTGTAACTTTTACAATCACAATGAAGGAATAAAAATAAGTAAAGTGATACTGAAAAGCAATGGTCTTGCAAAGTGTACTTACCTGAAAAAAATAAATAATGCAAAATTTCTAGTGACAAATAGCAGTAACTGAGAGACAAAAGGTATCTCAAACACAACAAATTCTAAGGTACTAATCTCTAATTCATCTTTAAAAAACAGACAAATTTATAAATTAAATACTATAAACTTTAAGAGTTTGAATTTTATTTATTCTGTCATAATACATGGTTTCATTTAATTTAAATTTCTCCTAAGAATATTTTATAAAAATTCCTCTGACTGTTAAATAGCTAATGCAGAAATAGCTTCTTTAATGAGCAAATATGAATACACAAGGAAAAAGAAAGGTACTAAGCTTTTTTCAAAATAAATAGTGAAGGGATACAATATTTAATATATCAATCAGCAGACTAATTTTCAGAATTTTTAAAGTCTACTGAAAACAGTGTATTTACTAGAGGGACAAAGTTAAGAAGTAAAATATGGAGTAATAAGACCAAATGATCTTGGCTAAGGTAGAATGGCACTAAACATTAGATTTTTTACTGTTCATTGTAGATTGAATATCAATTAAGATAGAATAACAAGTGTTATATTAGCTTGTAAAATGTGATTCTGTTCAGATAAGGAAATGGAAGAGCACCCACCTTTTCTTTTAAAATATAATGTATAATTTCAAAGAGATATAATGGTGCATATACTATAAGGAGTCAATTGAAAGTTTAACACTTTCCTGAGGTGGCCTGGGGGAGGGGCCTGTGGTGGTTTGCAGGCCAGCCAAGCCCTCACCCCCCTGCCCAGGTGACCCAAGAAGAGGCCCTGGTATCTGAGATTTATTTATCTTCTACAATTGAAACTTTGTAGCCCGAAGTGGAGCCAAGCCTTCTGCTCCCACAGCCATTGAAACTTTGTTGCCTTAAGCAAAGGCCTGGGCCAGATAGGGTTGGCAGAAAGCTTGGCTTCCTTCAATTGGCAAGGGCAACTCAAGCCTCCCTCCCGCTCTCTCTGTGGGCTTAGCTATCTTGATTGGATTAATTTATTTACTTGCTCTGATTGGCTGGTGGGCATGGATGGTGGGTGTGGATGGTGGGTGTAGCAGAGGTATGGTCATATTTGTATATTACTCTTTTATTAGATAGGATACCTGGCAGGTATCTTCGTACTTTTAGTAGTTTTTACTACAATTGAAATTTGATAATTTTATCAACATATATTTCAATATAAATCAATCTTTATGAAATATGTTGATGCTTAACATACATATTCAATAAGTATTTAATTTGATAATTTTATTCAGTATAGTTCAGTTTTTGCACTGTTTTCTGTATCAGGATCATCTATTATTATTATATGTATATTGAATTTTTTTGGCCATCTTTATGTTACCTCATGAGATGCAGTTTAGAATAAAAGTTAAAAATATATACTCAAATGAATTCTAGATTAGGTTTTCATGACAGCTCCATAATTTTATTGCTGTGGCCACAGGTTAATTTATGTAATCTATTTGTGCCTCAGTTGATAAACTGTGATTATACACTGAAAGGGGGAAAGGAAAGGCTGACTTTCATCAAAAGATTTTTGTGATGATTAAATAAGTTGATATAGGTCAAGTATTTAGAACATAGCCAAGAATATGCTCATTGGTATGTACGTTTTAGCTGTTATTATCACTGCTCTCTGGTTAACCATTGATTTTCTCTGTAATGACTTCTATTCTCTCATAATTTTGTATTTTATTAATTTCTCTAAATATTTTAAACAATTATTGATATGTGATGTTTTTATTATTATTAATAATTTGTTGAGATCTACCAAGACCAGTTTGGCTCAGTGGATAGAGTATCGGCTTGCGGACTGAAAGGTCCCAGGTTCGATTCTGGTTGGGGGCATGTACCTTGCTTGCGGGCAATCTCCACTGTGGGGCGTGCAGAAGGCAGCTGACCGATGTCTCTCTCTCATCGATGTTTATGAATTTCTATCTCTCTCCCTTCCTCTCTGTAAAAACTCAATAAAATATATTTAATAATAATAATAATAATAATAATAATAGTAATAATAATAATAATAATTTGTTGAGATCCACCAGAACAGTGGTTGGCAAACCATGACTCGAGAGACACATGCGGCTCTTTGGCCCCTTGAGTATGACTCTTTCACAAAATACCATGACCTGGGTTAGTCTGTTGAAGAAGTGGCATTAGAAGAAGTTTAAGTTTAAAAAATTTGGCTCTCAAAAGAAATTTCAGTCTTTGTACTGTTGATATCTGGCTCTGCTGCCTAATGAGTTTACTGACCACTGTACCAGAACAATGTGCATTTTCTTCCTTTTGTTTTATAGTTTTTATTTAACCTTTGTCAATTCTTCTGGTTAAGCAATTTGTAAAAGCAGTTATTTTTTTCACTAATTTACTAAAGGCCTGGTGCATGAAATTTATGCACAGGAATGTGTGTCCCTCAGCCCAGCCTGCACCCTCTCCAATCTGGAACCCCTAGAGCAGTGGTTCTCAACCTTTTTTAATGCTGTGACCTTTTTTTAAAAAAATATATTTTATTGATTTTTCACAGAGAGGAAGGGAGAAGGATAGAAAGTTAGAAACATTGATGAGAGAGAGACATCGATCAGCCACCTCCTGCACGCCCCCCACTGGGGATGTGCCAGCAACCAATGTATATGCCCCTGACTGGAATCAAACCTGGGACCCCTCAGTCCGCAGGCCGACGCTCTCTCCACTTGCCAAACCGGTCTCGGCAATGCTGTGACCTTTTAATACAGTCCCACATGTTGTGGTGACCCCCAATCATAAAATTATTTTCGTTGCTACTTCATAACTGTAATTTTGCTACTGATAATGAATCATAATGTAAATATCTGTGTTTTCTGATGGTCTTAGGCTTTACAGCAGCGGTTCTCAACTTGTGGGTCGTGACCCACAGGATGAAAACTGCTAGTAAGGTCACCTAAGACCATCGGAAAACAGATATTTACATTATGATTCATTATCAGTAGCAAAATTACAGTTATGAAGTAGCAACGAAAATAATTTTAAGACTGGGGGTCACCATAACATGAGGAACTATATTAAAAGGTCACAGCATTAAAAAAGGTTGAGAACCACTGCCCTAGAGTGATGTCTGACTACCAGTTTAGGCCGGATCCACATAGGATCCAGCCTAAATGGCAGTCAGACACTCCTCTCACAATCCAGGTCTACTGGCTTCCAAATGCTTGCCTGTCTGCCTTCCTGAATGCTCCTAACTGTATTTGCCTGCCAGCCTGATCACCCCCTAACCATTCCCCTGCCAGTCTAATTGATGCCTTACTGCTCCCCTGTCAGCCTATTTGCCCCTAACTACACTCCCCTGCAGGTCTGGTCATCCTTAACTGTCCACCCCTGCAGGCCTGGTCTCCCCATCTTCTCTCCCCTGCATGCCTGGGTACCCCCGCAACTTCCCTTTCCTACAGGCCCAGTTGGCCCCAAATTTCCTCCTCTGCCAGCTTGGTCACCCCTAATGGCTCTCCCCTGCAGTCTTGATCACCCCTAACTGCCCTCCCTTGTAGGCATGGTCCCTCCCAACTGCCCTCCCCTGCTGGCCTAATTGCCCACAACTGCCCTCCCTTTTAGTCTTGGTCTCTCCCATCTTCCCTCCCATGCTGGCCATCATGTAGTGGCCATCTTGTGTCCAAATGGAGGCAGCCATCTTTGATCACATGGGGGCAGCCATCTTGTGTGTCAGAGTGATGGTCAATTTGCATATTACTCTTTTATTAGATAGCATAGAGGCCTGGTGCATGGGTGGGAGACAGCTTGTTTGCCTTAAAGGGTGTCCCGGATCAGGGTGGGGATTTCTTGTGGCCTGGGGTGGCCTGGGCAAGGAGTCTGTGTTGATTTGCAGGCTGGCCACACACCATGGTGACCCAAGTGGAGGTCCTGCTATCTGGAATTTATTTATATTCTATAATTGAAACTTTGTAGCCCTGAGTGGAGCCAAGATTCCTGCTTGCTCTGTGTCCTCAGCCATTTTTGTTGGGATTTATTTATCTTCTATAATTGAAACATTGTAGCCTTGAGTGGTGGCCTAGACCAGCCAGGGTGTGTGGAAAGCTTGGCTTCATCCATTACCAGGAAAACCCAAGCCTCCTGCTTGCTCTATGCCAAGAGCCATCTTGGTTGGGTTAATTTGCATATCCACTACTGATTGGCTGGTGGGTGTGGTTTGTGGGTATAGCAGAGTGATGGATAATTTGCATATTACTCTTTTATTAAGTAGAATTTTATATTGTTGAAATATATTTTTATATTTTCAGTCTGAAACTTACAATTCAACTATAATCTTGAATTATTGTCTCCTTTAAATGCTACTTTAATATTGTAAATGTCTTCTCATTGCTACAAACTTATTCAAATTTGAATTGGGGCATTTAAATTTGTATTTTTGTTTGGGCAATTCTAGACTAGTGATGAATATGGATGATTGATTCATTACATGGAAGTGATAATAGGTCAATTTGATTCAGATTTTGTCTACTGTTGAAAGAAAACAGATAATTTTGACAAAAGTTTGGTGTGGCTAACTTTTATGCCTTTTAATTCACAAATTTTTTGTTAGGTAATTAGGGATTTCTTTATCGAATCTCAAATGACTCAGGGTAGCAGTTTAGAAAAAAAAAGAGATTTTTACTTTTTATTCTTCTCTATGTATTATTTTTTTATAATCTTGCTTTTAGGTTTTGGGATGATTATCAATCCTGGTTTCATTATGTCTTCAACTTAACTTTCTGATGAAAAACAAAACATTAAAAAATATATATATAAACCACAATGTACAACATAGTTTTTTATTTTATTTTATTTTATTTTTTAAATATATTTTATTGATTTTTTTTTCTTTTTTACAGAGAGGAAGGGAGAGAGATAGAAAGTCATAAACATCAATGAGTGAGAGACATCGGTCAGCCACCTCCTGCACGCCCCACAGTGGAGATGTGCTCGCAAGCAAAGTACATGACCCCAACCAGAATCGCACCTGGGACCTTTCAGTCCACAAGCCAACGCTCTATCCACTGAGCCAAAACGGTCTCGGGCCATCATAGTTTTTTAAAGAATTTTCACAATAAATATGATTTAAAAAATAATGTTCTGAAATTGACTTAAAAACACAAACAACTTCACAAAGAATAATAATGCTACTCAGTCAACACAAATGCATATTTTACTATGTAGCATCTTTTTGATCATTTTCAGGGATTTTAAGTATAGGAATTGTGTAAACATGCCTGGAATCCATCATGTTTTATGGGAGTTGCTTAAAACATTTTATTGTATTTAAAAAAAAACACAATATTAGAAAGCAAGATTTTCAAATATATAAATAGTATAGGGAAAAAAACTAAAAGCATTGATTAAAGATATAAACCTACAAATATTTACATAACATTTAGATTGAATCCCGTTCTGTTATAAATCAAAGTAGAGGCCTGGTGCACAAAATTTGTGCACCAGGATGGAGGTATCCCTCAACACAGCCTGTACCCTCTCCAAACTGGCTTTAGGTCCGATCCCTGTGGGGACCCCTCTTGAGATGTCTTACAGAGGGTTTAGGCCCAACCCCTGTATGGGATTGGGCCTAAACTGTCAGATGGACATCCCTCTCACTATCTGGGACCACTGGCTTCTAACTGCTCACGTGTCTGCCTTCCTAATTGCCCCTAACTGTTTCTGCCTGCCAGCCTGACCACCTCCTAACTGCCAGCCTGATTGACATTTAACTGCTCCCCTGCCAGCCAGATTACCCCCAACAAAAGCCTGGCTAGAGGTCCATCAATCTTGTTTATCCTTTCAAAGAACCAGCTCTTGGTTTTGTTGATCTTTTGTATTGTTTCTTTGATCTCTATGTAGTTTATCTCCACTCTGACCTTTACTATTTTCTTCCTTCTGCTTACACTGGGCTTTTTTTGTTGCCCTCTTTCTAACTCTTTGAGTTGTTAGGTTAGGTAATTTATTACCATTGTTTCTTGTTTTTTTGCAGTAGACTTGTAGAGCTATGAACTTCCAACTCAAGACTGTTTTAACTCTGTCCCATAGATTTGGATTGTTGTGTTTTTATTGTCATTTGTTGGCATGATGTTTTTTGTTTCTTCCTTGATCTCTCTAGTAACCAGTCATTGTTTAATAGCATGCTGTTTTAGTCTCCATGTGTTTGATTTTTTTGGATTGCTTTTATTGTAGTTGATTTCCAGTTTTATGCCACTGTGGTTTGAGAAGATGCTTGATATGATTTCTATCTTCTTGAATTTGAAGAGACTTTGGCTATGACCCGACATCTGGTCTATCTTTAAAAATGACCCATGTGCACTTAGAAGAATGTATATTCTGTGGCTTTGGGGTGAAATGTTCTGAAGATGTCAATTAATTCAATCTGGTCTAATGAGTCATTTAGGAGTGATATTTATTTGCTGATTTTCTGTTTAGAGGATTTGACCAATGGTGACAGTGGGGTATTAAAATCTACTACTCTGATTGTATTGCTCTGGTTTCTCTTCAGATGACATAAATCTTCCGCCTTTTTACCACCTAGACTTTTATTAGTATTAGTATAAATTGAATAAATGTATAGATGTGTGTGTGTGTGTGTGTGCATGAGTGTGTATGTGGTAATATACTTATATTCCATGTATATACTTAGACTCCATGCCCCAGTCTCTGGTACAAGACATGTGAAAATTTTATTGGCCAGTGTGTTCAATGGTTGAACATCAACTCATGAACCAAGAGGTTACTGGTTAGATATCTAGTCAGGGTACATTCCTTGGTTATGATTGATCCACAGTGGGAAGTGTGCAGGAGGAAGCCAGTCTGTGATTCTTTCTCATCATTGATGTTTCTATCCCCTCTTCTCCTTTCCTCTCTCTGAAATCAATAAAAAATATGTTTTTAAAAATTTTTATTGGCCATAGAGAAATGGACTTAATTATGTGTAATTTTTTTAGGAATTATATTAGCCAGATATCTCCAGAGAAATGCCATATATAGACATCTCCAAGGTGAGTGCTCACAGGACATAGACACAAGCCTGAGTAGCAGTAAGTCCCCAAGGAAGGGCTCTGGAATTGTGAGAGTGCACAGACCCGGCTGAAGGACACCATATACCCTGCCCCCCAACCCCTGAGTGCAAGAATTTCATGCACCACGCTAGTTGTGATAATAAGAGGTGAATGTTTGGTTCATATTCAAGGAGTCTAGCTGCTGAGTCTCTATTGTTAATTATTTCACTCTACTGCTTCTACAACATTACCATGTATCCCTATAATATTATTGCTAACTGCTTATATGATATATTATAAATCATGTTTTAAATAGCATAAGATAATGATAAGCATAAATCAACAGATATGTGCTTATACATATTCAGAAAGAAAATGAAAATTAGAACCTCAGAGAGAAAATGTCATACACACTGTTAAATTGGTAAAAATTAATAATATGTAATATTATCAAGTTATAGCAAGAATGTGGTAAAATTAGAATATTTATACACTTTAAACAAAGTTTTAAAAGAGTGCAAATCTTATAAAAATCCAATTTGTCCTTTCTGTAAAATTATATGGGCATTCACTCTCTATGTATTCCTTTGATAACTGACCCCACAATCTCATCCCTCATTACTTGGTTTAAGGAAACTCTTGCACTTGTTGGAATTGCATTCCAATTTTCTCCATCATATTTCCAATTTAATAAAATTCCGGAGGCTTCTAGAGATACTTTCTGAAATCTGAAAGACCAGTTGTGGTTTGCTTTCCAGCATGACAGGAAGACTGCTAATGGCTTTGCTATTTCCTGATGCAATGTTTGGGCATTTGGCTTACTCTGTTTCAGAGAGGCTTCTGGACCCTCATATTATGAGATGTTCTCTAACTCTAATATTCTGCTTAACATCGACAAAATTGCTGGTTTTCTCACCCCAGCTCATGTTCTTTTAAAAATATATTTTTTTAACTTACATATATGAAATTCTATCTACAGTAACAAAACCAGTATGTTTGGGGAAACGGGTGATTAAAAAAAATGCTTGGCAGAGAATATCTAATAATTCCAATATACCCATTAATGAAACCACTTTATAGAATATTTAAGTAACTTTTGTGTGGTAAATTTTGAGCATTTTCCAGTAACCCTATGTTATTTTATACTGTTAGTATGAATTAGATGAGAAAATTAAAATGAAGAATAAAAGGGATGAATTTTTACACATAAAACAAAGGTAATTAAATGTCATACTTATTGGATTTTATTTTTTATCTACTCAAGAAAAACAGGGTGACAGTAGAAGAATGAAAGTGGGATCAGAAAATCAGCCTTCAGTTTCTGCTTTTATGGTTAGGGCATTTCTGAGCTGAAGCCATAAAATGTTATTATAGAAACCAATCAGATGTGGTTCACATATAAGCCAAAGATATTTGAAAATTATAAGAGCTGTACAGTTATATAAAGAATTATTGGCCAAGTGAGAATATAATTTATACTATGAATGAATGTTTTCTTTTTGTTCAATCTTTTATATCTTGTTTTCCTGGATATAGACTAGTAGTAAGACAGAGCTTTAATATATGTATTTTTTAGTTCATAAAAACTTGAAAGTTTGAATAAGGGACATAGAACAGCATGTGATGTACATAATTCAGAAGTTCAAGCTTTCATTACCTGCTTTAAAATATTAAAAATACATAAAAAAAGTGACGGATGATAGAAGGAAAGATAGACATGTGATAAAATAAGCATGTGAACATCTAGTTAGTGGGTGAAATACACTTATTTCAAACTAGATACCCATTGCACAAAATTTGTGCACAGGGGTGTGTGTCCCTCAGTCCAGCCCGCACCCTCTCCAATCTGGGAGCCCTTGATCCCATAGGACATCCCTCTCACAATCCAGGACTACTGGCTCCCAACCACGTGCCTGCCTACCAGCCTGATTGCCCCTAACCACTTTTGCCTGTGAGCCTGACCACCCCCTAACCACTCCCCTGCCAGCCTTATTGATGCCTACCTGCTCCCCTGCCAGCCCAATTGCCCCTAACTGCACAACCATGCCGACCTGGTCAACCCTAACTGCCCTGCACTGCAAGCCTGGTCACCTCTAATTGCCCTCCCCTGCTGGCCTGGTTGCCCCCAACAACCTCCCCTGGCCTGGGTCCCCCACAACTGGCCTCTTCTGCAGGCCAATTTATCATGACCATCTTGTGTCCACATAGGTGTGGCCATCTTTGACCATATGAGGCAACCATTTCGTGTGTTGGAGTGATGGTCAATTTGCATATTATGTCTTTATTAGAGGCCAGGTGCATGAAATTTGTGCAGGGGAGTTGTGTCCCTCAGCCCAGCCTGAATCTTCTCCAATCTGGGAACCCTGGAAGGATATCCCACTGCCCATGGGATCAGGCCTAAATGGGGCAGTTGGATATCCCTCTCACAATCCAGGACTACTGGCTCCCAAATGCTCATTGCCTGCCTTCCTGATTGCCCCTAACCACTTCTGCCTGCCAGCCTGATCATCCACTAACCACTCCCCTGTCAACATGATTGATGCCTAACTGTTCCCCTGCCAGCCTGTTTGGCCCTAACTGCCCTCCCCTGCAGGCACGGACACTCCCAACTTCCCTCCTCTGTGGGCCTTGTCACCCCTAACTGCACTCCCTTGCAGGCCTGGTCCCTCCCAACTGCCCTCCCCTTCTGGCCATCTTGTGGTGGCCATTTTGTATCCACAGGGGGGCAAGATCTTTGACCACATGGGGGCAGCCATTTTGTGTATTGTAGTGATGGTCAATTTGCATATTACTCTTTTATTAGATAGGATTTTGTAGCTTTGAAAATGTCATAATAAAATGTTTGGGGGAAAAAGAATAAGTGAGACTTAGGAGGATTAAGATTGCCTTTGTTCTGACTGAGATCCTAAAAAATGACTTACCAAAAGAGAATAGTTGAAAGAGCAAGCAGTGGGGGTTGAGGAGGGTGAATCTTGACATGGAGGATCTTACTTTTAGGGAGCAGAAAAAGGTAATAAAAATTATCTATGTCTCTTACATTCCTGATTGCCTGAAAAAGATCACAGATATTTTAAGCCCTTCTTTAGTGTACACTGTATAGAAGTTTTGAACAGTTTAGTTTATAAGTAGGTGTCATGAACATAAAGAAATATGGAGTGATTCTTTGACATAGAACTTTTGACTTAATTTAAGGTTTTACAGTAATCAATTATCCATATTCCTTCTTTTTTAAAAATTGTTTGCCTATTTAAAAGATGCACAGATTTTATGTTGTCACTTATTGCCCATTAAATCATTCTTGCAAATCACAACTGGGCATTTCGCCTATAACATAAAATTAAACTAGAAGGTTCACTTATATTTTCTCTAAAATCATAAGTACAGTTACATATTCTGAAAGTAAAATGGAAAGATAATAAAAACGGAAGAATAGGAAAATAATGAGAAGGAAGAAAGAGAATAAATAAAATAAATGTTAGATTCTACTTAGAATGAATTGAGAAGGGAAACTTCAATAATGTTTAAATGAGTGAAATTTAATGATTTAATGGGTAAATATTTCATTTAAGGCTCTAATATTGTATTGAGGATCTTTATTGTTTTTTAGCTTTTTGTTTAACCACACATTTTCCCTTAATTTTTTTTAAACATTGGTTTGTATACCTCAGGAAAAACTTAAGTATTATACAGTGGTGAGTTAGGTGATGTTTGTCTATTTCAGACTGTTGAACATTGACTCATGGAACTTGATATCTCTTTTTTGTTGCCTTATATTCTGATTATTAAAGTCTCCATAACTATTGTGACTATTCCCTTGTCAAACTCAGGGCTTGACAAGAGAATAGTCTCAACCTTGCTAAGTTTGACTAGACCCACTTCCATTATAATAGGTTGGATTCTCTAAAACACCTAGGGCATGTGCCTCTCAGCCTATCCCTAGTTTCAGCACTTGACCCTGTAGCTTTTGTTATAAAATCACCTCACTCATCAGCAAGACAACACTATTGCAAGTGCATAGGTTTTTAATTCTCAATGACCTTCTACTTATAAGTGCGGTATTGTTCCTAGAGACACGAGTACCTGACAAATTTATTCCATTCTTCATGAAATACTCTGTGATGCTGTTTCTTCCAGAGTCTGAAATGAGAAGGCTACATGTCCATATATTTTTAGTTTTCCACTGTACCTGAGGTTTTCATCCTCTCACTTTCCATTTTCACTTTTCAGGTTGTTTTTAATCCAAAACTTTCTAATTTCTTACAAGCAAGGAAACCTTTATTTCTTTTATTATTATTATTATTGTTTAAAGTATTACAAATAGTAGTGCATATGTCTCCTTTTTTCCCCTATTGACCTTCCTCCAGTCTTCCCTACCCCCCAATAAATGCCCTCACCTGTCTCTACCCCCAACACACAGTGTCTTGTATCTATTGGCTATGCTTAAATACATGCATACAAGTCCTTCAGTTGATCTCTTACAGCCTCCACCCCCAACCTCCCCTGCCTTTCCTCTGTAGTATGACAGTCTGTTCATTGCTTCTTTGCTTCTATATCTGTCCTCTGCTCCCCTGCAACCTGGTTCTTCTCCTTAAAAACATCTTGCCTCTGCAGGCTAGAAATAAACCTATAAACAAAAAATAGTTGAGTCCCAGTTTCAATGTCCAATAGTTCTGAGTCTCAGTTTCAATGTCAAACAGTTCCTTATGTGTACATGTCAGCAATGGTATCTGGATGGTGAACAAATGTTGGCAATGCAGGTCTGACCCTGTCCCATTTGGTTGTAGGCATCCTGTAGTGATGGAAAAAAAGGGGATAGTAGGATAATATCATATAAAGAAAATATCATGTAATTAAATTGCATCTAGAAAATTTTTACTTTACAAAATTATTTTTCATCTGTAATGCTAACAGCAAGACATTCATGAAAAACATACATGGGTCAAAATAAGCCAAAGGAAAATTGTTTGGGCAAAAATAAAAAGACCCCAAGTCAATTTTATAGGAAAGATTCCTTTATTAACTTTTGGTCAAGTGGACTCCTGCAACAGAGAGGAATTGACAGAAGACCAAGTGGACTTCTACTCCAACCACGAAGACAAGAGGAGAAACAGTCCAGAGATGGAAGACACTGATGAAGCCTTGCCATGCGAGCAGTCAGCAGCTGTGTGTTGCTACAGGCAACCTTTGTTTTTAAGAAGAATCTAACCAACCTCCATAGAGTGATAGAAAATCAATGGTGGTTTTTATTGTTTGTTTGTTTTATAGAATAGAAAGACTATAAATCATAAAAAATAATTAAAGAAAATATATACAGAAATGTTGCAAAAATATTAATACCACTGCTAAATTATTTATATTATATGCCATGATTTATAAAAATAAAACAATTTATAGACAGCTTTAAAAAATTACATGCCAATCATTTTCATATTTATTTAAAAAATATTTTATAATAAAGAGGTAATATGTAAATTAACTGTTACACCATCACAAAATGGTTGTGTCCCCAGCAGAAGCAGGGTTCCCATAACACAAGAGGGTTGTGCCAACAGTGAAGTCAGGGTTCCCATAATGAGCAATAAGCAGGGACCTGAGGCTGAGTGGAGCCAGACCAGAGTGGGGGATCTGAGATTGTGTACTTCCCACCCAGTGGTGCTTGACTGGGGAACTCAGGCAATGCCCCCACCCCAGCACTAGACCTGGAGAACTCAGGCCACACACCCTGCCTAGTGGGGCTTGACAGGGGACTTTAAGGCATGTCTCCCACTCTAGCCCAGGTCAGAGGCCGTGCCTTCACCAAGTGGGGCTTGATGGGGTACCTCATGCTATGCCCCCTGTCCAGCAGTGCTTGATGCGGGACCTCAAGGCATGCCTTTTACCCCAGCTCAGGGTGGTGGACCTCAGGCCTTGGCCCTGGCCTTAGCTCCAGATTGGAGGACCTCAGGCCATGCTCCTTGCTCACTGGGGCTTGATGAGGGACCTCAGGCTGCACCCCCTGCCCAGTGGGGCTTGACTAGGGACCTCAGGCCACACCTTTAGCCCCAGGTTTGGGGACCTGAGACTGTACCTCCCACCCAGTGGAGCTTGACAGGGCAACTGAGGCTGCACCATCTGCCCAGTGGGGCTTGATGTCAGAAACCAAATATTGTTCTCACTAAATGGATGTAAACAGGAAGCCAGAAGGCTGGCCAACCTTAATTTCTCTGAAAGGTCAGAGCTGATTACTCATTGTTTAGTTGAAACTATCTGTTTGTATCATGTTAATTTCTGTTACCTCCTGCCTAAAGGCTAGGGGTGTGTCCCAAAGCCTTAATAAAAGGGAGAAAAAGGCCAGAAGCAAATGGCAGTCCTTTCCACTAGAGGAAGGCTCCCGCCTGGCCCCCCAATAT